>NIPM01000087.1:273815-371309 GCA_002738285.1 Holacanthella duospinosa | reverse complement strand
TTGAGTTAAGTCGCGTCGCATTTCTAGTACCATTTCCTCCTTTCTCGCTTTCTCCCTTCCTTTTCTCATTTGATTTTTTTTTTCTAAAGAAAAGGAAGGAGATTTGCATAGAAATAGACCATAGTGTTGAAGAGAAACCAGTATAACATTAAATATCCCCTACTCACTTTCTTCATATAAGAATAACAAACCACCATCTACTCCTTCTAAACGAGAAACTACAAGGGGAAAAGGCCATCTTAAATATCACAAGAAAGATAGAACTTTCTAGTCTCTCAAGCTTATTCAATCCCATTAAGTTTCCTATAAGAAATTTATCTAAAATACCTATTTTAAATTAACACCCCATACCAACTTTCTCCACCATAGTGAAATAAAATAAAATAACCCATTGAATTTTTTTTTTCAAAAAATTCCATAATAATTACACAACTAAAAACTTAAGTTCAATTAGTTAGTGAAATAAATTATAGACAAATAAATTATCAAAATTTTGAGCACATGTAAAGAATAAAGAATTCAGATGAGCATATTTTATAAATAAGTAATAAATAAATAAATAAAATAAATTTCTGATTTTATATTAATACTAAAAGTCCAAATTAAAAAAAAAAAAAAAAAAAAAAAAAAAAAAAAAAAAAAGTAAAAGTATGACAGGACGGGACAGGAAGGACGAACAAGAAGCGTGTAAGTAAATAAAATTGAAGAACCGTACCGTCGTCCGCTCCTTCTTCTCCTTCCGTCATCAACTCATCATCCGAGCAAATGTTAAGCACATTCACCAGCATCTCCGTCACTATANTGTAAAAAAAAAATAAGCCCTATTCCAAGTGGAGAAAAGTTGGTTAAAACTTAAGAGTAAAAGGGCAGTAATACATCTAGTTGTACGAAATCATGGGTTTCAAAAAGTCCCTCCTTTCTCCTACTTTCTCTTCCCTTGCTAAAGAAGAAGAGTTTGTGAAACTTTACTCTTATGAATTCTAAGATCGATAATTCCCCTCCCATGCCTCCTTATAGTCTAATCTGATTTTATTTTATATTATTACCTTATGGGATGTAGAGAGAAAGAGACGAAGAAGAAAACTTGAAACAAGAAGACTTTCTGAATTCAATTTTACTAACCCTAAAAACTCTTCCTTCTTAAGTGCTCCTCTTTTCCCTTTTACAACAATTTCAAGTCACATGAGGACAAAAACAAACTTATAACAAACTACGTCCTCATTAGAGATTCATAATAACCACCCCTCTTTTCTCCCTCCTTTGGGTGCTTTTACCGCATCCGATCTAATCATACCTTACTATACAAATTATACCTTCAGACTCAAACCCTCCAGCACCAACCCTATTCACACANCCGATCTAATCATACCTTACTATACAAATTATACCTTCAGACTCAAACCCTCCAGCACCAACCCTATTCACACACACAAAAAAAAATAATAATAAAAGGAAAAAAAATGTCCTTTATCCCAATTTTGTTTGTGTCCTATTGTTTGTGTCCCAAGTCAATTGAGTTTCTTTAGAACCAACTGCTGTCAGGGTCGATTTTGGTTATATCTTTTAGAAAAGAGTATTTCTAAGTTCCAATAGTACATTTCATTTAAGTTATAGTAATGTTAGTAAAGAAAAAGAAGAAAAAAAATACACAAGGCGGTCGTATACTTTTCTTCCCCCAATCACAACTTTCTCCTTTTTCATTCTTCTTCCTACACATTTTCAATTTCCTTCTTATTATTTCACTCTCCCTATGCACTTTCACTTTATCTAAAAATGCAATTCAGATTCTAAAAGATTCTACTACTAAAGTTCTAAGCTCAGCAATTTTCTCTCCCTCAGACAGAGATAGGAAGAATAGAAAGAGACAAGGATAGATTTCCAACATTGTTCAAGCAATGCTTCTTATTGTCTTATTTTCAAACCCTAGTCAATGAAGGATGAAACGGGATTCAATTCAGTTCTATCAAGATGAAATAAAAATGAAAAGAAAATCTAATAAGTCCAAGTATACAACTTGGACTTGAAAAGGAAGAACTTGAAANTTCATTCTTCTTCCTACACATTTTCAATTTCCTTCTTATTATTTCACTCTCCCTATGCACTTTCACTTTATCTAGAAATGCAATTCAGATTCTAAAAGATTCTACTACTAAAGTTCTAAGCTCAGCAATTTTCTCTCCCTCAGACAGGGATAGGAAGAATAGAAAGAGACAAGGATAGATTTCCAACATTGTTCAAGCAATGTTTCTTATTGTCTTATTTTCAAACCCTAGTCAATGAAGGATGAAACGGGATTCAATTCAGTTCTATCAAAATGAAATAAAAATGAAAAGAAAATCTAATAAGTCCAAGTATACAACTTGGACTTGAAAAGGAAGAACTTGAAANGATGAAATAAAAATGAAAAGAAAATCTAATAAGTCCAAGTATACAACTTGGACTTGAAAAGGAAGAACTTGAAATGAACTTGTAGAAGAAAAAAAATTAATAAATTCTTTTTTTTTTTATGATATTATTACATTGCCTACTGCCGACTCAACAACAAAAAAAAAATTTCATTATTAGGAGAAAGTAGAAAGTAGAAAATAGAAAGTGTTCTTTGCTCTAATGTCCTTTAGATATGTCTTTTCAACTCAACTAACTCTTATAAAGAAAGTGGGTGGGTTTGAGACTGACACTTTTTTTGGAATTATCTCCTATCAAATCACCAAGATCTTAATTAACTTTGGGACTCCAATTGCCAACAATAATCCCAATGGTGGATCGTATTTTGGATTCTACACACAATCACCTCAAACTAACTTTTTTTTTAGAACAAGTACCAAGTAGTAGTAGTGATCTTAACATTTTTCCTATCAAACTCCTCTAGTTAGACTCTTAGACTATTGAACTTTCTCTAAAAAAAAAACCTAACAACGTCATTTGCGACATTTAACTACTTCCAATGAATGTGAATTGAACTTTTATTTCCGTTCATTTCCCTTTCACCTCATTCTATCTTCAACAAATATACAAAAACTTTTTCAATTTAGATCTAAATTGCCTTGTCTATTCTTCCACTTTCAAATCATTCTAAATTTCTTCAACTTAAGTGCAATTCTATCTGAATTTAACTTTTACCCAAAAAACCTTTGTTGGACATATTATACAACTTTTGAGTTAGGAGAGAGAAGAAAAAAAAAACTTATTAACTTTACCAAAGTTCTTATGTAATACATAATAAACCAAAGATATAAAAAATTTTTTAAATAAAGTACAAAATCTTGTTACAGTTGATTAGAATTTTGTACCTATTCATATGTATTACATTAGAAACTCTTATCTTATAACTTTCCACCTTTTCTAAAACCATATAAAAAAAATCTATATTACATTATTAGAAATCAGTGTTTTTCAGCAGTACTAAAATATTTTTAAATTTCCACATTTAAATAGTTATATGAAGTCTATAAAAATCGTTTTTCCTTTACGAAATCTCAAATCTCCAATTCAAATTGGTAAAACGAAAGTTTAATTTTTATACGGCATTTCGGAAAATAAATAAATAAATAAATAAAATACCTTCACAAAACTTTCAACTTCCTAAGTTAGTGAAACATAATTTGACTCAAAAAGTTTGCAAAAATTTACAAAACTCAAGATTGTTGATGACGGATACGTCCTCCATTTATTCTGTCTATTTTTTATCTAAACACACTTAACCACAAATTTTTTTTTTATCATTTTAGTCTCATCTAGACTACACATTTCAACTCTGTAACACAAAAAAAAAAATCTAATATAAGAACCTCATCCATCTCCCTGTCCTCTAAAAGTCTAAGATTAACTGTCAGAGAATCTAATCAATAGATAAAAAAAGAAGATGAATTTTGTTTTCATTTAAATCCACTATAAACTGAGGAAGAAAGAAAAGAGAAAAAAAAACAAAAGAGAAGATTCAAGATTTCCTTACTTTTCATTTGATTAAAGTGAAAGTCAAGAAACTCACTTTTCAAGCTTTCCTATCTAATTAACTTAAAAACTCCAAAGTTTTTTTTTTTTTCTTGAATTATTATTGTCTCTTGGTTGAAGGTTTAAGACTTTTTAAAAGTCTCAACTTTTTTTCTTCTTCTATCTTCTAGATTTCAGTCTCAGTCTCAGAGTTTATGAACAATTTATTTTTAAGTCATCATCATATGTCAAAAAAAAACTTATCGTAAGATCACACTCTCATACTCAAATACTTTCTCCACATTATTAACATTAGAACATATGTACAAACATATTTCCAACAAGTCTTTAAAAAATAAAAAAAAAATTTCTTTTACATATACATATATGCTTCAACTCAACTTCCACAATTCAATCATGTTATGGGTGAGTAAGATTAACATTAGGTCTAGATACATATAATGAATTTCATTACCTACGCAGCAGGAGGTCTCAAAGTAAAGGAAATTAGAGAAAGTAGAAAAAAAAATAAGTTCCAAATGTGACTTTCTCACTCCCACTCAAATTTCTCGCACTTATTTTTTCCCCTACTTTTCTTTTGCATTTATCCCTCCCTAATGCTTTTCTTCGTAGAAAAAAAAAAAAAAAAAAAAAAAAAAAAAGTTTTGAGAAAAAGGAATGAAAAAACTTTCCCCCTCTGCTTTCTTAAGCACTTTTTTTTTTCTTCAAATTATTTTTATCGACCGGACCCTGCTGCTACTCACACAGACACGTAAATGAACGGTTAATTTAAAAGCTCTAGGCTTTTCCCCCATTTTCACAAAAAAAAAAATCAAGTTAATATGAGAAACAAAATTGAGCACGTAGGTCCAATGAGCCACCACACAACCACACAATTCCGTCATTATCCCTATCATACGGTCTGGAAATTTTCCCAAGGTAGAGAAAAAAAAAAAAAAAAAAAAAAAAAAAAAAAAAAAAAAAAAAAAAAAAAAAAAAAAAAAAAAAAAAAAGCAAAAAAAAAGCAAAAAAAAAGCAAAAAAAAAAGAAAATTTTTTTTTGAAACTACACAAGTGAAAAAATTACACAAGAAGGTCACGGAACCTTGTAAATCTTTATAAAGAAAATTATAGCATTTTCTAAAGATACTCTAGAGATACTAAATATTTTCACAACCTCTTTTTTTCTTTCTACTTTAAGAAATCGAGTTCCTCGTATCGCTTTCTCTGTACACATAAATATCCCCAATTGTCTCATAAAATCTCCTGTTCTCTCTCCTATATCTTTCTCTTACCTTAAGTTCCTTACTTCTTCCTTTGGTTCAAATCCACCAGCTTAATCCTAAATTTAAAAATGTACAACTTTACAATAACGACTGTAGTGTAGTAAACTTAAAATTCTTTACAAATAATACAACCGTAGTAAACTTAAAATTCTCACTCTCTTTTGTACTATGGAAACTAACCAACCAGAACAAAAAAAAAAAAAAAAGTCATCGACTTCTTCCTTTAATTCTCTAGAGATGATTCTTTTTCCTTTCAATAATAGTCCTAAAGTGCCAAATTCCCAAACTAATCTGCCAATATGAAGAAAAGAGCCAATGTAAACACTAATTTCCTACATTTCATTTTCAGAGTTCAATCAAACATTCTCCCCTCCCAAATGAACTCAAGATGTATGCTAAAACTTTTCAATTTTTTAAATCTTTTTAAGAGATTCCACTCAAACCTATTCTCCTAACTTCTTAACATCACGTAATACAAAATGTAACTAAAAAATTTTAAAACAAAAAACCCACGCAAAAGGGTTAAAATAGTTCAAATGTCCCCAAAAGAAAAAATACAAGAAAAAATACACAAAAAAAAAAATAGATAAAAAAAAATTCTCATTTGTAACCATTCCAGCTAATCGGCTCCTCTCTCAAGAGAGAGAAATCGAAAGTGACAGATTCTAAAATAAAACAAATTTAGTAACTTAAGCATAGAAATATTATTAACTTTGTCACTGTCACTAACTATTATTTCCACTCTGTTCATTTCTTAAGTTAGAAAACGAACCGGATAAGAGAATTCAAACTATCCTGACACGTTCATCTACTTAAAACCACAACAAATCCAAATTCAAATCCCCCCTCTCCCCCACTCTCCTCTCAAAAAAAAAAACTAAAAAAAAACTTTTTGCACTACCGAAATGTGATGAATTTAGTTATAATATATGTATGAAGGTCCCCATGTCGTATTTTATGCTCCTGAAACTAATGCCATGTTATATATATTTTTTGTTAAAAAAAAAACTTTCAATCTTCCTTTCCGAGAACAAAAATGAAAGAAATCTTGAAAAGGAAACTTTCTCTGTAATAGATTCTCTCTCACTTCACCAATATGAAAAGAAAAAAAAAAAAAAAAAAAAAAAAAAAAAAAAAAAAAANAAAAAGAAATCATAATTCGAAGAAAAACGATGACAGGGACTTTGAGAGTGCTGTGAAACGGATAAATGTCTCATATCATTAGGGATGATTCCAAAAAAGTTGGAAAACGACAAACTTCAAAAAACTTAGTCAGAACTAAACTATTTACGATTAAACTTTCTCTTTTTTCAACTATTTTTTTATAACCTTTTTATAAATTTTACTGTTAAAAACTCGTCGTAGTAATTAGGTACATTCTAACGACTCACCCAAAAACTTTCTCTCTAAACTCAAACATCCCCCTCCCCCACCCCAACCACTTGAATTTAGCAATAACCAATAAGCATCAAGATCAGGAACAAAAAAATACTTATACATAGAATCAAATCCTTTCTTTTTTTTGCTAAATTAATTCATAATTAATTATAATATACTTCTCATTTTTTTTTCCCCCCGAATGAATCATCATCATTCATCAGGATTTAAAATCCCTGCTCCAATTCACAAATAAGAANAAACATCCCCCTCCCCCACCCCAACCACTTGAATTTAGCAATAACCAATAAGCATCAAGATCAGGAACAAAAAATACTTATACATAGAATCAAATCTTTTCTTTTTTTTGCTAAATTAATTCATAATTAATTATAGTATACTTCTCATTTTTTTTCCCCCCGAATGAATCATCATCATTCATCAGGATTTAAAATCCCTGCTCCAATTCACAAATAAGAANCCCCGAATGAATCATCATCATTCATCAGGATTTAAAATCCCTGCTCCAATTCACAAATAAGAAAAAAAAAAAAAATGAGATCCGATTTCTTTGTCAATATGAACTAGAGCGTCTCTACAAAATTTTAAATACGAGANAAAAAAAAAAAAATGAGATCCGATTTCTTTGTCAATATGAACTAGAGCGTCTCTACAAAATTTTAAATACGAGAATTCTTTCCATTCGACTCAATGAGTTCCTTTGATTAATATTTGAGAGGACCTCTCTAAAAAGACTCTACTGTTACTATGAATTTTCAAAGTGAAACTTTTACTTCAGTTTCAGTAAAAGAGGGGAGAGAAAGTCCCATATGTCTTTCTCTACACTATACTTTATAACTTTACAAGAGAAAGTCCGCTTAAGCTTACTTTCCCATTCCATATTTCAAATCAACCGAGACAGTCTCCGAGAAGTTAGGATTCGAAATAATACTTTCTTTTTTTTATTTTTTGGCTCTCATTTTGTCTTCCTCGCCTGCCGATTCGTAGTTCAGTGACATGATCTGAGTCTGTAAGAAATCCAGAGAACCAAAACCCGTTGGTTGGAATATGGTACTACTGATGGAAATGGATCAATTCCTTGTAACATGTACAACTACNAGCTTACTTTCCCATTCCATATTTCAAATCAACCGAGACAGTCTCCGAGAAGTTAGGATTCGAAATAATACTTTATTTTTTTATTTTTTTGGCTCTCATTTTGTCTTCCTCGCCTGCCGATTCGTAGTTCAGTGACATGATCTGAGTCTGTAAGAAATCCAGATAACCAAAACCCGTTGGTTGGAATATGGTACTACTGATGGAAATGGATCAATTCCTTGTAACATGTACAACTACTTTCAATTCTCCTATGTTATGCATACAAACTAACAACAGACTCTCCCCCTCTTCCACTCAAATCCAATAATGTTCTCTCATGATCCTCTTATTTTCAACGAAAAAGTACAATTTTCTCTCTTACAATTTCCCCCCTATTATTATAAATTTTACCCAAAAGGCAAAAAAAGAGACGTTAGGTCTAAGCTCTAGCTACAATTTTAGATAATACTCTTCTGAATGACATATGTCATATAAATATCATAAATTCAGAAGTAATTTCTTCTTTTTAATAATAAAGAGTTCTGTTGATGTTTGATTAAATTTAAATTGGTAACAACATGACAGATTTACTAACTTAGTGACAGAGAGTAAGTGATGAAGATTCTCTTTTTCTCAACTATCCTAAAAAAAGAGGTCTGTCCTACTTTAAAATAATTTTCCATTACTAAAACTTATAAATATAAGTAAAGGAAAACTACTAATATAAATCAAAACTTGTGAAAAAATAGGGAGAACGAAGTCTTTTTTTTTCTTTTTTTTTGTTGCTAATCCCGAGGATTTTGCGGAAATATTCCGAAAGTGATGAAATGAAGTGGCCGGGTATTGAAAAAGAGAGAAAGAGAGAGACAACTCCGCCGGTCGCTGAGTTTTGCTCTAGATAACCCGGGACCAGCCAATGAGGACCCGTCCTCATCGATCCTTCATCCTTTTTTCTACAACTTTCTGTCATTTTTTTTTTAACCCTACGCAACATTGACAAAAAAAAAACGGCTTCCTGTTTTCTCTTCTACAGTTATGGAACGAAAGGTCATTTCTGTCCGTTCCATAAAGATTACAAAAAAAGTACGAGATTAATATATTCATATAGTAAAAAAAAAATACTTATAAGAATATTTCAAAATGTGAAACTTTCCCTATGGTTTTCCCTTTATGTATTACATTACATAAGGTTTCAAATTTCAAAAAAAAAAACAAAAAAAAAAAAAAACTTTCACCTCTTCCTCCCCCTTAATTTCCATAGTTTTACCTTTCGTCGACCCTAGGAGAAATGAAAGTAAAGAAGTTAGACACTACACTCACTCATCACGCCATGCTTTTACAATCACATAATAAAACATTTTCTAACTATTCAACCAATCCTTATGCCTCAAGCCTCACCACGCCACTTACATTCAAGTACTCTATTCTCGTCATCATAAAAGAGAAAGTCTCAAACATAGACCAAGACCAAACAAAATGAATCAGTTGACTCTACGACTCTTAAAACAAACACACCATAACACAACAACTGTGACAATCAGTGTCAGAGAATTTATTTTACATCCTTTTATTTATCTCACCGGATCTCTAAAAGAAGGATTCAGAATCCTTATGTTCAAACTGATTTGAGAGCCCGGAAATTACATCTTTCATTCATTTATTATTGGTTAGTTTCAAAGAGAATATATATATAATATAATTCAATTACAAAGAATACTCTATTCCACTTGCGAGTGTGTCAAACATTTTTCTATTCATTTCTCGTATTTTATACCTTTAATTTCATTTTTCAATTTTTGACATATAATCTTCTTCTTTTTCCATTTTGTGTTTTAAATTTGATTCAATTTAATTTTTATTTTAAAATTCAATAAAATTATATATTTGATTATTCTTATATTATCTTTTTAATATTCCGTTTATTTATTTTTATTTTATATTTTATGCATTAATTTTATATATTTTTTATATTTTTATTTACTATCCATTCAGTGTCCACCTTTCCCCAAGGAAATTAGAAAATTGGGTTGTATGGAAACCCTGGGGATTTAGAAGAAACTCCCTTCCGGATTAATAGAACTAAGAAGAGGAATTAAAAATTGAAAATTTGAATTTTCCGCAACATTTTTCCCTCATAAATTTAATTACAAAAACATTCCAAATAAAATCCACAAATCGCGTTCCCATTAGAACAAAGTTATAAAAAATTTACGAATCTAAAATCTAAAATTTTAAACCTTTTATCTTGCCTAAATATTTATTTTATTACACACGGTCTAACTAAATTTACTAACACTATCGAGAAAGTGCAGCTGGAAATAAAAAAGCTTCATTGTTCAACCCTTATTTTCCATTGCCAATATTACAAATATCAAATATTTCTTTTTTCAAATTGACATATATTTTTTCAATACGCAAAGGAGAAAAAAAAACACGAAAAAACCCCTTTCATAACAAACTAAATCTAAATTTATCCAAAACCTTTAATTCATTTATTTTCATTAATAAATTTAATATTAGTAGTACGGATATATTTTATTTCTATTACTAAAGCATTTAATAAATAAAAATCCAATATTTCAACACTAATTAAAAATTCAACATTATTAAACTTATTAAAAATTGAATAAAAAACGTAGTTTCAAATATTTACATTAAATTTCAACACAAAATATTAAATTAATTCCTTTACTTAATACTTGAATAGTTTACCAAAGCTAATAATTTTTGTATATTAATTTCTCTAAATAATTTCTCCAGCTCTGCGAGAGGTGCCATATGTCTCTATGCAAAAAAAAAAAAAAAACTAAAAAAAAAACGAGAATAGGTAAGCTGAATAATAAAGAGTATGAGAACAAAGTCACGAACTTCTGCACCTTCAATTACTCTTAACTTCCATCATGTTCTCAGGCACACGCTTCTCAATAATTCCATCCAAATGAAAATACTTGGCAAGTATCCACAGAAGAAAAAAAAAAAAAAAAAAAAAAAAAATCTATGATTGAAAGGACGTCTCTTCACAACCCCAACAACTTCTCCAACATATCAATTCCCTTCACCAATTTCAAAGAAAAATCCGATAGAAGAGGACGGATATACCATTTTTATCAAAAGTCACACGTATATCACCACAAAAATTCCGATTCTTCCTGACCTCTTACATATGAACCACCACCATCAGAAATCCGGGATTTTTCCTAAAGAAAAACGGATCCCATTATTGGATCTTCGAATCAATAATAATAATAACCTCTATCTCGTATCTCCACCAAAACACAAAAAAAAAAAAAAAAAAAAAAAAGAGAGAAAAGAGTCAATATAACTTTCTCCTACTGAAAAAAAAAAAAGAGAAAAAAAATGTGATTTATCTCCGTTTTCCCTCAAAAAGATGTTTTACTTTATTTTTTTTTTCATCTTTGCCCATTTAATAAAGCACTCCTAGATGCTCTTTGTTTCACACTTTCTCTTATTATTACTTTCTCTGGAATTTTACCCACTCGAGATCATGGCCAGCCACACAATCCATCACCATCATCATCAACATCCTATACAATGAGAACAAAAGCTTTCTCTTCTTGTACAAAACAAAAACACTCCAAATATAACAATACGTGAATCCAAAATCTTCTACCAAAAAAAAAAAAAAAAAAAAAAAAAAAAAAAAAAAAAAAAAAAATCACTGATGAATTTTACAACAAACAATACAAAAGTACTCAATACTCTTGAATCATCTCCTTTCAATAGAAAAAGATAATGGATTGGATTTGAGTTGGACTCAATCACCTTACTTAACAAGTAGTTTCAATGGATTTTTTGTAAAAAAAAAATTTTTAGACAAATCTTCGTAAACAATAAAAAAAAATGTGTAATCCAACATCCAACCCCAAGGTGCAAACAACATTTAGGAATCATCTTCCATTTTTAATTATGTTTACAAAGTAAGTAGAGAATGACGGTGGCTAAAGTAAGTAGAGAATGACGATGGATGCTGCCGTTAATTAATTGTGATGGTCAGTTGAGTACATACAAGAAGAATATAATTTACTTCTTACCAGAAATCCAATATACATATAAAAACAAAAAAAAAAAAAAAAAAAATTTCAAATCTCTCTAGTAGTGGATATATCAGTGGCGTCAAACTCCGTATTTCCATTGTTTACTCTCCTTTCAATTACCTAAGTGGACTTTGAATTCAGAAAATCATGAAGAAAATCTGCCTAGTTTCAATAAAACCTTGGATCCTATTCCTATTCCTATTCTCCTTTGAGGGATACTTGAAGGAGAAGATACGAATTTTAAATTGAAAATTGAAAATTGAATACCATCTCACTCTCAACATCAAGTCAATAATATTCTATTACTTCAAAAAAATTCTACTAGAATTCCAAGAAAAAGAAGAAGAAAAAAAAAGGAAAAAAAAACCAAGGTTCAAAACAGACTGATGGGTAAAGAGAATTCAAAATAAAAATTCCAAGTGTTTTTTTTTTATCTCATCAATTGCGTCACTAGTAAAGTAAGGAAGTATAGTAAAAACGCCGAATACAAAAATAATAAATAAAAAATAAAAACAATGAACAAAGGTTACGAAACATACCTCTAAAAATTCTCCCTAAAAAAAAAAAAAAAAAAAAAAAAATGTACATGAAACGCAACAAACAGAAAATTTTGAAACATAATATATTTTTTCCTACTTGAACGTTGAACCTCACTGTCCTCTACCAAAAAGTAAAGAAACAGAAACCTTCCTTAGAATAAATCCATCAATAAGTTAAAGTGTAGTCAAGGAAAAAAGATTCAAAATTTTGTCATGGTTGTTCACACTCCCTGCACTTAAAAAAAAAACTATTTTTTACATCCGAAAAAATCTAGTAACTGCACGAACAATGAAAATATAAAATATAAAATATAAAATATTTATGCAAGGTGCAGAGCTCTACAGTCTATAATACTAACTCTACACACTTGAACAGGTTATATCCAGCAGTTAAATTAACAACAGGATCTACACAAAAAAAAAAAAATAGTTAATCGTGTCCTATAAATTTCTCTTCATTTTTCTATTCTTTATCCCTACCATCATCTCGCCTATGCATTAATCTAAGACGTTGCATTTAAGGCACGTCTTTTTTCTTCTGTACAAATTCGAATAAATTTTCTATAAATCATATTATAACGGCTCAAAAAAAAAATAAATAAAAAAACTCTGAAATATTAAAAATTTAAATCCTAATGTTCCGCTGCTGACTTAGGTAGTTAGAAATAATATTAATAAGTATATACATAAGAATAATATTACTAACAACTGACTCCACCTTTTAAAATTTTCTCTTTTCTAAATAAAGTAATGATCAAATACCAAAATACTAAACTACAACTACTATACAGTTGGCCCATTTACCATTTAAGAATATAAGAAAGAATATGGACTCAAGAGAACAGAGATATATAGTGAGAGAAAAAGAGTACCAGATTTTATCCACCTGCTGAGTAATTATACATTATCCCAAGGTAAAATAATTTACAGACGTTAATAATTAATTCCATAAACGTTTCATCTTGAAGGTTAGAGAGAAAATGTTAAGTCCAGACTCAGACTACATAAAAACACAACCTACAAAGACTAATTTTCTCCAACAAAAAAAAAAAAAAAAAAAAAGTTAAATTTTAACGATATTCTTTATGAGACATAACAAAGTGGGAAGATGGAGTCAGAAGTAGAACTCTAGTAGGATTTTAGTTTTCATGCGTCATTTCCCTAATGGACTTTTATCAATTTAGATAAAGGTCAGCCTCCTGTCCATTTTTCTGTTTTACTCTTTTTAGTTCATCCGTTTTTTCGGCAATCTATAAACCTCAACCTTTAATCTAACAATGAATTTTTTATGATTAACCTCACCTTGAAAGAATAAAGAATAAAAAAAAAAAAAATGAAAAAAAAAAAAAACACTTTTACAAAAGGTTATCTGATCTTTTGGTAGTTAAGTTAGAAAGGGTAACTTTGAGGACAGCAGGTAGGCAGATGGTTTCAAACCTTAAGTCTTATTATGAATTATGAAAAATAACAATGACTATCTTAGTTTCTTAGAAGGGACAGGTGATATATGGGGATAGTCTTCAAAATAACCAGCTGTTTATAACCTCCATCTAAAGAAAACTTTTACCCAAAATGGAAACAACCTTCGTCTCACTTTCACTCCCTATATACATGAAAATCAATATCAGAAAAAAAAAATGAAGAAAAAAAAATAAAAAAAAATGTAATTTAGAACTTTCAAAAATAACATTTCATTTAACAAAACAAAACGATAAAAAATTTCATCATCAACTTTCAACGCCTAAACAAAATACTCCAATAAGTCATCTCATCATAACAATTTTTCATAAGATTTATAAAATAAAAAATATGAAAAAAGCAAAAGACAAGGACTTTTTCGACTGCTATTTATAATAAAGACTTACGATAATCCAAACTAAGCACTTGACTTTTAAGAAAAATGTTGTTAGAATTTTAGAAATTTCTTTAGAAGAATTGTTTTTAAACTTCTTTTTTTGCTCCTTCAATTTTGAATTATTTCTTGTGTCATCTTACTTACTGGACCATTTGTTTAATTGGGAATCACTGGACTGAGCATTCCTGTCATCGAATCCTGTCGAAGCTGTTCCTTTACGGTCATCATCTTTACTACAAACCTTGTCAAAGTTGTCCATCAGAAGAAAAAAAAAACTTTCCTAAAAATTTAAGCATTCAAAATATTGTTGGGTACTCATCAACAACCTTCAACTTCCATAATCTCCTTGGCAACATCCAACATTACTTACAAAGCTAAGTCAATTATTTAACTTAGTATATGTTGGGTCCACCACAACTTTCCTGCTGAAAAATTGAGATACTATCACCACTTTTATATCTATCTAGGATTGCAGGGATTTGAAACAATTGTTTTACTCAGATCATTACAACTAGAAGCCTCATCCCAGTTTACCATCCTGTTTCAGAAGCTTTTGACATCATCCAACAATACTCTCAAAGCTAAGTCATTTAATAACTTAGTATATGTTGGGTCCTCTACACCTTTTCCCTTTTGAAAAAGTCTTTGAGATACTATCACAACATTAATTTTTATCTAGGATTTCAGGCTTCCGAAACCGTTCATTCATTTTGGCTACTTATTATTTGGACAAATCCGAAAAATTATTTTCGACTAAACTTTGGAGAATACTTTTCACCTTTACAAAAATTGTTTCCAAAAATTGGCTGAAAATGGCTTCCTCATCCTTAGGTTATACTAATCCTTCTAATCATCCTATCCCCTCCAAATCCTCCAAAAGAACCCTCTCTCGTAATCAATGGAAAGCCGCCAAACTGGCTGAAGTAAATAAAATTGTATTTGAAGATATACATAACTTCGATAATACTTCAAACCAAAATACTGCTGTCCAAAATCTGCAGAACCAAGTTGACCTAGAAGATATACCTTTCTCAATTCCTCCCGAATCTTCCTCTTTATGTGCTCAGGCAACCTCAATCAGTAAAAACAACCCACGTGAACTTGGATTGATTTGGCTCTCTTCAACCCTAGAATATGACCCAGAAAAATCAATATCGAAAATGACTTTGCGGGACCGATTTGAAGTATACAGAAAATCCTTAAATCTCAGAGCAATTACTCAAGTCACCCTAGCCAATTGGATCAAAATATGCTTTCCCCTTGTACTTTCTAAGCGAGGGCCAAGTGGTTCGAACGGACCACATTTCACAGGCATCAAATGGAAAGATGAAGATGTACGAAATACTCTTAACCTCGGATGTAAATTGACAACATTGAGAAGAGGTATCCCAACTCTCCGCAGGGTTCCAAGAGGTGCCCGATTTGCCCTTCGAACTGCCCTCACTAAATGTATAGACGAAGTAACTTACAATAACACTGAGGATTCCTGGGCAGAGCTTCTCATTTTTCCATTTGTCACTCTACAAGTTCCACACCACGAGACTAAAGTAACCAATCTCACTTCTTGGGTCAAATCTAACATCGAAAATTGGAATTCAATTAAAATTGAAGCAGTGCCTCAAAAAATGACGGATATAGAATATTCTCCATCAAAAATTTGGAGAAAAGTTGAAGCCAAACTTGGCGATGGAGACATATCTGGAGCCATTCGTCTAATCACATCCGATGACACTATCGCTCCAGACTGTCCAGAAACTCTATCAGCTTTAAGAAGCAAGCATCCACCTCATCCAACTCCCACTAATTTTCCTGACGATTCTGACTTTCTAAACCCTCTTTTGATTCTCGAAGAACCTGATATTTTGAAAGCTATTTCCTCCTTCAAACCCGGTTCAGCTGCAGGTTTAGATGGTCTTCGTCCACAAATTCTCAAGGACTTAATTAGTCAAACAGCAGCCAACTCAAAAGATTTATTAGAATCAATAAAGAAACTGTTAACATTGATGCTTTCTGGTAAAGTTCCTGAATGCGTTCGTCCAATTCTTTACGGAGGATCCTTAACTGCACTCATGAAAAAGACTGGAGGCATTCGTCCAATCGTGATAGGAAATACTTGGAGAAGACTAGCAGCTAAAATTATAACCAAGCGTTTTTCTGGTTCCCTCTCTCAAGACTTCCTTCCCAATCAACTTGGAGTAGGTGTCCAAGGTGGTGCAGAAGCCGGAGCTCATGCAGCTAGAACTTATTTCACCAATCTCCATGATTCTGTCAAAATCTTTGTCAAAATAGATTTTAAGAATGCTTTCAACGAAATCAGAAGAGATACGCTCTTGGAGAGAGTAAAGATCAGACTTCCCGCAATATATAACTTTGTTCACCAATGCTATCGTCTTCCAAGTGAAATCTTTTATGGAGAAACATCCATTCTCTCCGATCGAGGAGTTCAGCAAGGAGATCCGCTCGGACCTGCTCTTTTTTGTCTCGTCGTCCAACCCATAATTGAACAAATTGCCTCCGAATTTAATGTCTGGTATTTAGATGATTGCACCATCGCTGATTCTCCAACCAAAGTTTTTGAAGATTTAGAGAAAATTTTTCACTTAGCAAAAGAAGTTGGATTATCCCCAAATTTTTCTAAATGTGAAGCCACCATTCTTGGAAATTGTGAAGGGAGGGAACTCAAAAATATCATCTCTAATCTTGAACTAATAGTTCCGGGAATTCAAATGATGGAATTATCTAAAGCTTCTCTTCTTGGAACACCAATTTCAAACGAAGCGATTCGAGATTGCCTACAACAAAAAACTGATGCACTCAAAACTTTTGGAGAACGTCTTTTGAACATCTCCAAACATTCTGCTTTTTTCCTTCTTCAAAAATCCATTGCCATTCCGCGTTTAATCTTTTTTCTCCGAAGCTCCCCAACTTTGAAAGAAGTTGAGAGCCTTACTTTATACGATGATATGCTGAAGATTATTCTTCAAAACATAATCAATCTATCAGATCGTGAAGACTGCAGAAAACCTTTGGACCTTAAAATACTCTGAGAATCTCCCTGAATGTCCTTTAAGAAAATTCCAGCTTGGAAAGAACCTCAATCTAAAAATCACTTCCACTTTATCCTGTCTACATGCTCCTCAGATGAAGACCTAGCGCGAATTCTTTCCTCTACCAATCAAGAAGCCGGCGCTTGGTTAGAGTCATTACCCTCCCCCCAACTTGGAACCCTTCTTTCTGATGAAGTTTTTAGAATTTCTTGCGCGATACGCCTTGGCTCTTTAATTTGTTCTGCTCACTTTTGTTCTTGTGGTTTAGAAGTTGAAGAAACAGGTCGTCATGGTCTTTCATGCAAGAAAGCCTCTGGAAGATTGGCAAGACACGACGGGATAAACGACATCATCCTCAGATCCCTTCGTTCAGCCGGATTTCCAAGCATTAGAGAACCTCCAGGTCTTTCAAGACAAGACGGAAAACACCCAGATGGAATGACACTCGTCCCCTGGTCTAGAGGAAAACCATTGGTCTGGGACTTCACTTGTGTGGATACATTCGCCCATTCATACATCTCATACACCAAACAAGACCCTGGTGCTGCCGCTATCATTGCTGAAGAGAGGAAGATTAAAAAATACAACTTTCTGCCAGAGAATAAATTCACTTTCGTTCCTATCGCTGTCGAGTCAAACGGAGTATGGGGACCCAAAGGTCTGAACTTGATTAAGAAAATTGGCAATTACATTCAAATCGCTTCCGGAGAACCTCGTTCTACATCGTTTCTGATTCAGCGAATAAGTCTAGCTATTCAACGAGGAAACGCCACTTCCATTTTGGGCACTCTTCCAAAAGGAAAGCATTTGGAAGAAATTTTCTATCTTTAACTTGCTTTTCAATAGATCCACTTCTGTTCTTTTAATATTATTTTTTTATTAATTGTTATTATTATATTATTTATAACTTATTGACTTAATTATAAGTTTAAATTCTATTATTAGATGTTAGATAAATATTAATTCAAAAAATTATTAATAATAAATTATTAGATCACTTAAAAAAAAAAAAAAAAAAAAAAAAAATTAGTAAAAAAAAGTATAAAAAAAAAGTAAAACAAAGTAAAAAAAAAGTATAAAAAAAAACTAAAACAAAGTAAAAAAAAGGAAGAAAAAAAAATGGAAAAGAAAAGTAACAAAAAAGTAAAAAAAAAAAAAGTAAAAAAAAAGTAAAAAAAAAAATAATAAATAAAAAAATAAAAAAATAATCAATAAAGCTCCTTTTCTCAGAAACGCATATAATTTAGCTTGTTGACAAAAAACTTTTCAATCAATTGGATCAATACTGACAGACAATTCTATCAAACTCTATATTGATAGAAATGTGAATGGTTTAAGGCTTTAGGGTTATCTATCACCAAATTCATTTCCGAATCAATGAAAATAATTTCCTTACACATACTAAACATGTTACTCATAATCATAAATAAATAAACTCATTGATCATACTTTCATTAAAAATTTTGAAATCATTTTAGATAATCTAACATAAATAGGTTATTGCAAGTTATTATAACTAATTAATTAGAGTAAAATATAAGATTAATCAACACACCTCAATGATGACACTGAACTAAACTTTTCTNAGTTATTATAACTAATTAATTAGAGTAAAATATAAGATTAATCAACACACCTCAATGATGACACTGAACTAAACTTTTCTATCACCTACTTATTAATTAAATCCTTACGAAATCCCAAGGTGACAAAATGTCACCTGATACACCAACCATTCTGGTTCATATTCATTGTACTACACCATCAACTAACTCCTCATTGGTTGACGTTGAAAATGTTATTTCTTTTTATCTTTTTTACTTCTAGTAGAAATGTTTACATTTCCGCCAATTCAATTTGGCACTGTCTCATTTGTTTTTTATCAAAGTCAACCTACATTATTCTCCTATAGAACATAACATAACATCCTATACAATAGAAATTCCATCCTGCTTAGTCAAAAAACTTCAAAGATTTTACTCAAAACTAAATTATCCAATAATTATTACTTCAGGTTTCTCCAACCCCTACAACATCCAAGCATGACGTCATTTACCACCGTAAATCACTAGCAATGTTTTTTTGGAAATGTACATTTGGAAACACAATCTAAAGAATCCATATTATGAGTAGTAGAGTAATAATGTACTTTTTTGAAATTAAATCTCTGTCCTTACTCCATAGGAAGGAAAATTACGAAAATAGGGAGAGGACAGTAGGACAGGAAAGATGGATTAAATTACATGTCAGACTCCTCATTCTTCTTCCCATCATCACATATAATGTTTTCAAAAAAAAAATCCACAAAATTTTAGATCAGGTTTCATCCTTAAAAGTTAAAACACATGGAAATTATTCTCTTCTACATTCTATACTCTACAAGTTCACTGGAAAACTGGACTTTCAAGTTTTCAAATTTTCGTGAAACAAAACTCTCCCTCTGATGAGCAGAGCACTGCAATGTAAAATTCATGAAGTACATGTTAGTACTATAGTATTTGTCTCTTCAAAGACCATTGGACTCAACCCAGACTTATTAATTATTCAAAAATTCTTGTACAGTTCACATTTTGCTTTGGTTTTTTTTTTTTTTTTCAAACTTAACCACAACCTTATTACTAATATTTCCTATCTGATGCATCCCAATTCCCTACTACTACTAAAAACAAAAACAAAAAAATTTTTTTAAATTATTTTCTCTTAAGCTTCAACAGAATTTGATGATGATATACATACAAAAAATAGTTTCTTTAAATATTAATCTTAGGGTTTGGTTAAAAAAAATTATCTTCATTCAATTTAGCACTACAGATTACAGAACAGATACAATGGGACTTCTCATGTTATAAAAAAAAAATAAAAAAATAAAAAAAACCCCATTGTTACCACCACCTATTTCATTACCAGAAAACAACCTCAGCTTCAACCAATTCTTCTCCACCTCAAAGCAGACGACAAGCAAGATCATAAACAACTAAACTCAAAGGGTTGGGTTGGGATTTATAAAGAAGGAAACGGTGATTGGAAGAAACAAACAAAAAAAAAAAAAATTACTTCAACTATTCAAAAATAATAATAATAACAACAACGAAAGATTGTGCAGATTCTGTATGTGACATCAAATCCAAAAAAAAAATATCTTGTTATGTAGTCACCAGCATGAGACGAAAATTTTTAACAAATAAGGAGCTAAAGTCCAATGAGGATGAGGATGAGAACAGTACAAACCATCATCATCCTCCTACGTCTTTTGTCAAAATTTGCAATTGCAAAAATACATATATATATACATATAAAAAGAGACGGTTACACCCAGCAGAGAGAATAGTCATACTCAATGAGAACCCCATTGTTTCCATTCTTCAGGTCTCAAAGGATTTGATGGTCCACTTTTAACGAGTCTTGTCATAATTTTTTTTTTTTTTTGAAAGACTCTCTATGATCTACCTATGTAATCCTTCTCATTGCTTATGCTTATGCTTACACAAAACTATAACATATTATACTCATCAGAATCCTTTGGTATAAAATTTTTTATAAAAATTATGACTGTAAATGACATATAGGCTCAATTTGAGTAAGAGTACTATATCTAATATAAAAAAAAAAAAGAAAAAAAGTTGTCTAATTCAAATTGAAGTGAGTTTATCGATCCGTTGGATACACATGTCATGCNGGCTCAATTCGAGTAAGAGTACTATATCTAATATAAAAAAAAAAGAAAAAAAGTTGTCTAATTCAAATTGAAGTGAGTTTATCGATCCGTTGGATACACATGTCATGCAAGGTTTTCTATCAATCCTAAGTACTGTAGTCTGTAGTGTGGGGTGATGATTGAAGTTTTTCAATTCCATAATAGTTATGGAAACTAGTCCATATGACTTTCAGAATTCATCCATACCACTAGCACTAGCACCAGCACTAGTACTAATACCAATATTAATGCTAGTTCTAAGTGCTAGTGCTAACTCTAAATCAAACA
The DNA here is from genome assembly GCA_002738285.1 of Holacanthella duospinosa. Classification (NCBI taxonomy): domain Eukaryota; kingdom Metazoa; phylum Arthropoda; class Collembola; order Poduromorpha; family Neanuridae; genus Holacanthella; species Holacanthella duospinosa. The sequence continues at coordinate 350,141 of NIPM01000087.1, read as the reverse complement.
CTATACCTAGAGAAAGTTGTATAGAAAAAAAAAATATAGTGAAAGCGATTACTCAAAGGACGACGGGCATGAGTGCTTACTACCTACTATAGACTCTTCTCAATTCACTTTCTCCATGGAAAAAAGTTAATGAAAAGTGGAGTGATGTGGAAAGTATTGAAAAATCTGACCTCGAAGGGTGTCTCTCCATGATGTCTATTGATAATACGGAAGCCGCAGATGTCAGTTCCGGTGGCCCGAATTGTTGGCTTCACTTCCACGCTGTAATCATCCTCTCGAATCAATCCATGGTATCCGCTTTCCACATCAACCAAATCCAATCGTGGAACTGAAATATTAAAAAAAAAAAAAAAAAATTTTTTAGTTTTTTCATTGTTAACACCAAAAATTACAATAGAAATTGCTTAACTACAGAAATTGTTTAAAAATAAATTAGGTCTTATAACTGTAGAGTCAACAATCTAAATCTGAAGTAATTAATCATAAAATGTAATCTAATAAGGTCATCTCATCATCAATGAATTATACAGCTTATACTGTATTCCCAAAGCATTATAGATTATGCTTTATTATGCTGGAAAAACCAAGCAGATAGTAAATTACATCAATTACATCATATCCTTAATAATAGTTATCAAGTATCTAATAATTATTTTTAGTAAATCACGCAGTACTCTGTGACTCTGATTCAACAAATTTGTTATAGTAAGACAAATGAATTGATTCTTAGCTAAAAATCTACCAAGGCCGTTAAGGTAATATTTGCTCTATTGTGAGAAAATTTGGTGAAGGTTTATTATGAAGATGATGTAAGCTGTTAGTAGGTAAAGGTAAAGTAAAAAAAAAATCTTATAAGATTCTATAAAAAAAAATGGCAACATGAATTTATCTAATATAACCACTAATTTAGCCAAGTCTACTATGTATCATGGCTATATGGCGTCATTCTCAACAACGAAATAACAATGGCAAAATTAATTGTTTAGAATTGAATCTTTCAAAAAATTTTATTGCACACTGAATTTGATTGGTTGTTATTTTTGGAGTCGGGAATTTATGAGTACCTTGACCAATCTTTACGTAAAGTTTTTACCAATCAGTTTTGTTCATTACCTGGAATTGCCAATTGTTATATCGTTCCTTTCTCTAACGCTCATCTAATTGCAAAATCTCTACCTGCTGAGTTTTTATAGCCAAATTAAAATTGAACCGACNCTTTCTCTAACGCTCATCTAATTGCAAAATCTCTACCTGCTGAGTTTTTATAGCCAAATTAAAATTGAACCGACGACGTGGACCTATTTGGTTGTTGCTTTTTATGTAAGTTCCAAGGACTTAGACTTAGGGACATGGACATCATGGTACTGAAGTTATTACTTGAAGAATATGAGTACTATCTTCATTTNCTTTCTCTAACGCTCATCTAATTGCAAAATCTCTACCTGCTGAGTTTTTATAGCCAAATTAAAATTGAACCGACTACGTGGACCTATTTGGTTGTTGCTTTTTATGTAAGTTCCAACNACGTGGACCTATTTGGTTGTTGCTTTTTATGTAAGTTCCAAGGACTTAGACTTAGGGACATGGACATCATGGTACTGAAGTTATTACTTGAAGAATATGAGTACTATCTTCATTTACAAATTACAGATTTACTAGTACTAGTACTAGTACTAGGAATATAGATTGTAGACAGAATCACTGAAAATGAATGTCCACAAAACTCATCAAAAGGCTCTTAACCTTGTTTTTGATGCTGACATAGATAAAAAAAATTAACAATAAATACATAAATCTGAGTCTTATATATGTTTTTTTTTTTACTCTTTGAACTCTTTTAGATTATCAGATTATCTAGTTAGTTGGCTAAAAATAGTTAAAAAGAGACTTGATCCCTATCAACAACAGTTGGAAGTGAAGTAATATGTATCTGTCTATGAAAAGTTTTGTTCTACTAATAGAATCACTTGATCATTGTTCGAATGTTTGTGTTATGGTTACCAATTTTAAGGAAATAAGATAAGCTCAGAGAGTATATCTTAAGTGTAGTGATGTGAGGGAAGTTGACAGGTTGAGGAATGATCTCATTCAAAAATCAACTACTTGTATGTTTTGGCAAAAATTCAAGACAAAATTTGCAACACGGTTATCATAATCTAATTTTGAAAATGAAAAAAAAAAAAAAATGATGCAGTATAAGTGCTTTGACATCCTCTTGGTATGAGAGTGGAATGTGTAAATTAGAATAGTAGATGTGAACATGTGTGTCCCTTAACTATCCTTCAGTTACCCTACTAATCCGTATATCATGTTACCAAGTCCATGTGTTTGACCCTGGTACTAGAGACTTTGAAAACTTTAAAAAGTAAAAGTAACAAAAAATATTTTTAGGTTTTAGTTTTAGGTTTTAGGTTTTAGTTTTAGGTTTTAGGTAGTTTTATTCTGTACAATGAACTTCCGGTACTACTGGAATGATGTAGACTAATGTGCAAAATTTTGTATATTTCTTTGACGTAAGATGATGGGACTTTCCTTTCATTTACGTGCACCTCAGTCATAAGAGCAAAAGCATATAATTACACAAAATTGCTACTATTGATTTGCAAAAAACGTTAATAATTTGCAACAATAATTTAGTTTAATTTCCATTGGAATGACCTTGCTCGAAAGTAAAAGAAAATTGATGTTATAGGGCTTGAAAGAAATTGATTAATTCCTCGACTAGGAAAGAGTAATATGTAGTTATTTTCTTAGTTTTAGTATTAGGTTCAACGTTCGACTCAGTTCTGACCTTTGATACCTACCCATCGAGACTTTTTCAATTGATGTATCAAGAAATTTAAAATATTTTAAATCTTTCAACCAATCAGACAAACAGGAAGTTTGAAATTCTATTCAAATCTGATAGACTGAAGGGCTGAGACTGAAAGATTTAGATTTTGTTTATGTTGAAATAATCTTGCAACGTGTCAATTAAAAAAAAAAGTTCCCAGCAAGTTTTAGAGTTCATTTTTAACTTCTATTCACATTAGCACCGTCTAAAATGAAGTAATCAATGTCATTTTTCTTTTCAACTCTTAATTAATTTAAGTAAAATAAAATTTATCAGTTATTATTATTACCTTTGTCTGATGAGCTCCACACTTGGGCAATGAGATAGAAGATAAACCCAAATCTCATTCCCATTGTTATCTTTTGAGATTTCCAATAATAATTAGTATGACTTGAGAGAATGGGTTCTATTTGATTACTGTTGATGACTAGAGAATTCTTCTTGTTGAACAACTCAACTAAATCATCAGTTTCAAACTGGAGACTCACGGAACTGAAACTTGGTTAGTAGTAAGTTAACTGTCAATGAGCTCAGATTAGCACAATTACTTCACCATCCGTGAACTGTAGTAGATCTTTTTTTGTTAACTTTGGATTTAATATTAGTAATAATAATACCAAAGTGTCTTGTAAATTTATTGAGGAGTGAGAAACTACTGAATTCCCTCGACTCGGCTCAAAGTTCTCGAATAGAATGAAACTCAAATGCTTTGAGTCAAATTGAGAGTCCCACTCTCTCAAACTCGTCAATAATTTGAGGTTCTCAGAATCCCCGACAATTCATGCGTCATACTCATGAGAGATTCAATCCTATCACTTTAGTAAAGATTTTTCTAACAAACATACCTTTCCATCTCACGAATAAAAGTGAAAAGATTCTTAATAAACTTACCGATGAACTCCAGAGAGTGAATGGTAGGCACTTCAATTTCTTGAACACTTGAATACGCAACTGATAACTGATGTTAAGGCAGTTGAAGAACGAGGAAGTGAACAGAATAAAAAAAAAGCTTACCTCCATCCTCCATTGGCGAACTATTTTCCAGAATTAACGAATTTTGATAATTTTTCTTCATAATTTCCACTTTTCCGTGTCAAATTGATACAAAATGAATACATTTTTCAATATTTTTGATTATTAATTAAAAAACTTAACTTCAAACGTGTTTTTAATTGATACTTCCAGAAAACTAAAATTTCATTACAATTTAAAACAATGAACAGAGCAAAAATGAGATTACTTCAAATTGACATTGATTGGAATGAATTTGATTGGTTATTGGAGGATTTGAATTTTTGAATTTCTTAGCGCCTCAAAAAAAATCTTTCAATAAGGAAGCCCCGCCTCTAAAATTCAAAATTTCAAATTCAACCAATCAGATTCGAATATTTAAAAATTTAAATCTAATTTGACTATTCTCGTTACTTAAAAATTTGACTAATTAATTAAATTAATAATAAAAGTAATTACAGTTTAATTGAGAGTTTTAGTAAAAAAAAGTTTTTGAAAATTACAAAAAAAATTGTACTCTCTGAACAAAATAACACCTCTTTATCGTTTTCCGTAGTATCCTCCACCAATTCCCATAGATCCACTTGTGGCCATTGACATGGCTTGTGTTGTGACTGTGACAGTGACTGTGACTGACCCAAACTCCCTCCGTAACCACCAAGTCCTGGATAGAGTCCACCGTAACCTCCAAGTCCACTTCCAAAACTTCCTGCATTTGACATTCCCATTGACATGGACATCGCTTGGGACTGTGAGTTTCCAAAATTTCCACCATAACCATACATACGACCAACTCGATCATGAACTTTCTTAGTTGTGTCTGTGTGCACCACTGCAGTATATTACCTGTAAATAAAAATAAATTATTCCTAAAATCTCATTACAAACATATGCAGTACCAACTGCATTTAATTGCGTAACTGTAACCCGTTGTATTATTTTCGTATAGTTTCTAATGATTTTTTAGTTGACTTTAGATTTCTTCGTATTATTTCTTCAGTTTAGGAAAATATGCTAGGGCACGAGTCACCATGAATAATTTTGACACTAACCTTCAGTTTGGACTATTGATGTCTTTGTCCCAATTGTTGTTGTAATAGTGACGGTGACGAGGACGAATAATAGTTGAAGGGAAATGGACATTGTTGTCTGTAAATTTGTCAATTAGAAAAATAACAATTAGGTCTTCCTATCTGAGCGATTATTTCAAAACTAAACTAATTTTCTTGCTCGCGTGATGATTTATAGTAAAAAATCCTTTACCAAATTCAATAAAGTCTCTACTTTCATCCTGTAATCCCAAATTTTTAAGTCCCCAACTGAATTTCACTGGTCAGACTCTGAAAATCAGTTCAAACTACTCTCGCAAGGGAGTATTAAAAAATTTGGTCTTAATTTTGAAAACTCATTTTACATGGATCTTCCCTAAAAATTATTTTTTATAAAACGAGCCCTTAAAGGGACTTCCCCGAAAGCTTTGGCTAAAATTACCAAAAAAATCCCCCTACCTCGACCTAGACGACACCGAATTTCGAAATTTTCATATCCCTCTTCCCTACTTTCCAACTTTATTTCTTTTACTGGCAATTTATTATTCACTTTTCCAAAAAAAAAAAACAACATTTCACTGAATTTTCAATCAAAAAAAAAACAACAAAAAAACGAGATACATGTCTTCACCATTTTCCTTTCCATCTTAAAGTCTAGATTTTAAATTAGGCATTTACTATTAATTAATTAAGTAAATTTTAAAAGTAATTTGTATCAATTAGAATTTCTTCTGCGATAAAAAGAGCAACCGAAAGGGTGCACGGGAAATGAATACAAAATTTGAATCAAACTGATTCAAAATTTGAATTCAATTGTTATCACTGTTGTCCTAAAAAGAAAAAGAAAAATTTTATCTAATCTAATCTAATCTCATTGTTCCTTAAACTTAATTCACTTTTTTTTNCTAAAAAGAAAAAGAAAAATTTTATCTAATCTAATCTAATCTCATTGTTCCTTAAACTTAATTCACTTTTTTTTTAGGAAATGTGTATTACAATGGTCAAAAAAAAAAAAGAAAATAACAGTAAGTTATAAGTACTTAGATGGAAGAAGAGCAAATTACAAAACTGCCGATTGGCGGAAACAGCCGCTTTTCGNGGTAAGTTATAAGTACTTAGATGGAAGAAGAGCAAATTACAAAACTGCCGATTGGCGGAAACAGCCGCTTTTCGTCATTTTGTAATCATAATTATATAAATTATAAAGAGAATTTGTGAGAATTATTTTTCTAAATTTATAAATTACCATCACAATAACAAGAGTAGTAGTAATTAGGTGTAGATTGACGCTCGTATACTCTTACTTTCTATGTGGACATTTATGAAATCTTAACATTAAAATTTGTAACACTACAAGGATTAATGAAACGGATATCAAATTACAATGTCGAAAATCAATTATCATTATTAAACCAAGACATTTTTTTTGTGTGTTCACTCCGTTCACCAGATACATAATTAAATTAAGAAAGAAAAAAAAACATACTTATGATTACTTACGATTACTTATAAGTTATAAGTTATATAACTTTAAGAATGGAGTTAATTATCATTATTGGAATGATTCTAATAACACGGGCAACAACGGTAGTTAGTTATTTTAAGAGTTGATGATTTTAACTAAAAAAAACGTCCCCATTGAGTCTGAAGTGATGAGAACGAGATCATATAAGTCTTCATCACAACAGACTATATTAGACTATACAATATTACTAAATATATATAATATATAATATAACTTATATAATTATCCTAAGTTTATTTATAATAAATTGATAACTAAAATGTAAATTATAGAGATCAATTATAATGTGACAATTTAGGAAAGTTTAATTTACGAATAGGAAAATCAACACTCAATTGAACTATATTTCAAAATCACGAACACGATTTTTACTTCAATTTCTTACCTAAAGTCATCCTCTTCATTTTGATTGGTTAGAATCAAATTTCTTAGTAAATTACTTTGACCAATGATGACTTTACGGCTAAGAAATTGATTACAATTTCTTTACATTTTAAGTACTAATAAAATGTGAATAAAGAGAACAAAAAAAAACAGTTTTTTTTTCATAATTATAAATCTTAAGATTAATTTGGTGTAATTTAATAACTTTGAATCCCGACATGAAAAATGTCTCCATAATATTATAGCGTTTTTTCCAACATCACATTGACTCATTCAACCATACAACTACAGCAGGTATCAAAATAATAAAATTTCAAAAATTTTATAAAAATTTTTTTTTTCAAATTTTCAAATTTCTTTCATTTATCAATAATAATTAATTAAACTTCAACAATATGAATGATTNCAACAGCAGGTATCAAAATAATAAACTTTCAAAAATTTTATAAAAATTTTTTTTTTTCAAATTTTCAAATTTCTTTCATTTATCAATAATAATTAATTAAACTTCAACAATATGAATGATTTAAAAAAATTTTCTTGTCTAGAAACGCATTTTGAAAATTTAAGGCTAACGGCGCTACTTTAGCTAACAAATTGAGATTGACAAAAACATCAGCACGACTCGGAATTAATTATTTAATTAGCACAAATTTGTTAATTTTTTAACAAGTTTGTGTTATTACAAACTTATTTGTAATTGATTCCCTGGAACTCTTATTTTATATTTACTATTAACATTATTCTTATTAATTAATTATTATTAGTAAATATTACTTTATAATCCCTAAAAATAATTTGAAAAAAAAAAAAATTTTTTTTCAATCCTTCAACAATGAAAACAAACTGGAAAAACTCAATTGGTAATAATATAATAATTCTAAATTCCTTATTTTTTTGAGAACAACAACAATATAATATAATTATTAGTACTAAAAGTTAAAGCTAAAAGTGAGTTTGACCGTTTTTTGACCACCGGTACTTTTTTTGTTTGTTTTCTTTTTCAAATTGATTTAAGAATTATGTGCCGGAAGTGGAAACCCTAATGTTCGTGCATCCAGCCTCAACAATGCTTCTGATAAATCAGAATTCTGACTGAGAATAGAATTCAATTGTTGTTGATTGAGGGTTTGTGGATGGTGCATGGGATGTGGATTATTATGTCCATTTGACATTTGTTGTTGAAGATGATGGTGATGTTGTTGGTGTTGATGTTGTTGTAAATTTAGACTCAATTGATTTCCTAAACTTTCAACTAAATTATTAACATTATTTCCATTGTTAGAGGAATTATGAGTTCCATTATTTCCACTATTAGGATTTGTTAATCCATTTGAATTTGCAACAGCAAGACGTAAGGCTTCGGCTTGTGAAAGTATGAGTGCTTCAGCTTGAAGACGATGACTTGACATTACATCATGTCCATGACTTTGTCCTGAACTTCCTTGATGATGCATCAAATTTCCATGATGTCCATGAGCAGAAATATGACCTTGACCTAACATTGCAGCCATTTTCATAGCTGCATGTTCTGCTTGGTATGATGATTTTGATGTTGGTCCACTACTTTCACTGGGTACATTTGAATGATGTGAACTACTACTACCATGTTGAGTATGATGTTCAAGACCACGCATCCCAGAGAGGAGGGAGCTTATATTATTATTCTCAGTAAGATGACTCAATTTATCATAGGCTTCATATTTGTCAATTGATCCATAGTCCTTTCTCATCTGTGCTCCACCTCCATTTGTATTTCCTCCTGTGGAAGAGTCCGTTGTATTTGTAGTGTTGTGATTATTATTGTTATTATTATTATTATTGGTTGTGTTGGAAGTGTTGTTAGATGAACTATTATTATTGTTACTACTACTGTGATTTCCTCCAGTTACAGAATTTCCAATTCGAGCATCCAATGGAACATTCAATGGACTTGACATTGAAATTCTTGAATGATGGAGGACATTTGAATGTGGAAGTCCAGGATTTGGATCCAATGGTGAACTCAGACGTCCAGATGACTCAGAGCCTGAAGGAGATGGTGGCATCGGAAGTAAACCTGTCAGAGATTGGCCCTAGTAACACAAAAAAAATATATATATATATATATAAATAATCCAATAAAACTTATTCAAGAGTATATTTACTAACTGATTATATTTCAATTTCAAAGGTGGTAAAAAACAAAATCTGTCTTACTTGAGAACTCCCAAATGGATGTGGTTGACCTTGGTTCATAGACGCCACAACGGCAGCCGTTAAAATATTTTCACGTTCTCGTCGTTCAGCCGCTGCTCGACTTAGGACATACTGTGCCGCAAAAGAGTGTTTTGGATCCATTCTCATCTGTTCCATGTGAGTTAGGAGACCTAAGAACCAATAATAATAAAAACAGTAATAAAAATAAGTGAATAGAGTGTATAAATTAATATTTTTAGATTCAAAAATACCTGATTCATGAGTAAAAACAGCTTGACAGACTGAACAGGGCCACATTCGAAGTGATGTAGATAATTGGGCAGTTTCAGGATGACAGGTCAAGTGTTTTCGAAGACTTCCTTCGTTTACATAATGTTTTCCACATATCGGGCACGGATGATTTGCGGTACGTCGTTTAGCTAAAATGTAAAAAAAAAAAAAAAGTAATGAAAATAATGTTAAATAATTATTGTAGTTTTTTTATTATCCTGTTCAGTATCAGTTTGACCATAGCCATCAGGAATATGCGTAAATGAACCCCAAATTAATAAGAATTTCTAATTTCTTGCCAAGAGAACCCTTGGAAATAAGAAATACAAAATTAAAATTAAAATCAAAGTTGCTATGAGAAATTTACAAAAAAACATCTTTGATATTATCAAAAAACGTCAAAATTCCTCATAACAACCTTGACTAAAATGCTGTTCATGAAACCTAAGTTCACCAAAATGACAAATTCTTTTTTGTTTTTCAATTATTGTATCCGGGGAACAACGGGCTGAAGACATTATTTATTTTATTTATTGAATTCAAAATAAAACTTAAATTTAAAAAATTTCAAAAAAAAAATCCATTCTTGAAAAAAAAAAAAAAACTTACTTGCAACGCCTGAGGCATTTGGATCCTTATGTGTATGCTTCATATGTTCCATAAGAGCCTCACCTCCCAGAAATAATTTGTGACAAATGGGACAAGTGACAGCATTTGGACCACCAATCAGAGCCGCATGCTGCTATTAAAAAAGTGATAAATTGTTATCAAATTATATTCCTCAAATTAAATATGAAATTAAAAAAAAATTAAAAAGTTTGTGTTTTTTTTTTGTTTTAAAGCATAAATGAAGCAAATAACTCAAAGAAGCAATGGATTGATAAATATAAATATAGCATGAGGAGATATCAAAAATCTTAATTTTCTAATGGACTAGCCCTAACCATACTAAAAATCCTACATTGTTGTTCTTGTTATACTCGAGACCGACAAAGTTATCATGCAATGGATGAGATGATACGTTGATGACCCCTTACATATTCTAATTACATCATTGTTGTAAATAATCCGAACAACAATGTTATTAGAATTGTAAAAGAGTGAAAAAAAAAATAATATAATATTATGTAATTATGTATAGTAGGTATCTAATCCTCCTGCTGGACTCGTGGACTCCAGCACCAGTATTTTTTTCACTTTTTTTTTTCTTTTTTTTTACATAACCTAAACCCTAACAACCTAGTAAATTTATCCTAACATTTTGTTAAGCAAACGAGCTGTAGATGTTTTTTTTCTATTGTTCATTTTTCCCATAACTGAGAAGTTGAATCAGTTGAGGATTCCGTGTAAAATGGTCATAAAATTGAAATCAAAGCTCAATGTTGGAATGGTAAAAAGTAAAAAGAATGGAGTGGATTGCATGTGCGTGATTGAGTATATTTTATTTTATAAAAGACCTTCTTCCTTCATTCTAATTTCTAATTAGTTTTCTCTTTAATTTCAATTTCATTAACTTAATTATTACGCCCGCTTTCTATGTTCTCTAGCGGTTTCTGGACTATTTTTTTTATATATATTGAGTAGGAGCTATATCAAGATTTAGATAAACATCTGCTCCTCTCCTAAATGCTTAAAATGTTCAATATTCAATCTTCATCGAATATCAAATCTATAATCTAACGACTAACGACTAACGACTAACGACTAACGACTAACGACTAACGACTATGTTCCAATACCACTACTCTTCCTCTCTTGTCTCCTNAATCTATAATCTAACGACTAACGACTAACGACTAACGACTAACGACTATGTTCCAATACCACTACTCTTCCTCTCTTGTCTCCTCACGCCTACAAACGTCTTTGGATATGAGTCTGCGCAGAAGAGATTTCTTAATTATTGATTCTAATCACAACCACTGAGGATGTAACAGGGTTAACCAAACAAACTAAACTCATTTGTTGTAACCGCATGATTTTCAAAGAAAAAAAAATTTTTTACAAACCATACTTACTAATAAGATTTGCCAACTAAAAATATCTTATTGTTAAATTAGCTAAAGCTAAAGTTTACCACTTTATTTAAAAAAATGAATCAACAATGAGTCAATCAANTGATTTTCAAAGAAAAAAAAATTTTTTACAAACCATACTTACTAATAAGATTTCCCAACTAAAAATATCTTATTGTTAAATTAGCTAAAGCTAAAGTTTACCACTTTATTTAAAAAAATGAATCAACAATGAGTCAAACAAGAATCCAAACAATCAAATACAAAGAATAATCTGCAAAGAAAGCAGAAAGTACTATTAAAAAAAATTCTATACGACAGTACAGTACCACACTGGCTAGACTCGTAGACTCGAACTAAACTTGTTGTTAATTAATTGAAATTTATATAATAATAATAAAAAAGAAGTTATAAATTATAAATTATCAATTTTTTTATCTCTGTCGTCTTAATCCTTCTAATATCTTCCTAAAGTAAGCAACAATGGTTTTGTTATTTAACATTTGAAAGTCTGTTTCATTATTGTGACATACCAATATATATTATTATATACCAATATAACGAGACTTAAAATGATACTTCGATTCATTTTTTGTTACTTTATAAGTGTCCTATTTATATAAATGATATATATTTATATAAAAAATTTTTTTTTGTCCATATTTCTCTCCTTCTAAAAACTCTCCCATTTTTTTCCCTTCCCTTGTCTTGAGAACAATTGATGAGAGCATTATTGGGCCACTAGAAAACCAACCATTGTTCTGACTCCACCTCATCTTGTCTAAAAAAAAATATTATATACATATATAAATTTTTTCTTTTTTCTCACATGTAGTAGTAACCCTTCTGAAGAATATAACATTTAAAACCCTCAAAACATTTTGGAAAAGAGTTGAGTAATTATGAATAATGGTTAAAATCCGTTATAAATGTCTTAAAAATCATTAATAGATTTTATTATTCCACCTCTTTCCTTTTTCATTTTCTTAAATGATGGGCTTTTTACATAGTAGAAACCTAGCCATTATATAACAACTTCTAATTATCCATAATGACACTCAAAGTTATCAAATTTTTATTATTTTCTTTCTCTCTCCTGTCATGTCACTCAGAATGTCTCCCTATACACTTTTCACTCTTTATTTTTTAATTTATTTTATAAAACCACTAAATACCAAAATACAAAAACCCCCTTTTCATAATACTAAATTTTAAATCAATAAGTCTTACTTTTTCAAAATAATTTTCCTATAATTCCTTCTAATGTAATGTAAAGTTGAATTTGAAATTAATGTTCATTATTTTCATTTCTGTACAACCTAAATTATAATTCTAGGTTGTTTATAATTTTACAAAAAGAAACTCACTATTGTGTACTATAAATTTTTTTTTTTTTTTTTTTAAAATTTTTAGATTTTTTTTTCTTTATTTTGTAAAAAAACTTTGACAATCTAATATCTAAAAACTCAACATTACTCAACACAAAATCAACCTTNTTTTTGGAAAATTTTTAGATTTTTTTTTTCTTTATTTTGTAAAAAAACTTTGACAATCTAATATCTAAAAACTCAACATTACTCAACACAAAATCAACCTTTTCTGTTATTTTTTAAGTAACTGTCGTTGAGCTCTATAATTTTATTAAATTATAAATTATAAAACTTTCTTCCCCCTTTTTGTCTATCTAAAATAAAAAAAAAAAAAACTGACGAAAATAAAAATAAAAAACTACCTATGAAATCAAAATAGCCTGGAGCAGTCTCAGGATTGTTTTCCCTTAATTTTTGTGGTTGAGTTGATTTGAGTCTCATTTTCTTTTCCATTTGAGAAATTTTTACTTTCATCTCATCTCCTAATTCCGCTTGACGTACTTTTCTAAGGCCTCAAGGATGAGTTAAAATGAAAAGAGATGAGAAAAATCAAAAGGCCGAGGTGAAAGTAGGGAAATGAGAGAGTCCCTTTTTGTTCTGGTTGTTGGTGACTTGAGAAGGTGGTTTTTTGGAGATCATGCATGACAAAATACTTAATTTTACAAAATAATTTCTTAAGAAACGTAAAAGAAATTTCTAATTTTGAGTCTTTTACTCTCTCTCTTTGCCAAAGGGCAAGGGGACCTAACCAAACAAAATTTTAAATTCAGACTTTCAACAATACCTTTTCATTTCGTAAGTTCCAATTTTCATCCGGATACTGTGGAAACACGAAAAAAATATTTTATTTCCAATTTTCATTGTGATACTGTGAAAACACGTAAAAAATTTTATAACTGAAAATAATCGTTTTACACAACCTCAAAATGATCAAAACTAAACCACACTTTATTACTGAAAAATAACGTAAAAAAAAAACTTAAAAAAAAAAATTATTAAAAAAATTTTTTTTCTTTTTTTGAATCACACTTTTTATAATTTTGAAAAATATAAACTAATTACTACGTAGAAAAGGAGCAACCTGTCTGGTAAATTATGGAACTGAAAGTGTTTTAGCCTCGAAACATGGAACTGAACTGACTCACTCATCAATTGTCAAAAAAAAAATTTTTACCCCTTGGCAAAATAAAAAAAATAAGACGAATAATTTTGAAAAAAGCTCATGTTCCCCTCTCTCTTAATTATAATTATCATCTCACTTAAATTAAATAGGACTTGTCTTGTGCAAAAAAAAAAAAAAAAAAAAAAAAAAACTTGTTAATTACAGGGAGTTCCTATTGTTCTTTTTTCTAACCCCCTCAATTTCTACCAATTCTCCTTGTCCTCATAGGTCAAAAATTGAAACTAAAGAACAAGGAGAACCATTTTTATTCATTATTTTCCCCCCCTCTCTTCCTACGCAAATAGAAAGGAAAAAAATAATGGCTAACATTTTCAACTCAACTCAAAAGTATATATGTAAACAAATAAAATAAAAACTTTTCAAAAATTAACCATATTTTCTCTCTTTTTTATCCATCGTACTTACCACAACTGTAAAACAGTACTTTAATCAAAGTCTTCTTGAGTAAAGAAATTGAACAAACTTTATTAAAAATTCAAAAGTGAAGTTTTGCCATTTTTCCGCCTACCTTTTACTATGTGCAAACAATAGTGTTCTAAAAAAATTTTTTTTTTCTTTTCGAATAAATAAATTAGTGGTGTAATAACATCAGACAATTTTTTTGAAAAATAAAACAAAAATAAAATGTCAAGTAAACTGAAATCAAATAGATAAGTCTTTCTTAGTATACTTAAATTAGTTTTCGTAGTATAGTGATGTGTGATGATTTACGAATCATAAAATTTAATTAAATCCAAAACCACCGAATTTTTAAATATTCAGAAAAACCATAAAGTAATAATAAACCATAAACAGTAACATAAACATTCACAAGATCTGTAAATATCAGGTAAGTCAAACGAAAAAAAAAAAATTTTTTTTATTTAATTATTACTTCATTAACATTTTTACCAGTGTTCGAAATCATTACGCGCGTGTAATGCGGAAAAATGCGTTTTTGCTTATATTAGCGTCTTATCTATAATATCGTCATAAATGTGTGGAAAATTCAAAAATATTTATAATTAAATTTTTCTATAGCACGTGAGAGGGATTGCAATTGGCGGGGAAATTGCCCCGACAACGGGGACGGGGAAATACCCGTTTTCCCCGTCGGTCCCCCNTTTAGCACGTGAGAGGGATTGCAATTGGCGGGGAAATTGCCCCGACAACGGGGACGGGGAAATACCCGTTTTCCCCGTTGGTCCCCCGATTTTTTTTTTTTTTTTGCATTTCACCATTCACAACAAACTAACAAACTTTTGTGAAAAAAAATAATAATTATGAAAAAAATTTTTTAAAGAAATAACAAAAAGAAGAAACAGAACTTAATTCTATTATGTTGATGTTATTTTCCCCGATCGGGGATCCCCGGCGTTTCCAGGGAATCTATTTCCCCGAAATCCCCGATTCCCTGATCGGGGACGGTTGTCAATTGCAATCCCGTTGTCTTGTCACGTGACGTGACAAGACAACGTTCTGCCCTGTAATAGAAAATTTGCAAATTTGATAATTTCCTTCCCAAACTAATAAATGTAAGTATGGACAGCTAAATAAAACCTAAACATACAAGTAGTTTAACCTTTTTCTAAAAATTTAATTGGGAGCTAAACAAATCATAGTTTATAAAATGTTAATAACTTTTGAAATTGAAAGTATTAAACTAAATTCATTTTTCATGTAAGTCTAAAAAAACCTTTTCTATAATATACTATTTTTAATATATCCAATCACGCAATGTTAATGTTATTGAAACCTAAACCCATAATCAAATTAAAGGGTTAGTGATTAACTGATTATGTCATGTTGAGGTAGAAGTAGAAAAAGCTTCCCTTTAAGGTCTTCCTTGTGCTTATTGAATTATTTACCCTTAGAAAGGGTCTTAGAAAGATTTAAGATCAGATAGCATGTTCAAATAATAGAATTCTACCAATACTAAATACATAACATAGTAGTCATAAAATGAGCAGAGCCTTGTAATTACCAAAAGAAAAAAAAAATATATAATATATTATTGAAACTACCTGCCCTCAGGGTGGTAAGGTAAAAGCTCAAGGATCTTTCTAATTGAGTTATCCTTTTTATTTTTCATTTTCTTTTGATCAGGAATCAAGATCTAGAAATAATCTCTACATCCGTATCTAACTATGTAGCAGGACACGCAAAATAAATTTTAACTTTCAAAAAACTACTTATTTTTATGGTGTGGTTCGTTACAAAAAAATAAAAATAAATAAAAAATAAAAAATAAATTTATTTTTATATTTTTTATTTATTTTTATTTTGTATGAACAATAGGCCACTTTTTGAAGAAATCGCACAAATTAAGTTTACTTTACTTTAATATGTTATTATAAACCTTTAAGAGTGATTCTGAATAACTAAGCTCACTTTTCTATCGATATTTCAATAAAGTACATACTTGTGTCATTAATATTGAAAATTACAACAGAAAACAAACAGTACCAAAAAACCAAGTAAAGAGTTTACTTATTATTAATACCAAAATTTTGTATTGAAAACAAAAAAAAAAGACAAAAGGGTGGTGGGGTGAGAGTAACTTTCTCTAAAAATTTCAACTTTCTCAACTTTTGTTATTTTTTTTTCTTTCTTTCATNAGGTGGGGTGAGAGTAACTTTCTCTAAAAATTTCAACTTTCTCAACTTTTGTTATTTTTTTTTCTTTCTTTCATATTACTATTTAACATTAGAAAGAGTTATGATTATGAAGATGAATTATATGTCTCGTATGTCTCTAGTGCGGTTAGTATGGTTTTGAACCTTATGTAATATTTCCTACCCACTCCCAAAAAACACACACCTCCATATGCATAATTTACGTTCAAACACCTATCAGATTAAATTTTGATAGATTAATGGCCTCTGAAATGTCAGTTTTTGTTAGAAAAAGTTAAGCTTTCAGTCTTTTACTGAAACTTATATAACCTCACTCTCTCTCTCTTTCTCTCTTTTATTATATAAGAAAAAGGGGGGTAAGAAAATTAAGCTAATTTTTACTTTACTATAAGAAAGAAACCTAATAATAACACTACAGAATTCATATCACGTGGTTATATATTTCATAATAGATCATACTTATCAGTTTTAACAAACACAAGTCTAAAAAGTTAAGAAAATTTTAAACAACATATTTTATTTCTATTCCTACTCATCTCTACAACTAATCTCAAAGACTTAAACTTTTCAAGATGAGATTTCCTATTTTATACTAGAAAAACCAAAAGAAACAAAAACAATCTAATATAAATAACCTTAGCTAAATTTTATTCTTTACAAAAAAAAAAAAAAAAAAAAAAAAAAAAAAAAAANAAAAAAAAAAACTACTAAATATTATACTATTCAAAAGTTTGAATTCATCTACTAAAATAATAGAAATTTTTATTAATTTTATAATTTTATAGTTTTAAGTTTGGTTTTATTTGTTTTTATAGTAGTAGAAACAAAACAATTCTCATCGTAAATGAAATTTTGTCCTTGCCTTTGATTCATTAGGAATTACGAATTAGTCGGATAATACTGGTTAAAATAGCGGCTCTTTTCAAATCTACACTCCTTTTTGTATTTTCTCTTCAAACTAAAGCTAAAAAAAACTAAAAACTAAAAATACCTTGGAGCGGTTCCTTTGAGTAAGTAAAAAAGGATTGAAAATCAAAAAATTAAAAATTTAAACTACAGAGCATGAATACTTAAGCATGAGAACAAGATGAGCTGATGGGATAGAGACATACATAATATAATTTTTCTTTTGGACCTAATGAGCGTATCATTAATAATCTAAAAGATGCAAATGTATGTAAAAATAATATAAAAAAAAAATATTTTTTTTTTCTTAGCTAAAGGCTATATAGAGTGACCCTTCCATCATATTCAAAGGGTCACATTTGTCAATCTTCAATCCATCATGAATTCTTAAGTAACAAAAGAATCCTTTCTCAAGCCTAATATCACATTATAAAACATTAAAAGACACTTCACGCGGTTTAGAGATGCCCATTATAAAGATTTCAACAGATTATCATATCAATAGAGATCAAGAGGAAAGAGATTCATAATCTACAATATCTTCTGTCATGCAAATATATTTATATTAAAAAAAAAAAAAAAAAAATATTGTAATACAATATGGATTGTGGTGGCTTGTTTGGCGGTCTCTCTTTTTTCTAAGTGTATATATACAGATAGAACACTACAATACAACCAGTGTTCGCCATCCCCCAGNGCGGTCTCTCTTTTTTCTAAGTGTATATATACAGATAGAACACTACAATACAACCAGTGTTCGCCATCCCCCAGGGAAACTGGGGATTTGGGGGTGGGGAAACCTGGGGATCCCGGGGGAGATTTCAAAACCCCTGGGGGTTAATGGGGGAATTAAAAACATGCGGAAAACTTTAAATTTTTATAAAAAAAGGCGGAAAACTTTAAATTTTTATTAAAAAAAAAGGTAAAATAGTGTAATAATTTTATTGAAGAATCNTTTCAAATCCCCTGGGGATTAATGGGGGAATTAAAAACATGCGGAAAACTTTAAATTTTTATAAAAAAAAAGGCAGAAAACTTTAAATTTTTATTAAAAAAAAAGGTAAAATACTGTAATAATTTTATTGAAGAATCCGCGTTTTGTCTAAAGAAATAAAAAGCAAGAATTACAATGTTATCCAGAGCCAGAAAGATGAGCCATTGACACATGGAACATTTGCCTACTTTTTTGCGGAAGGTTTGTTTCTGTTGGACTTCACTTACCCTGGTAGATTTCTTTCTTCTTCCTACTTCTGACATTTTAATTAGTATAAAAGGTATCACTGAAAGTTTAGTAATTAAACTATAAATTACTAATCTGAAGGTATGTTGCAGTCAAAACTGGAGTACACAATAATAATCAAAACTTAATCATAATACTTTAAATTCGAATCAATCCAAAACTAAAAGTATGAATTAAAATCGACTAGAAATTTGAATTTCCGTAACAAATTTGAATTTGGCGCATTATTACTATTTTTAGTCCCCCGGTATCCCCAAAAACCCCATAACCCCCATAATCCCCGGAATCCCCATTCCCCCGGGGGTCTAGTGTCAAAAGTGGGGATTTGGCGAACACTGAATACAACCCTTCATCTTCTTCATCATCTCTAACTTTAATAAAATTATCTAAAAGATACCATCAAGTCCATCAGTCTACGAAAATTATAATTTTTTTTGTTTGGTTTCAATTTCAGTCAATATTTGTTAAATCAAATACGGCCTCTCTACCCATAAATTATTCGCCACCCAAAAAGTAAAATTTTTGAATTATGAAGATATTCCAATCAAAGTTGAAGTTAATCGGTTCATATACTGCTGAATGAGACATTATGTCATAAACCTGAAAAATACGACAATAAACTATGCGTGTAAACGGTAAACCTAAAAAACTAAAAGAAACGAAATAAAAAACGTAAATTTTTTTTTAAAAGTTCAGCTCAAATTGTGTGTAACCAGTTTTGGGTGCTACTATACGATTTTTTTTTGTTTTTGACATTCATTTCTGACAAGTTCTGCTCAAAAATCAACTTTAAGTAAGTTAAACCTAAGAACTCAAAGAAACCTTAAAATATTATTATTCTTTCAATTGTTTAGCACTTATTGCGTGCAGCCTAACCAATAATATTGAGTACTATTGTTATCTTTTTTCTGTAATTTTTTTTTGTTTGAAAGTCAGTGTCCAAAAAAAAATGGAGGAAAATAGCAGAGCAAGTAGAGTGTATGTANAAAAATCAACTTTAAGTAAGTTAAACCTAAGAACTCAAAGAAACCTTAAAATATTATTATTCTTTCAATTGTTTAACACTTATTGCGTGCAGCCTAACCAATAATATTGAGTACTATTGTTATCTTTTTTCTGTAATTTTTTTTTTGTTTGAAAGTCAGTGTCCAAAAAAAAATGGAGGAAAATAGCAGAGCAAGTAGAGTGTATGTTTTGTTTGTGTGATAAAATGTAAAGGAATAATAGGGTTTACAACATCGATAAATTGATACGTACTTCTTTGCATACCTTAGCCGTATGCGTCCTGAGGGAGGACTCAGTGGCAAATCCTTTTCCACAGATATTACAATGAAAAGGCCTGTTTTTGGATCTTTCCAATTGGGCATCATGGTTTCTAAGGTGTTGTTGGAGATTCGACAGCTGGATGAAGGCTCGGCCACATTCTTGGACATGACACTTGTATGGTCGTTCCCCTGTAATTTACAAAAAAAAAAATAAAATTATAACCCCAAATCTCATTTACATAACCACTATTTATGAAAAAAATTAACATCTTGTTTTCACACTCTATTCTAAAGACATTAATTGTGCAAATTCAAATTCACATGCTAAAATTTCATTTCAAAATATCCTCATCACCAATGTTCCTCAATGTTAATAATGTTACTTTTCTAACGAATTTCCTTTAAATTAAAATAAATAAAAAAATACACTCAAAAATTTACCTATGGGCGGTTCTCATGGTCAAACTTGCAAAAATCCTGCCAAATCTCTAAATCTTTTACATTTTCACCTTATGTTGGCAAAAAAAAAAAAAAAAAAAAAATTCCCACGCTATATTTTTGGTACATAAGATTACATGCAAAAGGTAGAACTAAAACTAGTAAATAGTATCAGTATCAGTATCAAAATTTGTCAAATTCACGCACAGAAACAAAAAAAAAATAATAAAAAAACAAACTTACATCTTATTTTTAAATTTTTTAAATTTTTTAAATTTACCAATCTTACTTCTTACTTTTTACTTTCTACAGCTCTCTACAAGAAAAATTTTCAAACTATGTACTTACTATTCATTTGATTTTCCTTACATTTATACCACCAAATCCAAACTAATATAAAAATGAATAAGAAATCTCCCTTCTTTTTAATTTTAATTTATTCACACTCCTGTTATATAAGATGTTTCCGGCTACTTCTTCCCACATTACTTTCAAATAAGGGAGCCTTATGTAAATTTTTGTTTTTGAAAAAAAAAAACTTAGAAAACAAAATAAAGGCTCTGAGAGTCCCCTTTTAGTCTTCTCATCTTCTCATATGAGAATTTGAGTCTCATTGAGATAAATAAAAGAAGCTTTTGTCTTGATGAGACAGAGTCCGAATATTAATAAGCGCCTTGAGAAATATCTACTCTATTTGCATAGTATCCCATAACATCCAGGAGCAGGAGAGAGTACTTAGTTTCATTTGAATCAAACAGTAGAGATTAGGAAATGAGACAATGAGTGAGAAGAGATGGGAGATATATTATGCTAATAGAATCATAATTGTGTAAGGAAGTAAAAAAATATAAAAAGTATACATCAACAAAAGAGGAGTTTGAAAACAAAAAAGTTGAATTACAAAAGGTAGGGTACTTCAAGGGACTCTTCTTCCTCATCTACTCATACAAATAAATCTTATCATTTGAATATGAAATTAATGAGTCTCTACACGGATTTTGGGACTCTAGAGCCTGAGAAACTAAAACCAAAACCAAAAACTAAAAACTTTGAATCTATCAAAAAAAAAAAAAAAAAAAAAAATTCATAAATTTTTCAAAATCTTATGAAGAAATAGATGCTTTGTATGCGTTTTGTTTTATGTTGGAGACGTCAGATTTTGTTATGTTTTAGTTTTAGTGTTTTTGTTGTCTACAAAAAAAAAATATGACCGGAAGTGAAGACATCGGAAACAGAAAATCATCAATCTTCACAAAGTGTGAATCAGCGGGTGTCTAATGGATAGAATAACCGCTTTCTTAATTTTGCAACAGAATTCCTTATAGTTTAGTATCAGTACTGGTTAGTTCATTTTTCAACAAGTCTATGTTTTTTTTTAATTCATGTTCCTCAAAGCATTATTACTATAACATATAATATCGTATTATTTTTTTTCTCAAATCCATGAACCATTTCGATGTATTATACATACTCTCTTTCTTTCACTTGCACTTAACTACTGATTACTTGATTTCAATTTATATTAAAAATAAAAACATTTTTATAATTATTCTATAAAAATCAGATAACAAGAGCAAAAAAGGAGTCTTCAAATACTTAATACTTATTTTTCTCTTCTTTTTTGGAGTAGAAGACGATTATCCCAGCATGTGGAAAGTAAATCAATCATCAAACTGTCAGAAACTAACCAGCGTTGTAAGTTTTCAAAAAAAAAAAAAAAAAAAAAAAAACTCCTACAGCGATTTAAGCAAGAGCGAAAGAGTGAGTCTTTCTATTGAATTTTCAAAACTCATTTTTCCTTCCAACCTCAACCAAAAAGAAGTTTTTGAGAGTAAAAAAAAAATTAACTAAGGGAATAAAAATTAACACATTAACAACTTATCACATCTTTTTTACTTTTATAATGTGGTAACTTTTGAGTCCCAAAAACTTGGAATCGACTTTTAAAAGATTGAGAGAAAGTTTTTTTTTTTTATAAATTACATCAAGTCTCTGCACATCCACACATCACAAAGACGAGAGTCATTATTGAAAAAAAAAAAAAAAAAACTAAGGATATGAATTTTACCAACTTTTTTTCAAACTGCCATTCAATTGAGATGAAAATGTCCAAAAACTTTTTCTATATGGACGTCAATCATCAAGACTCATGAATATAATATTTTGACAAAATTTTAACTTTATAATGAAAACTAAAAAATTTAAACTTATACACACATTATAATATTCTCAATTAGTTATGTTTCGAAGCCACTTAAATAATAATTTTTTACAAATTCATTTTTGTCTTATAAATTTGTAGGTACGTTATAAGTTTATAACAATGAAAACTAAAAAATAACTTAAAAAACTGACAAAAATTGAAATTTTCATCAGACTCAAATCACATACAAATTACAAATCCGATGTGATAGAATTTCGTATACTAAAGNATTCTCAATTAGTTATGTTTCGAAGCCACTTAAATAATAATTTTTTACAAATTCATTTTTGTCTTATAAATTTGTAAGTATGTTATAAGTTTATAACAACGGAAACTAAAAAATTTAAACTTATACTTATATTTCTAATTTAACCATAACTTAAAAAACTGACAAAAATTGAAATTTTCATCAGACTCAAATCACATACAAATTACAAATCCGATGTGATAGAATTTCGTATACTAAAGCTAGTTAGTTACCACGTTCAAGAGTAAGTAAGAATGAAAAATTTGTTCTAAAAATTCAAAAAAATTGGTACAAGTCCGTTCCCATCAAAAGTTCAATGTAAAAGGCACAAAAGTGAGACGACGGATATGCATAAATTAACACAATTCGAATTTCTTCACGCGCATAAACGGAATTATAAGCATTAGTACGGTAAAAAAAAAAGAGACTTTGGATTACAACACTTTGTTTGTGGGTCCCGAGAAAATGAAAAAGAAGAGAAAAAAAAAANTTGGTACAAGTCCGTTCCCATCAAAAGTTCAATGTAAAAGGCACAAAAGTGAGACGACGGATATGCATAAATTAATACAATTCGAATTTCTTCACGCGCATAAACGGAATTATAAGCATTAGTACGGTAAAAAAAAAGAGACTTTGGATTACAACACTTTGTTTGTGGGTCCTGAGAAAATGAAAAAGAAGAGAAAAAAAAAATTTTTTTTTTTAGAATTAATATTTTCCAAGACTCGAAAGACACATTACTTCCGCATTTGAATTTTCAAAAAATCCATTTACATATGCATAATAAATACTCTTTACTCCTTCTCATCATATTCAAAAAAAACTTTGTATAGAGAATGAGAGAAATCTCCCCTGCCTTTTATTTTAATGGATAGGATAGGATAGGATACAAAATCTCTCTCCATAACCATGGAAGAGAGCTCTTTGGCCCATTCTATTCAATTCCTATTCATAGAGTCACTCATTCAAATTTTTGAAACATAATCCATTCACTCTGAGAGAAGAAACAAAAAATTTTTTTGAAAAAATATGATTTTTTTAAAACTTCTACTTTTTTTGTTTAAATTCTATATACAACATCCATCATCCCCCTCTAGCTCTCTACTATCCACAGGATCAAAATAAAAATCTACCAACAGGAAAATTTATATAAGCATAAGGAAATTGTACATAATTTTTTTTAATGCCTATAGGCTATTTGGTTATGTAGATTCATCACTTACTCCTAAATCTCATTAAACTAACGGATAAAGATGAACAACAATGAAAACTGACCAAAAAAAAAATTCAATTTACTACAGTTACAGCACACCTGAATAATAAGGGATTGAGAACCAGAACAGCAGGAAGTTTAGACTATATGCATTGTCCCAAGAGATACATTATTACAGACTCTAAAAATGGATCTTTGTTCTTTCAACTTTATAACAGATGAATATAATAGGTAGTGAGTGAAAAAAAAAAGTTAACTCTTGAAGGGATACTTAAGATCACGGAAAGAACAGAGAGAGACTTCTTCATTCCATTGTTATACTACTTAAAAAAAAAAAAAAAAAAAAAAATTTTTTTGAGTTTTTGAAAATTCCATAAAAATTTTCTTTCCACAAAATATTTACTCATTGGGTCAATAAACTCAAAAGTTTTGATAAGAAATATATGTTAAAAAAAATCTTAAAAATCACAATAATGGGTGTTAGAATAGAAATAAGAAATAAAAAATAGACCTAAATAAACCTAAAATAATCCTTCAATTGTTTAGCCCATATTCAATCCTCCGAAAACTTTGAACTTTGCTCAAAGATTCAAAATGTATCAAAGAAAAAAAAAAGTTAATAATAAAATAAGAGTTCTACATTTTCCAGTTGGTTAGTTTAGTTTGTATATAAATTTGATTTAAAAAATTTTCTTTTTTTAAATAAGAAACGATGGTGCAGAAAAGTGGCAAATGAAGAGGGAGGAAGAAGACATAACCAGCGGAGTGAGCAAATGAGTTTGTTTTTTAATAATTTAGTTATTATCAACGCCTGGATGGAGAAAGGCGAAAAATTATATTATGAAGAGGGTTGGTAGATTTTTGAGACTGAAAAAAAAAAGTATGAAGAGAAGAAGTAAAAAAAAAATAAGAAAAAAGGTTCTGGAAAGAAGAAATGAGTGAATCCTTTTTTTCCGGAATGAGAGGAGGATGATGTGAGGCATAAGGGGAAAATGGGCTTTATTAAAAAAATTAATTAAGAAAAGGAGAGAAAAAAAAACGGAGAAAAAGGATAGGGCCAATATTATATTCTTTTCTTTAACTACAGGGAGTTCTGATGTGTACATAAGAGTTAAGAGGGAGAGTCTACCGGCGGCAAAAAAAAAGGAAGAAAGCATACATAATGAGAAAGACAAGGTCGACTTTTTTTCTTACTTCTTTTCACTTATTATTAGTAATAACGGGAGAAAAAGTAGACGAAAAAAAAAAGTTAAGAAAGCGGAAGAAAAATTTCTTTATTAAAAAATTTTAGGGGGATTTTGAAAGATTTGGAGGGGTGATCGGTGATCGGTGA
This sequence comes from Holacanthella duospinosa, assembly GCA_002738285.1. NCBI lineage: Eukaryota > Metazoa > Arthropoda > Collembola > Poduromorpha > Neanuridae > Holacanthella > Holacanthella duospinosa. The sequence continues at coordinate 324,842 of NIPM01000087.1, read as the reverse complement.
TCCGCATCCAACCAAATCCAAATCCAAATACTAATAATCATAAAACTTGTGAGTAGTTAATTAATTAATTATTGATCTCTTTTGATTCATTCACGATACAGTCTACTATTCTACTTTTAAACTTATATAATACAAATATCAAGGTTTTTCAACTTTAATAAACAAGCGGCTGTTGAACCGTTGTATCTATTGTCAAGAAACCAAAACCTTGACAAGTATTATGAATCAGTGGCTAAAATCTCCTGAGATGAATTCTATTTAATATTCTCCAAGTTCTGACATATAATCATCATCACCTGTCAAAAAAAATAAGATCATACCAAAAAAAAACCATAGTCAAACGATTCAATCGACAATTATCTGCAAAAACTTGGTCAAAATATACCAACATAATTTACAATTCATTTTTCACTGGCGCTAATCATACTCGTAGCCAAAAATATTACTTGAAACTAGATTTTTTTTTCATCTGACAGCAAGAGTAGAGATTTTTATAAAACGAAAAAAAAAGAAAAAAAAAAGTTATAATATTTTAATGAAGTTTTCTTTCCATTTTTTATTTAGCCAGCAGGAGATATGTTATAAAGTTTCTAAATTCATCAGTTTTTTTTTCTTTTCTCTTCTTTTCCACTTTAATATGAAAAAAGTAAAAGAGTTGGTAGAGAAAAGAAAAATCCTTAGAAAAAAAAAAGAAAAAAAAAAGGAAAGAAAAAAAAACTCTCCTCTTTTCTCCTCATATCCCTATTGTTACTCATCATCAAAAGTCTCAAAAGAACAACAAAGTCTTTATGATGTTATTTTTCTCTTTAATAATAACACAAAGAAGGAGAAAAGGTTGAGTGATGTAGTCTTTTTTTTATATATGGACGGAAGACGAAAGCGGAGAANAAAAAAAAAATAGGAGAACCAAGAGTCTAAAAAGAAGAGTTATAAGAGGGATTGAGTTTAAGATGCAATGCAAATGTAATGAGAAAAAAAAGAAGAAGCGAGAAGCACCAAAAAAAAAAGACCTTCATCCAGAATCCAGACGATGAAAAACAAGAAAGAAAACTTTGTCTTTTAGAAGATCAAAATCAAAAACAAAAAAAAAAGCATCATTAATTTTTCACTCTCTGCAGTCTTGTAGAGAAAAAGACAATTCAATTTAAAGCTACGCTTTTTAAAACAAATATCAGAACTACAACTATAAGACAGAGAGGGTTCCAAATGATCTTAATTATTCTCTTGACGAAGAAAGTGAAAATCTTCTTAAAATTCTAGTACAACTTTTGAAGTTTTGATCAACAAAAACAAAAAAAAAATAAATAAATAAAAAAAAAACCATGCAAAACAGAAAAAAAAAAAAAATTTCTTTAAAGCTTTCTTTTATATGTAAATCTGTCACTACCTGTCACATTCAACACGTTCGCTTCGCACTGGTTCTACCTGTCTAACACTGGTTTCATTTTTTTTCTCCCCGTACCTAAGGAAAATTATAACTTTTGGGTTTTTTGGGGTCTTGTGACCCTTTCCCATTGACTTTTTTTTTTCTTAATAAGTATGTTCTGTTCTGTTAGACTTGTGCCGGATTTAGTCCAGAGTTAGAAATTTAGTGTTAGACTAAGGAAATCCATTTATATGAAACCCTTTTGTGAATTAAAATACTGCAGAAGANTACAAAAAAAAAAAAAAAAAAAAAAATAGGAGAACCAAGAGTCTAAAAAGAAGAGTTATAAGAGGGATTGAGTTTAAGATGCAATGCAAATGTAATGAGAAAAAAAAGAAGAAGCGAGAAGCACCAAAAAAAAAAGACCTTCATCCAGAATCCAGACGATGAAAAACAAGAAAGAAAACTTTGTCTTTTAGAAGATCAAAATCAAAAACAAAAAAAAAAGCATCATTAATTTTTCACTCTCTGCAGTCTTGTAGAGAAAAAGACAATTCAATTTAAAGCTACGCTTTTTAAAACAAATATCAGAACTACAACTATAAGACAGAGAGGGTTCCAAATGATCTTAATTATTCTCTTGACGAAGAAAGTGAAAATCTTCTTAAAATTCTAGTACAACTTTTGAAGTTTTGATCATCAAAAACAAAAAATAAATAAATAAATAAAAAAAAAAACCATGCAAAACAGAAAAAAAAAATAAAATTTCTTTAAAGCTTTCGTTTATATGTAAATCTGTCACTACCTGTCACATTCAACACGTTCGCTTCGCACTGGTTCTACCTGTCTAACACTGGTTTCATTTTTTTTTCTCCCCGTACCTAAGGAAAATTATAACTTTTGGGTCTTGTGACCCTTTCCCATTGACTTTTTTTTTTTTCTTAATAAGTATGTTCTGTTCTGTTAGACTTGTGCCGGATTTAGTCCAGACTTAGAAATTTAGTGTTAGACTAAGGAAATCCATTTATATGAAACCCTTTTGTGAATTAAAATACTGCAGAAGAGAGTTAGGAGAGAATAAAAAAAAATGCTAACTACTGCGGCATTTTTAGAAAGCAGGGAGTTCCTTCCTTTTTTAAAAGCTAAGAATTAGTAAGAAAGCATAGGAGAGAGTAATTAAGAAAAGTTGATTTTTTGGCATGCCAAGTCAAAATCACGGAAAGAACCATTACGTTTCAATCATTGGTGGTTTGTCAGGGAGAAATTAGAAGGTTATCCATTTCTTACAATATAATTAGAATTGGAGGAAATAGCACAAGGCGGGCTTGCTTTCTCCTCCTGTTACATTTGTAACTGTCTTACTTTTTACGCCTTACTTCGACATTTGACTCAAACTTTACATACTTATTATTAGACCAAAAATAGTCATGCTAGCAAAAAAAAAATACCAAAAAAAAAAATATCAAAATAAAATATCAAAAAAAAAAAATATCAAAATAAAATATCAAAATAAAATATCAAAAAAAAATATCAAAAAAAATTTTTTTTTTATCAAATCTTTGAAAAATGACTAATGAAAATGGCGTTAAAAACAAAAGAAATTAACTCTCTAATTAATATTACTACAGTTAAATTTATTTAAAAAGTTTAAGCAATACGATTGATGTATTGAACTTTTGGAAAGGTAAATTAAATCTACAACTTTATTTTTTATTTTTTTTTGTCTATTTTTGGACATATTAAATAAAATGTATGTTAATGATGGGTCTAAAACAGAGTTCGAAAAAATCGGATTTTTATATAAAAATCCAAAAAATCCGATTTTTTGGATTTTTTGGATTTTTATATTTCGATTGTCAAAAATCAAAAATATGTCTGAAAGGGCATTGAAAAGAAAATTTTTTTTTTTAACTTTGCAGATTACGAATTTTTCTGAAAATAATTCTTCAGATTAAAAATTTACAAGTGTTCAAGTACTTTATTTCACCTAAAACGAAATTGAAGCTAGGATTCTGCATTTGGATGCAGTGTTAATGCTTAAATTTATCTTCAAGTTTGTCTAAGTGGGTAAAAATAAAAATCTAAAAAATCATTGATTTTTATTTTTGGATTTAAATCCGATTTAAATAGGATTTAAATCCGATTTAAATCCGATTTAAATCCGAAATCGGATTTAAATCCTATTTAAATCAGATTTAAATCAGGATTTAAATCCGACTTCGAACCCTGGTCTAAAACTACTAAAATCAATCAAATTGAGACTTAAGGAATTTTTTTATATAAAAATCAATTAGTGCCTAACGGAAATTAAAACGGATGTTCCCCTGCTTGTTTTATTTTTAACACAAAGGGTTCAATAACTTTCACTTTTTTCCTTTTTTTTTTCTTAGCTTTTCTTCTTCATTTTCTAAAATTTCAAAATTTCAAAATTTCAACTTCTAATTTAAAAAGAAAAAAAAACAACATCAAATCAATTTGTACTTTAATGATAAAAAATGAAAGTGGAAACTTTGTCGTTTTATTCTGTAGAGTTTTGAGATTGAAATTTATAGGAAGAAATGTCCCAGGAAGAGAGGAGTGATTGTCATTATTGTGATGTGGTAATGATGATGGAGAAGCCAAAAAAAAAGTAACGAAATTTCACCTCTTTCTTTTTTATTTGATTCTAGAGAAATAAAAACGAAAGAGTATAAAATGAAACCGAGACGAGAACCCATAGAAAGTAGAAAATGACTAAAAAAAAAAATTTTTTTTTTCCCAAGAGGCAATTACATTCCCCTTTAATTGTATTTTTTTTTATCCGTTTTTCTGTATAGAAGGAATCGATCCTTGTGGAGAAAGAGGTGAAAATTCTCTTTACGATCACTTTTTTTCAGCCAGGGTTTATTTTTTCCCACACCATTGGAGAAGAGAAATTTGAGTTTTGTTAGACTTTTTTTTTACAATACGCATGTAGATAAAATTAGAATCTACATTTTTATGTTCAAAATTTTTCTGAATACACACCCTTTATTTACTACTACTACGGTCAATAAATCAATGGGCGGTCCAGTTCCGTTTTTATTTTCTTTACCTTAATTTAAAAAACCCACACAAAAAACAAAGACAAAAAAACCAAATTTGAAAATTCTGAATTGGAAATTGGAATCAAGAGAAAATTTTATTTTTAATACTCTTCTTTACCAAAGAATTCATTTACATTCGAATGAGAACTTAAAATTTTATGACTGATCTTAGAACTCCCCAGACCCAAACCTTAGTGGTTACGAATTTCGGAAACCCGGGCTTTTCATACAGAGATGCAAATCATGAGTCATAAAATCTTAGATTCTTTAATCGAACTATTAAAAAAAAAAAAAAAAAAAAAAAAAAATTTTTTCTCATTAAACCATTTCAATGAAAATTTAGATTTTACGACCCGGATTTTTCACCCTCCGAAGGATTTTCTCGTTAAAATTTCCAAAAAAAAAAAAATAAATAAAATAAAAAATAAAAATAAAGCCAAACCCCTCCCCTTTTCCGTCAACAAAACAAAAAAAAAAATTTAATTGTAGCTATTTTTAATCGAGCCACCGTAACTATTTGCTTAAACCTTAAACGGTTTGACCTTCAACACAATCTGCACTTTTAGAATAAACAATTTTGGATATTTAAATATTATATTTATCTACCATGCTGACNAAATTTAGATTTTACGACCCGGATTTTTCACCCTCCGAAGGATTTTCTCGTTAAAATTTCCAAAAAAAAAAAAAATAATNAAATTTTTTTTTCTCATTAAACCATTTCAATGAAAATTTAGATTTTACGACCCGGATTTTTCACCCTCCGAAGGATTTTCTCGTTAAAATTTCCAAAAAAAAAAAAAATAATAAATAAAAATAAAGCCAAACCCCTCCCCTTTTCCGTCAACAAAACAAAAAAAAAAATTTAATTGTAGCTATTTTTAAACTATTTTTAACTCGACCCACCGTAACTATTTGCTTAAACCTTAAACGGTTTGACCTTCAACACAATCTGCACTTTTAGAATAAACAATTTTGGATATTTAAATATTATATTTATCTACCATGCTGACCCTTTCAGAAATTCTAGATATATGAAAAACCGTGTGAAAAACACAAGTTTTTTTTTAAAAACTTACCTGTGTGGAGTCTGGTGTGTTGTTGAACATGTGAGAGTTGTTTAAATCGACGGTCACAGTAAGAGCATTTGTATGGTTTTTCACCAGTATGGACTCGGACGTGTTGTACCAATTGATGATTGGATGAGAATGCTTTGAGACATTGTTGACATTGATGTGGTTTAGAAACACCGCCACCTTCAGATCCACCAGAACTAACCACAGAACCTGCTCGAATGAGACCATGTTGATTAGGTGAAATCCCATGATGATTTTGTACTTGGGCTACTGCGGCCTGTTGCTGCTGTTGTTGCTGCAACTGCATCGCAGATTTGTGCATAAAAATCTGTCAGAAACAGAAAAAGAATTAAGTAAATTACAACTCAAGATCAACTAAATTAACACCAGTCTCACCCTTTTCAATCTGACATAAACAAGGATTAAGTAAACAAAATTTTATAATAGTAAATAGTAAAATAGTAGAAAATAGAAGAACATGACTGATTAATATCCCCTATTCCTTACAACCTTATATCCCTAACCATTTCATTTTATTTCTATTCATTTTCTGTATGAGTAGTAGTTATTAACCACAAAGTGAAAGTCAAGGAGATAGTAAACAAACTAAAACTTCAATAATAATACTTTTCAAAAATTTTCATCATCCTTTGAGTATAAATATAGGGTTAAACAAAGTTTTCCATTTTCTATACTTTTTCAAATTTTTATAATGAAACAAAAAAAAAATCATCATCAAAATGGAAAAACGTTGAATCTTACATCTCATCACTTTCTCTTAGCATTACATTACTACATATAAACTTAAAAGAGAGAGAAGTGAAAGCTAAGAAAAAACGAATCAAATATTCCCACGACTTTTTTTTTTTTAACTTCTCTGTGACCACTGGAGTGTAAGGAGAAGAATGGAAATCAGATCCAAGACAATGGAAAAACACAAAGGGAGAAAGCAAACGAAGAAAAAAAAAACTTCCCCAATTTTCATCTGATTTCTTTTTTCAAGTTTTGACTTTCCTCTCTCACCAGTCATGAATTAAAGAAGACAAGGTGCCAAAAAAAAAAAAAAAAAAAAAAAAAGAGAAAAGTGAAAGTTGAAAAAAAAAACTTTGAACTTGCCAATTTCCAATGAAAACTTTCCTTTTTACTTTTCTTTCGTTAGATTAATGTTTACATTAGAAGTCAAGTTCTTCATCATCACGTTACTAAATTTTAGGCAGCACAAGATCAACATAATTTTTTTTTTTCAACTTTGTTTGCTATGCTTTCACCCTAAAGATTCTGTTTTTTTTAACTCAAGTCTCAAGTCTCAAGGTGAAAAGAATAATACTAAACTTTACTCCAAAAAAAAACGAAAAAAAGATGATGAAAATTTACCAAAAAATCCAACTTCTACACCACAGAGATTCTAATGTAATATTTTCTATGTAGAACATAGAAGAGAAGAGAAACAAAAATTCGCCTGTCATAATCGAGTCTTAACATTTTCCCTCTCAAAAAATCTCATTTTAAATTCAAGGAGCATCCCGATGTGGAAAAAGGAGGAAAAGGGGAAGGGGAAGACGAAAAAAAAAAAAAAAACGAAAAAAGAAGGGAAACTCATCATCATCAAAATTCAACCATAATGCTATCATATCATATCATTTCTTACCAAAAAATCCCAAACCAATCCAATAATGTATAATAGATCGGTTTTTCTAGCCTGTCTCCACCATTAGTTTTGACAGAGGCTTTAGAATCCTATTAAAATTAGATATCTTCTTCCCTCCACATCATATTACAAAAAAAAAAATCAAAATTCTAGTTACGACTACAAAAATTTTGACTTTCACTCAAAGATAAACAAAAAGGGGGTAAAACAAAAAAAGAGAAAATCCAACTCCAATTTTTTTCATTTTTTTTTCTTTCTTCCAAAATCCACAAGATTTTCTCCATCAACCATCTAATATCCGTTTTTATGACTTGAAAAACGAAAGTAATGGAAGTCATCCATGGTGTAATTAATGAGCATTAATAGACTCTTTTTCAAAGTTTCTTTTAAGAAACCCCTCTTTTTAACTATTCTAGTTGAGTGATTATACTTTTCTCTTTTACCAAAAAGAACCAAAAAGTAACGTTAGCCTTAAAACTTGTTTCTCATTTCGCCACTTCATTTACATATACATGATCTACTTATGCATATGATGGGGAGGTTTGTGAGATTGAAATAAATGAAATTTCTCCTCCATCTCCTAAAAACTTCCATTGTGAAAATAAAATATTCAGTAGAAACATTAAAAAAACTAAAGTCTCCGTGAAATCATTTTCTCCAATTCCTTTCACCGGCGGCGGGGAAAAAAGAATGAGTCATAAAAATCTTTCGGAGGCAGGCAGAGGGGATGAAAAATACACACTAAAAAAAAATAAAAAAANCGGGGAACAAAGAATGAGTCATAAAAATCTTTCGGAGGCAGGCAGAGGGGATGAAAAATACACACTAAAAAAAAAATAAAAAATNGAAACATTAAAAAAACTAAAGTCTCCGTGAAATCATTTTCTCCAATTCCTTTCACCGGCGGCGGGGAAAAAAGAATGAGTCATAAAAATCTTTCGGAGGCAGGCAGAGGGGATGAAAAATACACACTAAAAAAAAATAAAAAAATTTTTAGGGGAGAAAAATCCCTTCGTTGGATTCTATTTTTTTTTAAACTCCCAAAAATGTCTTTTTCATCATGGAGATTTAATTTTTTTTTTCATTTTGATTTGATAAAGCCAGGGAATGATGATGATGATGAGGGAGATATGGAGAAAGTATCATACCCACACCCAATTTAAACAAGAAGGGTGAAATAATGAAAGCCAGAGGTACAGTAAAAAAAAAAAAAAAAAAAAAATCTAAATGAAAAGAAGACATAGGAAGAAGACATTTCATTTTCAGTTCAATCAGATCTTCATCATTCCCGTGTGTCTTTTTTTATCTTTCTAATAGAAAAAAAAAATTTGTATTTCATCCGGGTAAAATTTGAGGGGGAGAAGAAAAAATTTAAAATTACCCCCGGCTTTTTTTCAGAAAAAGATTTTCATAGTCATCCGGTACAAAATGTAAAAAAAATGAGAGAGAACCAATCAGTTTATCTCCCGGATTCTCATTTATTATTACAACTTCCAAGGGTCTTTACTTTCATTATTAAAAAAAAAAAAGAAAAAAAAAGTGTCCCTCTTCCATTTGTTACACATATGTACAATATGCCCCTGCTAATAACAAAATAACCCACCCAAATAAAAAGAGAAAGCAGTTATACTCAACATCCCCTACTCAACATCCCCTTCCTACAAAAAAAAAAAAGTATCACAAAATGAACGAAAAAAAAAATGGGCGCATGTGTGTACATATGGGGACGGGCAGAGGGATATAAAAAGTTTTTGCCAAGATTTTTTTCATTGATTAATAAATAATATCTAAAAGCTTACTCCCATTATGCATAAAATTATCGGAAATTTAGATCTAACCGAGAAAACTAAACCACACCAGTTTGTTATCGTAGTAAGTAATGTTAGTACACGACAGTTTGTTATTTTTTACTCATTTGACTTCTACAATTAAAAAACTGAGCAAAGATTTATTATAACTTTGGAAAGAAATCGTTATAAACATCATCAGTAACATCCTATTTGAAACTAATTTCAATGCTATTTATAAAATTCAAAATTTAACTTAATTATCACAATTATTAAAAATTTTAAAATTCCGATTTTTTGTATTTTTGGTTTGCTACAGTTTATAATTGCAGTTCGTAAATCGAAATCCTATCACATCGTCTGAATTAGTAGTAGTAGTATTTAGACTTAGAGTAGAGCCAAGATTTTACAGGCAAGATTCATCGATTCCAAAATTCAAAATTCAAAATTTTGATTAATTTAATTTTCATTAATTCTTTTCCTAAAAGTAAAAGGCAAAAAAAAAAAAAAAAAAAAAAAACTGGTTCATTTCTTAATAAATTAGTAAAGAAACACAAAAAAAAAAAAAAAAAAAAAAATGAAAATAGTCCGAAATCCTAGTACATAAGATAACATTTGAGTTGTAAAATCATAACATTTTCATGAGTTGTAAATGTCGCCACCCAGACTATAGTTATGTCGAAAACACTAAACACTACTAAAAAACTAAACTAAAACTAACTGTCACAATGCTTTCTCCAATGTAGATTATAACAAAAAAAAAATTATACCATTTCCCATATTATCCCATTGTACTTGTAAAGAGTTGAGAGAACAGAACAGAACAGAACAGAACAGAAAAAAAAAAGAAATAATTTAAAACCTTTCTCCTTAAATTATCCCATAAAGTGGATAAAAACAGAGGGAAAAGTTAAGAAAGTTGAATAAAATGTTAAGAAAAAGGAAGAGAAAGTTAGAAAGAAAGAAAGAAGAAGAAAAAAAAAACTCCTCATCATCATCATTGCTTGACTGAAAGGAAATAAAAAGTAGAAAATCACAGTAGGAGGTTATCTCTATTCTCTACAGAAAAGACAGAGTTAAAAACAACCCAACATCCACCAAAACCCTTTACTTTCTCCACTATTTTATTTTTTTATTCTTCTTCTTCCGTTTCCTCTAAAAACTACATTATTATCTAACTCCTCCATTTTTCTCTCTGTCTTTCTCTAAGTACATCATGCGAGTGTGAAAAATGAATGTAGAGCGGTCCGCTCCATTCATTCATTCTCACTTGTCTACAGAGTTGGAAAATGGAAATGGAAATTTTAACAGAAAATGGTAAGAGAGAAGAGAAGGAGAAGAAGAAGAAGAAAAAAAATACGAAAAGTAGTAGAAAAGAGGAGAAAGGGGTAATAAATAAGGATTTTCTCTCTGTCTCTTCTCAAGCACACATACATAGAACATTTTCAACCAAAAAATGAGTAATTACACTTCAACAAAAGGAGCAATAATAGAAGGAATACTCATCCAGCCTTTCAAGAAGAAAACGAAGAAAAATTTGATTCTAATTCCTCCTAACCGGAAATTCATCATCATCTCCTTAGGTATATAATAAAAAAAAANGAAGAAAAATTTGATTCTAATTCCTCCTAACCGGAAATTCATCATCATCTCCTTAGGTATATAATAAAAAAAAAAATTATTTTTTAAACTGAAAAACTGAAAAAAAAAAAATTAGATATAGGGTATCAACATCAACTAACAAGTATCAAAGCTCTCAAAGCACTTTTAGTTACTAACTAGGTAAGTTATAGACTAAACACTAAAGACTACAAATTAAAACTAAAATATTATACCAAAATAATATTGACAACTTGATAGTTGTATTATTTTTTGGTTAATTTTGAATAATATTCCTTTCAATTTCANAACTAAAATATTATACCAAAATAATATTGACAACTTGATAGTTGTATTATTTTTTGGTTAATTTTGAATAATATTCCTTTCAATTTCATACAAAAATTCATCAGAGCGGGTGAAAAGTAGAGAAAATCTTTTTATTTCATTCTTTCATTATTATTTTCTACTACCTATTGTCATAATAACAGTATTTTTTTCTTCTTTCTCTTCTTATTCTTCTACTGACTATATGCTCTTTGAGACTGAGACTAAAACTAAAACTGANATTTTTTCTTCTTTCTCTTCTTATTCTTCTACTGACTATATGCTCTTTGAGACTGAGACTAAAACTAAAACTGAAACTAAAAACTACTAAAAGGTTAGATGAAATTTGTAAATTTGTATACAGACGCACTCAACCTCAACAGTTAACCCTCCTTGTGATACTTTTATCATCATCCATTTCAAAAAGTATACAACAAAACCTTTCAGGATGAAATCAAAAAAAAAAAAAAAGAAAAAAAAAAAGAAAAAAAAAAGAAACCGGAGAAATGGAAAGAAGAGGGGAGAAATGAAAGAATTTTGTTCAAAAATCTTTCATCTAAGAATCTAATAATCATCACTTTCACTTTTAAGAGAGACGCCTTTGTGTACGGATAAAAACAAGAGAGAAAATGTATATGCATGACATTCGAAATGAAATTTAGGATCCATCATCCCCATCACATGAATTCATTCCCTATTATTCTCACTTTCCCTACCTTCCTATAATAAATTTCCCTTTGTTTTCTCAATTCAGTGAATTTGAATTCAATCCGAAAGTATATAAAAAAAANCTTCCTATAATAAATTTCCCTTTGTTTTCTCAATTCAGTGAATTTGAATTCAATCCGAAAGTATATAAAAAAAAACGAAAAAAAGAAAAACAAAAAAAAAACAGAAAAACATTTTCTTTTTAGACTTCAAAGTAAAAGAAAGAAAGATGAGAAAGTGGTAAATAAAAAGAGTATGATTATAATATTTTTTTAAAGAAACATTAACTTTTGATAATTTCTTTTGAGTGAGCAAGAGATGTCCTATTCTGAGGAAATAATATGAGTATTTTGAGACGAAAAGCGTTGTCTCGCACGCAATAATTTGTTTACAACTCAAAAAAAACCGGTTCGGAGTGTTTTCATCTGTAAAAAGAAAATAGATTAGTTCTCCCGTGTCCGTCGTACTAATNGTAAATAAAAAGAGTATGATTATAATATTTTTTTAAAGAAACATTAACTTTTGATAATTTCTTTTGAGTGAGCATGAGATGTCCTATTCTGAGGAAATAATATGAGTATTTTGAGACGAAAAGCGTTGTCTCGCACGCAATAATTTGTTTACAACTCAAAAAAACCGGTTCGGAGTGTTTTCATCTGTAAAAAGAAAATAGATTAGTTCTCCCGTGTCCGTCGTACTAATAAATATAAACCTTTCCTGTCGTTCCCAAGTGTCAGATGACGATCAGCACGATTTCACTTTAGAAAACTTACATTTAAATAAATAAATTCTGACAGCTAGACTTTACACATCTCTTATAACCTACTATAAGAGAACAGACGGTGGATACAAATTATATATTAATTTCTCTCTCTTTACATCAACGTTTTAGAAGAAAACATTCAAATTTTGACAAAAGTGGTTACAAATGAATGTAAAATGAGATCAAGTGGTTAGACTTGATTTTAGAAAGAAAAAAAATAATATTATTTTTTGAATCAGAATCTTTAGTAAAAAATCAAATCATTTCATTCTTACAACATATTTTTAAAATCGCTTGTTTTATTACATTGGTGTAATTCTATTTTTTTTTTTGTACTTGAACTCTATAAATTTTCAGTACTGAGAGATCCGAGATGCCGGAATTACCTAGAGGTTTGCAAGAAACTATCTTAAAAATTTTTAAATAAAAAATAACAAGCGGTTAGAAACAATAACTTAATCTGTTTTTTCAAATCTTTCCAACGATGTAAAAATATGAAAAAAATATTACTTTTTTTTATATGTTATGTATGAAAAAAGAAAGCAAGAAGTATTTGTACTATGATTTTTAGACATAATTTATTAAACTAGTGTTGTTATTGGATGAACTGATTTTATAAAACTTAAACTGAAAATAAATTTTTGAAATCAAGATTATGTGTAAGTGTAACCCTTTAATAGTAAAATTTTTTTTTATATAAATCCAAAAGAATAACAAGTCACGCGAAGGGAAATAGTCTAAATCAAAGTAGAAGGGGTTCATAATCAGGACAAAAAGTCTATTTGACCCTTTTCGACAAGTTTTTTTTTGTTACAACATGCGTAAGTTTAGAGTCATTTGTAAAACCAGTACAATTGAATATGTATTGCGTGGGTTGAGCAGGAGTTCAGGGGTAAGTACTGAGATTATTTGATGTAATGTTTTTTTTTATTTTTTTACAAACTAAAAAGTTTTTTTTTGTTAGGTTAGGTATTAGGTTTAAAATTATTCTACTATTTTTAGTAATAATCGCTAACGAAAAATAAAAAAAAAGTTTATTTTTTTTATGTCAAAAACTACTAAATGTAAAAAATAAAATAAGATTATTCATGAAATATAAAGTTTGTAAATCCTATATGAACGAGTGAGAAGGATTCCTTAGAAAGAGATATTTAGGTTTGAAAAGTATATCTTTAAGCAGTGTTCGCCATCCCCCAGGGGAACTGGGGATTTGGGGGTGGGGAAACCTGGGGATCCCGAGGGAGAAGATTTCAAATCCCCTGGGGATTAATGGGGGAATTAAAAATAGGCGGAAAACTTTAAATTTTTATAAAAAAAAAGGCGGAAAACTTTAAATTTTTATAAAAAAAAAGGTAAAATACTGTAATAATTTTATTGAAGAATCCGCGTTTTGTCTAAAGAAATAAAAAGCAAGAATTACAATGTGATGCAGAGCCAGGAAGATGAGCCAGTGACACGTGGAACATTTGCCTACTTTTTTGCGGAAGCTTTGTTTCTGTTGGACTTCACCTACCCTGGTAGATTTCTTTCTTCCTCCTACTTCTGACATTTTAATTAGTATAAAAGATATCACTGAAAGTGTAGTAATTAAACAATAAATTACTAATCTGAAGGTATGTTTCAGTCAAAACTGGAGTACACAATAATAATCAAAACTACTTTAAATTCGAATCAATCCAAAACTAAAAGTATGAATTAAAATCGACCAGACATTAAATTTGAATTTCCGCAACAAATTTGAATTTGGCGCATTATTACTATTTTTAGTCCCCCGATATCCCCAAAAACCCCATAACCCCCATAATCCCCGGAATCCCCATTCCCCCGGGGGACAAGTGTCAAAAGTGGGGATTTGGCGAACACTGTCTTTAAGTAGAAAACATTAGCCCTTCAACTTGATTCTTATAAAAAGAAAGTTAGGCGGAGAGTAATGGGAATGATGTGATGACGACGACGATACACCCAAAGTCACAGAGACTTTTCTTACTTTTCTCTATTTTCATCTTTTAACTTAAAGAAAAAAGAACATTTCTCTTTTGAAAAAACGATGAGTCGGGAGACTGTTGGCAGTCGTGAGTGAGAAATTATGTAAATTACATTCAAAAGAAGTAAGGAATTATGAGTTTGAAGTTTGTACTCAACTCAGGAAGTCAATGAAAAGAAGGACCCCTAGCCCAAGGACTTCCCTTGAAAAGAATAGCTAAGAAGAAGAAGAAGAAGAAGAAGAAGAAAAAAAAAAAATGAAAGTGAACTTTTTGAAAAAGTAAGTAGTAAGTAGGGAAAGTTGTCTACGCAAAAAACTCGTATTTTGAAACAAATGCCTTTGAAATGTAAAATTATGAGACTTGGAGTACTCTCCTTAAACCCCATAAATATTACTTAAAACTTCCAAATTACCAATTTTCATTACAGAAATTACTAATTCTAAATAAGAGTCGACGCAGTGAAGAAAAAAAAATGAAAATAAAATAAAATAAATTTGACAAAAAATTTTATGAAAAAATTTGAGAAAATTTTTATGAAATACAGAGCTGAATTACTTTCCTGCTGATATACAAAATTTATTTTTTTACATAATCAATGTTATCGGACTGATTGGTTAACTGATGAGGTTCAATAACAAAATTTCATAAAATAGTTTCTAATTAAAAATCAGACGGTGTGGATTTAAAACATTAAAAATTAAATTTTTTTTTTGTTATCAAAAAATATATATAAAAAGAAATCACATGGAAGAGAGAAAGATGTATAGTTCAAATTTGTAAAAATTCAGTTTATAAAATGTTAAATGAAGGGGAAAGATGTANAAATATATATAAAGAAATCACATAGAAGAGAGAAAGATGTATAGTTCAAATTTGTAAAAATTCAGTTTATAAAATGTTAAATGAAGGGGAAAGATGTAAGTAAAATTTCTAATCCAAAAAGTAAAATTTTGAGGAAGGAGGTAGACGTAAGAGTATCAGATGGTTCTGATAGTGGTGAATCTCTAGCACATCTCATAAGAGATTATGACCTTCCGTATTTGCATTTTTGATTAGACAAAGGAGCTTAAGAAAGTTTTCAAAGGCTTTTGCCTTCTCAAATTTCACAAACCTCGACGACCCTTACTTTTTACCCTTCTCAAATAATTTCTGATTACTTGGAAGAAAACCGGAAGGAGAGCAAAGACCAAAGAGGTTTCTCTTACAGGACAGGAAGCAAATTATATCAAAAAAAAAAGAATCATAACAAAAAAGCTCAACTAACAGAGATTTTTGAGTTTATAATATTAAGAAACAAAAACATCTATGGAATTGAATCATGAAACCAAAACAAGTTCAGATTAAAAAAAAAAAATTATTACGTTGTCAAGATTTCATTTTGTCAAAATACAAAACAAAACAAAACAAAAAAAAAATACGAAAAGTTTAAAGAAAATAGAAACATCCCAGCCCCAGGCAAAAGTCAAATCTAAAAAATCTATCAATTACACCAAAAACACAAAATTATATTTAAATTTAACTATTTTAACTCCCAAAAATTCGTTTATTTTTACAAAAATAAAATGATAAATTTCAACTACCACTAGACTTGTTCATTAACNAACTCCCAAAAATTCGTTTATTTTTACAAAAATAAAATGATAAATTTCAACTACCACTAGACTTGTTCATTAACTAAATTCTTTCATATTTCAAAAAAATTTGTTGTCACTGACGTTCAAAAGCACAAAATCGAAATTGTCTAAAAATTTTACCACTGAGATGAATCCTGTTTAATATTCTGGAAGTCCAGAAATATAATTTTACATAACCCTTTTCCCACCTCCTAAAAAAACCTATCAAGTGAGACAGAATATGAATACCAAAAAAATCCTGAAATTAAATATTACACAACAAAAAATGGAATTAGTTATTAGTATAGTTAAAAAAAAAAAAAAAAAAAAAAAACTTTTTATAAAATTTCAAAATTTAATATCAAATAACAAATATTAACCTGATCTAGTTCCATTCCAGAAAAATGACCCCTGAGTAGTCATGCACATGACCTTGACTGTTCAAAAAAAAAAAAAAAAAAAAAAATTTCTTTTTTTCTCCCAATGTAAAATAGAAATAGTCCCACTTTGAAATCTTTGTAGAAACTGCACAGTAATAATAACAATCTCCTGTCTTTTACAGCTTTAAAGATTGATGAAATAGAATACAGAAAATATGAAAAAGATGACATAATTTTTTTTTTCTGTCTCCAAAGTCTTTAATCTTTAATCTTAAATCCTAGTAGCGTCTAGTGTTAAATTTGTTGTCAACGCGTCTAGTTTTAGTTTCCTTCGTATTTTAAGTTTGAGACAATCTTTTAGTCTCTTCAATTCCTTCCTTATTCTATGTTATTTAGACTACTGTCTAGAGCTTTTACATTAAAAAAAAATAAATATATATATACATACATATATATATAATAAAAGTGTCCTAGGGAAGGGTTTGAAAAGTAGTGCATTGAAGAAGTCGGGTCAAGAGGTTATTTTCAATTATATATTTACTACCACTATAACTATAACTCCCATCCAATTACTTTTCCTCACAAATTAAAACTAAACAAAAAAAAAAGATTTTTTTTTTACCTTTTGCATTTGATTCGCCTATCTCCTCAAGAAGAACTGTGTGAGTCACTGCCGACACTGTCGCTTCATAAATATAAATTATTTCTATTGTTAACCTTCTTATAACAATCTCACGAAAAAAAAAAATTATAACTATCTCAATCTCATCAAGTTCAAATTTAAAAATTTCAACAGAAAATCTAAAAAAAAAAAAAAAAAAAATATCCTCCTACTATTGAAATTGAACAATTGGGACGGATATCTAACTATACATAAATATAACTCAAAGTAGAAGATATAAACTTTTCCAGATGACCTTCTAAAAGGAGTGACAGACATCCAATCAGAGTCCACTGATTTAAAACTGCATTTGGAGACCTTCTCACCACTCGTCATCAAGTCATAGGTCGTTGTTACGTAGTAGAAACTGGAAAATCAGCTTCTTCACTATCATCTTCGTAAGAATACACAAGAATTATTAAATTCAAGGTAAACTCATTTTTAAAAGTGAGACGGAAGAATACGAAGAGAATAATGATGATGATAATAATAGTAATAGTAATAGATTTTGTCCAGTGGAAATTAAATATAAAAAGAAAATCCAACAGGAAAAAAGTTTCCAAATTGAAATCACATTTAAAATTCAGGTTCCAAAATAAGGTAAAAACAATTAAAAAAAATAATAACAACAATTCAATTATTTTCAATCTTATGCACCTAGACCTAGACTAAGCTTTTCCTATATAATAAAAAATAATTACTTGGATTCTACAGATTAGTGATGATGTGGAAAAGAGTGGATTTATAATAAATAATGATTCACTGCCTAATCAACTCAAAAAAGAAAAAAAAAAAAAGAACCACTTTGATGAGTAAAGTAATGTGCCAATCTGTGCTATTTTCTCTGTATGTATACACTTCTCTTACTAAACTAACAACATTTGGACGCTACTGCTGCATTTGATTTTTGGCAATGCACTCAAACAAGCGTCGTCGTCGTTTGTATTATTACATAACATAAATAGTCAAGTAGGAGAGTGTCGTAGGACAGTAGTGAGGGATTCATTTTTTAGTAATATTTTTTTTGTAATTATCATACTAACACTCCAATGATGACGGTTTCATCAAATTATTTAAGACTCAAAAAAATAATTTTTTTTATACATGTGCGTCCATTTCTAACCACCACACGGTATGATAGCGGCTCAAGCCATTGCTCTCTGGAGTAGTACAGAGTAAAGTATTATTGATTGGACGCATTCTAAAAAAATGACACGACAGAGGTGGCGGATCTTTTCTAGAGATATCCTGCGGTCATTTTTTTTAAGTTTCTCTATAGAAAATGAAAGGTTCTTGTCGGTGGACCACCGACCACCAATCCCACCAACGGAATATTTTATTCCGTTGTGGCTTACCCATCCCTACTACTGCATCCACATCCCAGAAGACTCTTACTATATACTTACTACTATTACCACTCTTTTTTCTTATCATCTCAGTTGCTTTTTTTTTATATATATACTTAGAAACTACCTCACACTATTTATTGCCATTTGCCACTGCACTTTGAGAATGAGTGAGCCATGTGCTAATAATTCCTGTTGAAGAAGAAGAAGAAGTGGTTTGCGATTCCTGTCTTTATGAGAGCAAACAATTATTCCCCGTGCCTCTTAACCAAAAAAGACGTCGGTTAGTCATTGCTGCGGTGGGAACAACGGAGGGAATTGGCTATTGCACTACTACTTACAAACTTCTAAATGTTAATTTTTATTATAGATAAACAACTTAAAGAGACCTTGACCAAAAAAAACTAGGACCAGAAGTCAATAATAAATTTATAAATTTATAAAATTATAAATTTATAAATTCACCACATTTATTTTTTATTACTGTTACTACTATTTCGGATGAAAATTATAACCAAAAACTCAAAGAGTGCCTGAAGGGATTAAGGTAATAGGTATACAAAACAAGTTAGTAAAGTTATTAATTTAGAGCGTAGAGGTTCATGTATAACTCTTCGACATGTGTTGTTCATGTATACTTATTTCAACTAAGAATTGCAAAAATTCAAATGAGAAAACCAGATAGGCGTCTTCCTGGATTCCCGAATTTTGAAATATATACAAAAAAAAAACCTGGGTAGTATTTTTTTTTTAAATCTACTCTTTTCAACCTTCAAATAGAACCAGTTATGTTATGTTATATACTATCTTTAGTTTCCATTTTATATCCCACGTGCTGTCAATTTCAGTATTATGTTGCAAGAAAATACTTGATTTGGCCTCTACTTTGGTTGTAGCGGACAAAATCATGGCGTCAGGATCTTTTCACATGCAATTTGTTCACTTTTTGACCTTCTTCTTAATCCTAATAAATAACTCTTAAATTCAATCTCTCTACTGCATTTAATTGATATAAAGTTTCACAGGAGAAACTACCCTCAACATCATGAGTGTTATACTTCTTCCTAATCCTAACTCAAAAAAAAAAACCCCAAAAAAAAAACCAAAAAAAAAAAAAAAAAACCATGAGATTCAATAATAATTTTTTAGTTATAAAAAATATGGTTAAAAATTCTCCTTATTATTCCTATTATACACGGATGAGTTCCCAACAACAGACTAAAAACTCTTTGAAATTTCTGGACTCTCTTCAAACAGCAATAAATCAACGTCTACTTTCCTATTTACATTGTCTACAGAATTTGAAGAATCAAAGCATATCATATAATGAATAAGACGATACTCATCAAAAAAATAATTTTTTTTTGGTTCTAAATCAGATGCGTAAGAACTGAAGGGTTGTTACTTGTTACTTTTACAATTCATTTTAAACACACCAAAAAAATTAATCATCCTTTGTTAATTCTTAACCCGCAAAGGCCCAAGAGTACAATAAACTGACAAAATATATATATATATATATATTATAGAAATTTTATAATTATTATTCTACTTCTTCCTACCTTCCACATGTGCTCCAATCTACAAATTTACAAGAACAAGGTGGTAATCGCAACAAACTTCATTTAAACAATGCTAATGGATTCTCAAAAAAAATCAACTCGAAGAGCAGAGAAGTACATATAAGACGAAGTAGAAGAAAAAAAATCTTAATATTAATAAAATCCTGTCTAAAACATGCTGAGAGGTTTCTGAGTATAGGATTATTATTATTATTATTTTTTTTTTTTGAAACTTGATACTATTATTTAAATATTTCTATTTATCAAAATTGAGTATATTATGATAGGAAGAGTTAGAAAATAAATTATAATCAAAAAAATTTCCAATTTAAATCCTTATTTAATCCATTATAAGTCCAGGTTGATTGTTGTACTTAATGGAAGTGATCTAGGTGAGTGATAACGTTCAATTGGATCACGACCATGTACATTATTCATAAGAAAAGTACATTATTCATAAGAAAATTGGGCCTTCAATAATAAATTATGATCCTTAGACCTTAATCTTATCCTTGTTCGAGTAATCGGGTACTTAATGATCAAGGCAGTAGGCAAGGCACACACACAACTGGACGATTTTTTTTTGGATATAATAAAAAAATAATGCTACTTCAATTTATAACGGTTTTAAGTGGTTCTCAATTCCATATGATATATATTCATGTTGTTATACATATATAAAAAAAAAATTCTATTCAGAATCTTAAAAGTGTGGGTTAACTTCTTCATGATTAATAAGATAATAATAGTCCCGAAAATATTGAAACAACTAAGACCAAGACTACTATCTCAAATCTCAATCAATTTGATTCATAATACTGTATTTCAATTTTCTTTTTTGAAAATCTACAACATCGAATAGAAAATTTATAACTAAAATTAGACATATAAAACCAAATACCAAAAGATTCTATTCTTAGCATTCATATGGACTTTACCACTTAAGTTTAGTTTCAAAAATTTACGTAAAATGACGTAAAATTTGTTACCATGCAACTGACGCGTTGAAGTGTGTTCCAACAATCTTGAAGAGTACGTTCATTGAGATGAAATGCATTCCTGGATGATTGCTGCATGAAAAGTAACAATGAAAATAACTATATGTATATAACTTTTCAATTATTACAAACTTATGATTCAAATTTTTCAATATAATAAAAATACTTCTTTTTAATCTACATAGTACTCAATTCATGCAACAAATCAGAATAGTTACGAATAATACAAAAAGCTATCAATCTCAATAATCAACACTTATTTCACACTCATGCATGCAAAATAATAACAAAGTAGAGTGAAAGTGGAAGGTTTCATGTCTACTTTCACCACTATAAGAAAACTTCTCGTTTGTAACAATTATCTCCTTGTTCACACACCATCCCATTTCAAATTATTTAAAAAAATACATGCAAGATTTAACACTCTATTTTCCAATCTTACCTATTAATTATTATTAGAAACTTCAGACTTGAGTATATAGGAACCATTACGTTGAGAAATTATCACACGAGAGCGATGAGCATAACCTAAAAATACCTACCGTAGTAGTTAACTAGTAACTAGTAACTCACTACTAGTCAGTCACCTCACACAAAAACTTCAAATGATTCAAAAAAGAAAAGAAAAAACTATTAATTACAACACCTAACTAACGTTATGAGAACAATAGTAATTATCACAAGAATTCACTTTTCTTTTTTTTTGCTAAATATTGGCAGTTTAAGTTGTAAAAAGAAAAGTTGAGAGTTCAAATTTCCTTTCTTTTTCAAGAAGTATAGTAACCGGCTGCTGAGATATACCTATATGAACAGATGAGATGAGATTCATAGCTAAGAATAGAAATGAGCAGAATCCTCAAGATCAATTTCCCTCTAACGTCTCAAGAGGGAAATTCAACTTTCACTTTCTCATTTCTTACAAAAAAGTGAAAGTAGAATTTCACACTTTCTCCGCTATGTTTCGCTGTCTTCCTTTTTACACCACTTCTCTCAAGTTTCACTCATACAATACACTAAAAAAAAAAAGCTTTAGAAAAAAAAACTATCGAATCTGTAAACTTTAGAACAAAAACTATGAATTTTTTGTGACAAAACTTAAAACCTTGATGCCAATCCTAAGAAACTGTAATAACCCCCCCCCCCTACACATTCCTAATAAAGATCTCAATAACTTTTCGTTAAAAGTCCTTAGAATCAACAACATATATTTTTTGAAGAATTCTTCAAAAAATATTATGTTGTTCATATACCCTACACAAATAAAGAGTAAAGTATTTAGTTTGAATTATTAAAATCAAAATCAAAAGAAATTGTAACAACAATGTAATATGTAAACTTACAACAATTGACCAATTTTGTATTTTTTCATATTTCAACCCACAAGTAAACAAAAAATCAACAATCTTAATACTTTTACATTTCACCCCAACAAAAATCTATTATATACTATTTTTTAATAAACTTTGATTTGTTTAATAGAGAATCAACCTGATAACCTGTCTTTAATAAAAATTTTTTTTTATAAAATTTTAATAAAAAAATTTAATAAAAATGATGATAAAATGAACCTTAGTGTAGTTTATTGAAATTGAGTCCCTGGTCTATAAATTTCTTTTCACTCTTTAAACAAAAGTGAAAGCTAAACTTACAGTTTATGGTCCTTTCTCCATATGCTCTCCCTTCCATCTCCCTCTCTCTTTTTCTTAGACTTTTGAAGAGAAGACTTTATCCATTTTCTCGGTTAGTACTGAGGTTCATTGTGGTTAGAACATGCCTTTTTGGTTTCCTAGTCTCGAATCCCAACAACCACTTAGTTCTTCTCATTCTTCCCACAACAATACAACTTCTCAAACAACACTTCTCTACCAATTTAACAACAAACACTTCTCTACAATAATCTTTTTGACCAAAAAACTTCTCTCTTCTTTTCAATAGAACGGGAAGTGAACTCAATCTGAGGAACTTTGATTCTCTGAGATCATTTATTGAATGGGTTCCTGAGCTAATGAGAGACGGACATGAAAACAGGAAAAGGAAGGGTTAGACAAATTATTTTCACTTTTGTCCATAGGACCAGAGGACCTTACTACTCAAGTCCAAAAACTTCCCTTTGTCTCTTCCAACTCCTACTTACTAGTTAGACTCATGAATGATCATCACAACTTCACCTACGAATCATTTACATACACAAATACTCTTCCCTACTCATCAAATCCAAGGGAGAACGTATCAATGAGAACATACTGCTCACTGGACCCCTACAAAGTCCCTAAAATATACACATCTCATCAGATAAGAGATTCTCTGGACTCTAGTAAAATACAAGAGGAAAAATCATGCTTTATAGATCCATCTATCCATGTGTCCATGTGTCCATGTGTCCATGTTTCCATGTACCAATGTACCCTTGTAGTAGATACAACAAAACGGAAGGGTTATAAAATTTTTCTCTAAGGGAAAAATGAAAAATGAAAAATGAAAAAATCTCTTTTATGTCATTTCCGTTTGGACATGAAACAAACTAAANAAGGGAAAAATGAAAAATGAAAAATGAAAAAATCTCTTTTATGTCATTTCCGTTTGGACATGAAACAAACTAAACGAAATGACTCAAAAAAAAAAGTCATGGTTGAAAACTAATAGTTACAAAGAATAGAAAACTAGAACATAAATCTACTAGAGACAAATAGGTACTTAAAGGGGTCTCTCTTGAATATTAGTAATAACAAGTCTCACTTTCGTTCCCAGGGTAATGTATCCTCCTCGTTAATATTCATATCTCATACCAATTCCTTTCCGTACTCTTTCACTTCAACTTTTCTACTAAATTAACTCAGGTAAAAAGAAATTTTGAACTAAAGAACAAAAATAACGTTTAGAATAGAAAATAGAAAATAGACTGATTCACTCATAAGTCTATAGTTTAAGATTGTAAGATTTTTAAATTTATAATGTATCCAAGATTGTAGGATCCAACTTAAGATTAGATATAGATTAATTTAAAACTTAAAATGAAGCAAAATAAAATCTTTGGTTTTTTTTTTGTGCAAACCACACCCAACACAAATTAAATCCACATCACTTTACTGCATCTAATATAGACATTGGCATAGCAGCTTCTACAGTCCAAAATAAATTTTTCCAACCATTAATCTCAAATTTAGTAAAATCAAACCAAAATTTAGTACATATTTTCAATATTTTCAACATTTTCAATATTTTCAATATTTTCAATATTTTCAATATTTTCAATATTTTCAATATTTTCGAAACCACTAAGTAGACTCTCAATAACTGAAATAATTGATTTACTAAGCCCTACGAACATATTACATAATTTCAGACTGATTTCCTAGCAATGCAAATAAAAACAAAACGCACATGCAGTCAAACAACATTTTAATCAAAGCTAAAAACTAAAATAATAATATATTTATAAATAATAAAAAATTTGAAACAAAACCATAACAAAAAAAATACGAAACAAACAATTTTTTAATTAGTTGATTCAAATAATTAATTTTCACCTGAACTGCCAAATCGCTCACAAGTTTTTCTGCCAATTTCATCTCATTGACTTGTTGTTGAGTTACTGGAGATGAGCCAGAGCTATTATGACCTAGAGATGACGACGTCGCTGTTGTAACCGAGCTGTTACTATGACCATGACCCCCTGATGAGGTTGATGTATTAGTATTACTAGTACTTATATTTTGACTTGTATTTGTATTGCCAGATGCTTGCCAAATTTCTTGATTCATTTTAACCAACCGTTGTGTTACTTCTTGCATAACCATATCATCTACAGGTGTTGCATTAAGTTCCATAAGTTTTGTTGCAGCCGCAAGTAAAGATGCTTGATTAAGTGCTGAAGCTGAAGCAGAATTTGTATTATTAATACTTTGAAGTCCATTAGCAAGTGCTCGAAGAGCTTGTTGTTGTGGTGTTAATTGATTTGGACTTGGGAGGGGAATTGATGTAGTTGGACTCATTGGTGACAATGGTGAAGAAACAGTATCAATTTCCATTTTAGGATCAATTTTAGTAATACTATTAGTATTAGTAGTATCCATTGTATTTTTAACATTATTAATAGGTTGAGATTGTGATGTTGCCACAGTAATACTTAGACCACTTGGAAGTCCTTGTCCATTTGGAATTGATATTAAATTTGCAATAGCTGTTGGTGAAATTGTACTTGGACTTTCTCTCATACCATGACCACTACTACCATTTTGAGATGATGATGATGATGAGCTCACATTAGAAGAGTTCCCGCCATTGGATCCGGATGCAAGTCCAGCAAATGCAAAAAGTGGATGGAGTTGCATTGAGGTCATAACCATAATGGTCAAAACAAGAATCCAATAACTAAATTAAAAAAAAACCCACCCAAAAAAAAATATTTTTTTTTTCCCAAAAAAAAATTTTTTTTTCTTCACACTGGACAAGTACAAGTTAGTAGTAATAAACACACGANTTAAAAAAAACCCACCCAAAAAAAAATATTTTTTTTTTTCCCAAAAAAAAATTTTTTTTTCTTCACACTGGACAAGTACAAGTTAGTAGTAATAAACACACGACTTTAAAAAAAAACTAAAAGTAGATGACTTTTTTCGTTGTTGTTCTTAAAAAAAAGAGTTTATAACTCAAGACGCTGAGAATGAATGAGGAAGAGAAAGTTTGAAAGATGTGGTTCTTTCAAAGTGAAAGTTGGAATTGAAGGGTGAAGACGAAGGAGGACTGGATCTTGTACTCTCTCTCTCTTGACTCAATAAGAGTGAACTAAAAATCTTGTGAAAAACGGAGAACTAGGTAGTAAGGCAGACAAGTTTAAAAAACACTGTTTGAGACTTTCCCTCTACTTTTACAAAGAGAAAGAAGGGGAGAGAAAGAGGAGGAAAACCTTAGGAAAAAGCGCTTTTCTCTGAAATGAGACTCTTATAAAAAAAAAAAAAAAAATACTCCGTCTCATTTCACTAGTCTTCTTCGCAGGCTCTCTGCTTTTTCCTCTTTTTACACAAGCGCCGGCGTTTTCCACATCTTAAAGAACGCTCACTTTTCCCACCCTCTCTTTTCTCTTACTTTCACTCTCACTGAGACTCTCGTCACAAGTACAAGGAGAAAGACTTATGATGATGGACACTTTTTTTTTATATTTCATATTACTTCAAAAAAAAAAAACTACTATTTGTCACTACCTACTATAAGAAAAGTAACATTATAAACTAAACTACTACATATTATTTATTCAGTAATAAACCCTCAAATTTTAGTGATAGATTGCTCTAATTGCTCCGTTCCACTTGAGTTCAAAGAATCTAAAAGAATTATTTGAACCTAAGTAAAGTAGTCTCAAAAAACAGACGCCGCATAACAACCTCCTGAATTTTGTAACCTGTCTAAAAATCTTTATTGCCCGTCCACCTAGTAATTAACTCATCAACTCCACATCCGAAACCAAAAGAAAGGAAAAAAAACGAAAGGAAACCCATTTTGGTGTGAAATGATCATAAAAACAAAAAAAATAAAAAAATACACACACACATACATAACATAACTACTGAAATGAATGGGACTTTGAGGAGAGTTGGACTTGAGTGAGGGAGAGAAATATGGAACTGAGATGCCGGATGTCAGGTAGGATTGCATGACTCAAAATTGAAATTATTCTCAAAACAATAAGAGAAGAGAGAGAACAAAAAAAATGAGTGGTCTATAATAATAAAAGTGAAAATAATTTACAACAACGTCCGAAATTGTAATTACATTATTTTCATATTATTCTTTTGTTATTTCAACCTTATTACTACTAAATACTAGAAAATCTTTGGTCGATGAGGTTTTCCTNAATGAGTGGTCTATAATAATAAAAGTGAAAATAATTTACAACAACGTCCGAAATTGTAATTACATTACTCTCATATTATTCTTTTGTTATTTCAACCTTATTACTACTAAATACTAGAAAATCTTTGGTCGATGAGGTTTTCCTTCCACTGTGAATTAAAGCTTAAAAAAAAAATTTCCAACTTTTCTTCATAATAAAATTTGTTACAAAAACAGAACAGCATGAAGAGAAAAACAGAGTAGTTAAAAAAAAATTCAAAATGTCATTTTTGAATTCATTCAACTTCTTCTGAAACCTCGAAGGATTAAACACAAAATTCAAAAATAATTCAAAAAAAAAAGTTTAGTTTACTAAGATACAACGTTACGTAAAAATTCGCGGATGTAGTTTACTTAGGTTCCAAACATACACCAGATACATACAACAGGTTCGCCACTCGTCTAATTTTCGCAATTTCTGCGAACTCTATTATTTAATTAAGTTTTTTTCTTATTTTGAAAAAAAAAATTAAACCAAAATGGAAATATTGATACTGATAGTGATACAATTTACATTTTTTAGAAACAAGAAAGGAAAAAAAAAACAAGTAATAGTTGAATTAAATTAAATTATGGCTTTTTGATCGTAATTTTCCATTTCTACTCCACACGTAGCATAGTAGAGACAAGAAAATTGATAAAAAAAAAACCAATAGATTGAAGTGAATTGCAGGGTACTTTTTTTTTTGCTAGAATACTAATAATAGAAAGAGCCTAAAATCCCTTGATGTGTATTGACAAGCACGTAGTTATTATATCAAGTAATGATAGATGATTACTTTTAAGATAAATTGAACCCAATTCAAATTCTCCTCCTACGTGAATTGCATCCAGAAAGGCCAAAATATAATAATTCATTCTAAAAAATCATCTCCTTCCGACCTACTTTTTTTTGTTTAGAAACCTGCCTCATCTCAGAAGATAGTAGTAAACTAAAAATTCAAAAACCAAAAACCCCCAAAAAAAAACCGGACTTACAAGAAAGGAAGCAGATGAAGAACAACAACAGCCTCTTGTATTTGTGATGATGGACAAGAAGTGTTAAAAATCCTTCCTTTGTGTATAGTAATTACGTATCTTGAGACTCTCCTATAGGGTCACTTTTTTATTATTTATTTGACACAGTAATAAAGGGCTTGAGATGAAAGTAAAGTTAGCCAAAGGGTAGGCTCACTTGAGACTCACTCCTTGCTTTTTTTCTTTTTTTTTTCTTCTTACACAATGGACAGTGAGACTGGACCCCTAATTTGCATCAGTCCTGCGGTCCATTGGCCCTTTACTAAAAAAAAAACCGGTTTCTCTAAGAAAAATTCTCAACGAAATATTTTTTAGGGGTTCTATTTTGTAAAGAAGTGTGTGTGGCTGGGATTTTTATTTTACAATCTTTTCGGACGCTCAATAGGAAAGTGTCTGTGAATAAAATAGAAAAATCCTTTAAAAAAAGATTTTTATAAAATGAGACTGCCCGGGTAGGAATTATACCAGGTAGTAGTAGTACGTAGTAAGTAGTAGTAATAGTAAGTTCCTTCCTCTCCAATTGGTTCATCCCCTGTCACATCCCATGGACATACGAGACCACATGGAAAAAAAAATTTTTTTTCAATTTTTCTTTTACAAAAATCCCTCCACATTATATAATAACTTTTCATAAGCGAGAAAAAAAAACCCCTTAACCCCTTCTCTACAATTTTTATAGAATACGAATACAGATATATATTTCTTTCACATCAATTTGATCTTCTAAACATCCAAGACCTTCAGATGGACTCCTACCACCAACCTCCCTACTCGTATGTATATTAAAAAAAAAAAAAAAAAAAAAAGTTTTAAATTTTTTCTCACAAGGCGGAGATAAAAAATCCTTTAAGGGAGGAGCCGTCCGTCGGCACGGGACTTTAGAATTATTTTTACGATTAAGTAAATAGTAGTAAATTTCTTTAAAAACTTAAATAATTTAAAAAAAATTTCTAATATTTCATTAAGTCTAAAATGAAATATACATTTATTTAAATTTAAAATTTAAAACTAGTCAATAAAAATAATTTAAAAAGAAATTATTTTAGTTGACAATGCGAAAACAGATTTGCATCTTTGGTGCTTTAAATAAATCCACTGAATTTTAGCATGTATCACTGACCCATCAAATCAACACTGTCCTGTTACTAGATATCAGTCAACAAAGTACTTACTACTAAGTAAAAGTAACTAAAAAGTGTTATTTTTTTTTAGTTAAAACATTATATAAATATTAAACATCTGGTATAATTATATAATGTATAATTTTATATTCATAAGTTAAAAATTGCTACTTGAGAACCGTCATCGTCTTTCAATCACTTTCCCTTGTCCTCATGATGTTATAGATCTGCAAAAGTCTATTACATGATCATATAATGTAAAAACCGAAAAGTCATCAACTTGCATTTTAATTAAGCCCTAACACCTTTCCAATTCTTATTCTTATTTTTCATATCAGTAGCCACAAAAGATCCCGCCGAACAATGAAATAGTAATTAAACCGAATAAAATTTAAATTACAATCCGAAGAGTATGACCTCAGCAGGTTTTCGTCACTTCAAAAGATTCTAAAAGGAATTGAAATCCGAAAAAAAAAAAAAAAAAAAAAAACTAATCCCAATGAGGACCATCTATTCAAAATCACATAAAATGAAGAAAAAACTGTCTTTCTGACAAGTCATTCTCTTTCCATTCTCAGGAATTGGGATCTACATCAAACTTAAATGCTTTTGGCTTTTCTCAACTATAAAGATACACTTTGCCAAAGCAAAGCAAACCAAAGCAAAGCAAAAAAAAAAAAAAAAAAAAATGACAACTTTGTGCAAATTAAATTTTTGGTGATTAAAGCAAAACTTACAATATAAAACTATGTAAAGAGTAAAGTAATTACAAGAATCAAGGATATATCATATATCATATTATATATCCAATTCGAAGTTGAATTTTGGTTCTTAAAATATTTAAAAAGATGAACTTTGGTTGTAAAGATTTACAGTTTTGTCATTTAAAAAATAAAACTACGTACGACATTTTTTCCGTTAGAACACAAATCCAACGAGCCGAATTGAGCAAACCTAAAACTTATAACTAAAACTAAAAAGTAAAAAAAAAAAAAAAAATTTCCCAGGGTCCTCTCCCCTTAGTCGTTAGTAACATAGTGGTTAATGATATGCACAAGAGATCAGTATATGTAAATTTATTCTGTAAGAAAGTACACCATCATCCCTCAATCCAGGAAGAGGAAGTGTAAAATGAAGCTTCCTTATTATGTCTCCTAGTACATTCCTTTCAAAGGGTCCTAAGGACCCTTTCCTTTAAAAATAAAATAAAATAAAACTAATCTATGAATACAATAACCTCATGCATATGCATGAGGAATATGTAAACGAGGTATGGAATCAAAGAGAAATCTTTTTTTTTTTTCTCTTTTCAATCTCCCTACTAAAAAGAAGAAGAAGAATAGGTCAAGGAATTTAAAAATTGGATTTTTTTAAAGATATATTTTTTTTTAAATAAAAATTACTTATAACAATACCTAAAAGAGTAGTAGTAGTAGTGAATGGATTAGGTAGGAATTGGACAAGAGCTCACGTCCTCAGTCTAAAAGGGACAGTTGGACTTTGAGGGAATGAAATGAAGGGGGTACTTGAGGCGTCTCATCTGTCTTCACTACACTAACTTATTACAACTTTAAAAAAAAAATTATATAACCTCTCTCTCTGTGTCGTCCAGGACGTAGGGAAGTAGGAAATTCGTTAAAAAAAATGAATTTTTATAAAAATATTTCTCATTTGCATAGTAAGCAGAAGGGGAGTTGAGCCAGATGGTTACACAACACGGTTACTTCCAGGAAAGAACAATTAACAAACGGCTCAAGATTCGTCACTCAAGAAGTAATAACTAATAACTAATTCTCTTCCCTTATAAATCAATCNTTAACAAACGGCTCAAGATTCGTCACTCAAGAAGTAATAACTAATAACTAATTCTCTTCCCTTATAAATCAATCTCGTTTCCTTAAAAAAAAAACAATAAAAAAATAACAACTCGTCTCAAAAAACACTTAAATGAGTTTCAAAATTTGACATTTAAGTCTATTCAACCTGGTTACTAATGCATAATTTACATTATTTTTTGCAAGGAAAATTAGAAAATTTAAACAAGTTTAGTTTNCAAGGAAAATTAGAAAATTTAAACAAGTTTAGTTTAATCGATTATTTCATAAAAACAAGATTTTACGAGAACTATGTTATTATTATTACTCACGCCGGAAAACCTATGACATTTGTTACCTGTTACTCTTACTGATTGATTGATTATAAATTTTGATTCAATTACTCTTANGGAAAACCTATGACATTTGTTACCTGTTACTCTTACTGATTGATTGATTATAAATTTTGATTCAATTACTCTTATAGTAATTTTCAACTAATCCTTTAACTTAAATATAATTTGTGGTACTTAAAAAAAAAACGAGTTTACTAAATGTTAGAGATATCTATCTTGTAAGCTTATTTGTTGGATTAGTTGATGAACCNGGAAAACCTATGACATTTGTTACCTGTTACTCTTACTGATTGATTGATTATAAATTTTGATTCAATTACTCTTACAGTAATTTTCAACTAATCCTTTAACTTAAATATAATTTGTGGTACTTAAAAAAAAACGAGTTTACTAAATGTTAGAGATATCTATCTTGTAAGCTTATTTGTTGGATTAGTTGATGAACCAAAAATTAATCTTTTCATTACAAAAATCCATAAATCCTAAAATAAATTCTTTTACATATTTCGTTAACTACAAACGCCACTCTGGATTTTAATTACAATAAACCTAATTTCTAAATTTAGCAAAAATTTTCATTTTTACAGGTATTTATCATAAATAATTTATGGGTTGCTTTGTAGAATTAATTATTGTTTCAAAATCATGCGGATATTAATAATGATAAAGTGATAAAAAAGTTTAGGTTTAGGCTTAGATATAGATAACCCTGTATCATCCTGTATCATTATAGCTTTACCTTTTACAGAAACAAAATTTTAGTAAATTCTATCTATACCTTTCAGCGAAACTTTTCAAAATTTATAAAAAATTAAATAATAACTGATTGGATCAACGGTGTTTGTAAAAAAAAAAAAAAAAAAAAAAAAAATTTGGCGGATTTGAATTTCCCTATTTCTCATCATCATTATCATTATAATCACCCTTGACCCTATTATTAGAGGAATGAATTGTTTATTATTATTATTATAATTTTTAATTAAAAATAAGGTGTATCTGGATGAGACCTTCATGTCATGTTCGACATGCTCCTCTCTCCCATTGACAGGAACCCAAAAGAGGTGTGGTTCTAAAGTGTTGGCAAAAATGACTTTTTTTTTTAAAAATTGAATATAACATGGTATTTGAAAATAAGACCTAACTGAAGTTGAAACAAGCCGATGACGACCCATATGGGCTTGACGTGATGAGTCCTTTTAACAAATTCATAAAGTACACAGGTAGGGTAGGAGTAATGATAGACCACTTCATCCTCCTCCGGCCTTAACAAGTACCATTATTACTTCCACTACTATTCGCACAACAAAAAAAAAAAAAAAAAAAAAAAAAAAAATTTTTTTCAGTAAAAAATAAAAATAAAAACTGGATCTGCATGATAGTAGTATTAATAATACCATCGAACCATCAGTCCTTGCGTGAGTAGTGTTATTAGAATTATGAAATTGAATGTGAAAAAAATTGTAAAGCATAATGCGTGCGATTTGATGAAACAAACCACCCATTTACTCACTTGTTTCCTGACCAGATGATGACAGTTTACAAGTTTATTTCCAGCCTCATCATCCCTTTGTTCGACAGAAGAAAAATTATAACTATTTCAAACGATTCCGCCTATTCTACTCATAAGCCTCATCAACATCAACATCAACATCAATTTCCTCAACGTATAAAACCTAAAAGTCGAACAAAACTAATAATAGTCATATCACATTGAATATTACTTATGAAAACAATTTAACTAATGTGGGAGTTCTGTATCGTCAGGTGTGTAGATGTGAGGAGACTCATAATCTCACTGTAGCCAAGCTAGGCTCTAATTCCCAGGGTCAATAAGTATGAGTTAAAAACTCTCCTGTGAGATAAGAAGACCCATGGTCCAGTGTAGAAATACACCGGCTACTCTACTTTTTGACTCATTTCCCACATAAGATGGCGAGCAGAATCTCGGTTCGAGTCTCCCCGACCTCAAGACTTTTTCAAGGTCTTCCAGGGTTCTCACTCCGTTAGTTAGGTTATCTCTTTATTTGTAAATAATCTCTGTAGTTGTAAATAATCCTGGGCGTTGAATTTCCGCCATCTGCCGAACTAGTTTAATTAAGGTTAGTTGTACTGAGTTAGAGGATACAGTGGACTCTTCATAGTGGACATTGGAGTTCCAGTGTTATTGGGAAGGGGGGTTCTGTGGGAGTTCTGTATCGTCAGGTGTGTAGATGTGAGGAGACTCGTAATCTCACTGTAGCCAAGCTAGGCTCTAATACCCAGGGTCAATAAGTATGAGTTAAAAACTCTCCTGTGAGATAAGGAGACCCATGGTCCAGTGTAGAAATACACCGGCTACTCTACTTTTTGACTCATTTCCCACATAAGATGGCGAGCAGAATCCCGGTTCGAGTCTCCCCAACCCCAAGACTTTTTCAAGGTCTTCCAGGGTTCTCACTCCGTTAGTTAAGTTATCTCTTTAGTTGTAAATAATCTCTGTAATTGTAAATAATCCTGGGCGTTGAATTTCCGCCATCTGCCGAACTAGTTTAATTAAGGTTAGTTGTACTGAGTTAGAGGATACAGTGGACTCTTGATAGTGGACACTGGAGGTCCAGTGTTATTGGGAAGGGGGGTTCTGTGGGAGTTCTGTATCGTCAGGTGTGTAGATGTGAGGAGACTCGTAATCTCACTGTAGCCAAGCTAGACTCTAATTCCCAGGGTCAATAAGTATGAGTTAAAAACTCTATTGTGAGATAAGGAGACCCATGGTCCAGTGTAGAAATACACCGGCTACTCTACTTTTTGACTCATTTCCCACACTAACGTATAATTTGTACATACGGAATGAAATTGATTAACACTTTAATTTATGAAAAGTCCTCAAATCTATGTTTAGTTAGTTTTTTTAATTTATGTCACCAACAAATTTCTCAACCAACAAACTTAACAAAAGAGATTAGCATAATAATTTAGTAACCATTGATTTAGCAAAAAAAAAAATAATATTAAACATCGCCTTCGCACAAAATTTAATAAAATTACAATAGACGACGGATATAACACTACCGGTTACCGGTTTTGTAGTAAATATTTTGTCCTAACCTAAACTAATATTATGGTTATAAGACACAAATATAAATATATATGGTCTTTTAACTAAATTATTCTTCCATGCATTACACTACGCTGGTTCAAAACCAAATTTTAGGAATTGGGTCTTACAACATAAATTTTGTGTCCGACGACTACTGTAATGCAATACTATTAAATCAGCATAAAGTTCAGTGCTTTTTTTTAGTTCATGTGAAGGAAAACATTAGCAAGTCATCTCAAGCCAAAATTTATTCTTACATAAAGCCATACAAGAATCTAAATTAAAACACTTTTAAATAAAAATCATATACCAAAGTTAAAGGTGCGGTACTATGTAACTACAGTGAAATTTTTCCAAACCTACCATTTTTTGAGTTTGTTATTTTTTAAAATAAACAATTCTAGGAGTAACACTACAGTGAAATACGGCGATATACATTTATTGCAACAGATTTATTAGATATGTCGCATAAGATGAACAATTAAGCATCAATGTGGGTTTTCCTGAATTTTGTTAAAGTTGTTAAATTTTAAAAGTATTATTTGATAAGCTTAGTGAGGTATGAAACGAACCTTTTAATTGGCTTGTTCACTTTTTTTTCTCCTCAAAAGTCAAGCAAATGAGAAAAAAAAAAAAATATTAAAATGTAGAGACACCAAAAGTCAATGACCGATTGTCACTGTTGGAATTGATTGTTTCCAAAAAAAAAAAATAGCACAAACTATTGAATTCTACGTTGAAACTATGGCTTCAACTTTTCGTTTATGGAAGAATTGACAAAAAATCACTTATATTTACTAGACTCAAAAATTGGAGTAATACTGTTCAACCAAAAATAATAACATCTAATTTAGTCAAAGTTATTAGTCTGTAACTTATATTATAGCTGATAAAGAATGATAAAATATTTTAAGTTAAATTGTTTGAGATGAGAGATGAAAATGAGTCGAATGTGCCCTCTCTCCAACCCTTTCCTAACCCCTTTTGTAAGAATTCACCCTCAATCTACGCACCGGGATGCAGCACTTCTCAATCCACTCTTTACCAACCCCATCCCTTTGTATTTTCCTCAATTAAATCAAACTTTCTATACATAAACATAAGACAGTATGATTTGACTTTCTCCAAAAGAGAAAAAAAAACCCTACTTTTAAAATTCTTAGTCCATAGTCTGAGACAAATTAACAAGGAGAAAGTTTTAGTCTTGTAACTCAAACTGTAACCCTAAACAACCACTGTAAACTCAAACTCAACCTCAAACTTACAAAGTGACCTCCAACTTTGAATCTAAGTCCCTGACACTTTTAACTCTTTTACAATTCCTGATAAATTTAAAACTTGAAAGATGAGACGTGAATTCAAGAGAAAACCCTAAATCCACGATTAAGAGTTATTAGTAACATTCCCAAAAAGCGGTTTCCCTAAAAGTGGTTTTTGTGGTTCCTCATGATTATCCTAACCAACATAGACCAAAATTCAACAAGAATCTGTACCAAACAACTTACTCTTGTTTTTCTACAGTTCCATTTCCACATTACTAGAATAATAATTATTATTTACTACTTCCACATAAAACTTGAGGTCCAAGTCCAGGTGTACTGAGTAGTAACTCTCATAGTCAGTAAAAAAAAACTTAAAACTCAGCTGGAGATTAGCATACGAAATCTAATCTCCTCTACAGGTACATAAATAATAAAAAAAAAAAAAAAACTGAGACAGGTGAAATGGAGTGCGTTAAGTGAGGAAATTTTGATTAAGATGAGAAGGCGTAACTCTAGCTCCTAATCCATCATCACAAACATAACAGACTCATTTTCAAAAATAAACAACTGGAAAATTTAAATTATTAATGATAAAAAAGCCAAGAAAAAAAAAAAACCCAAAAAAACCCCAAAAAAATCAAGATTCGGATCTTGATTAATTGGTACAAGGGAATTGTCGGGACTGTTTTTATTTATTAAAACATTGGCTATTTAGACGGAAGATAGAAGAAAGAAGAAAAAAAATGTAGTAGAAAGTAGATAGAGTTCCGGAAGAGCAGTCAAGCAACAAACGGCCATACTAATTCCAAGGATCCAATAACATAAGAGTAGTCTATCTCAGTCATTACGAAATTGTAATTGTGGTAAAACCAGCCCACTTCCGCTAGAGACAATGATCTCTACTCTCTACAGACGTTCGTTCCATCAACAATAATTATTTAATGTTTCAAGTCTCAGCCATCCATTGGATTTACATAATGACCAAAAGTACCAGAGTTATAGGAACAATCAGTTAGCCAAACATCCTTACAGCCTTTGACTATTGTTGAAAAAAAAAAAAAAAATAAAAAAACTAAAAAACTAGTTTCAAAATAAAAAATAACTAAATGTAACCAAAGGTGTCAAATTAAGGGTTTGCCCTCAAGTCCCTCCTATCTATAGTAACAGGATGTAATTTTCATGAATTCGAATTTAATTATGAAATTTATATAATTTATTTAACATTTACTCCAGTTAAAAAGAAAATCAAACATCAATATAAAATTAAATAATTCTTCAGATTTGTAACATCTTTAACACTAACGTCGATGTTGTGCTTTAGGCTCTGTGGCCTATGGGTGATATTTTTTTTTCACAATTCAGAATTCAGAATTCACGTTTGGTTGTATTTCCAATTCAAAATTTAAAATATTATAAATATAAACACAAATTGCATAAATTTATTTATGATTACTTTTCAATAAAGGCTTGAGAAGTACGAAATTAACAGAAATCAATATACTTTTAGCAGCGTTTTAACAACCAAAATTTAAAATACCTTAAGAGTAACGCATAATACATTTTATGTCTAGACTTATTTTGTAAACTAATGTTGGATTTCATGAACTGTAGTCTTATACAGATGTACGTTTCTTCTTAAAATTAAAATTTTATAAAATAAAATTGAGTCTGGTTAGAAAAATTAAGAAAATGAAAAAGGTCTGGGGGATGCGTAAAAGTCTCGTTTTTCATTTTTAATGAAAGAGAAAGTAGACGGTAATAGGGAAATGGAAGGCCTTTTAACTGTATAAAAATGTCAGAAGGAGCGAGAAAAGTGATTCATCATGCTCTATGAGCCTATCAACTAATTCCACAAAATTCTTCTACAGTACATTATATGACTCAAATAGTCTCGTTGCTAT
The DNA here is from genome assembly GCA_002738285.1 of Holacanthella duospinosa. Taxonomy (NCBI): domain Eukaryota; kingdom Metazoa; phylum Arthropoda; class Collembola; order Poduromorpha; family Neanuridae; genus Holacanthella; species Holacanthella duospinosa. The sequence goes on along the minus strand of NIPM01000087.1, from coordinate 287,522 downwards.
GGAACAAAATATGAAACATGAGGGAAAAAGGCAATTAGACTCAAAACTCCCAATTTCATACACACGTTCAATTTTCTACTCTTTTACTTTCTCCAACAGGAAACTTCCCTCTAAAAATTAATCAGACATAAGAGGATAAAAAAAAAAGAAATTCAATTACTAACATGTTATGTTCAAATATTCTATAGAAAATTTTAAGCAAATTTAGCATTTTATGAAACCAGTAGCACTAGCACGAGCAAGAACCCTAGCATTAGTATTATCACAACAGTATAAAAGATATTTTGAAGAGGAGAAAGTTGTGATCTCAATCGTAATAAAAAGAATAAATGAAACCTTACTAAATTCTCAGTGATTCTTTACGTGTGTAGAAAAACAAACTAAATTTTTTAATTTCCTCATTTTCACCGTACAGCTTTCTTGTATGGCAAAATAACATGGCTAATGCTAATTCCTAATTCAAAATGAAATTAAAAAAAAAGTTGCTTAACTTGCACCAAAATTCTAAAAAATATTGAATTTACAACAGTTTTAAAACAATAGAATTTAGTTATTAATTCCCTTACACAATAAAACTTTCATACAATACAATAATATTGCATATTTACAATAAATTACATTTCTCTTTTAAAGAAACCCCATATGCTCCACTTAACCGAAAGTTTCCATACTTACATTAAATTATTTAATACTGCTTCAAATACAAATCAAAAACAGTAATAAATAGTTGNAATTATTTACTACTGCTTCAAATACAAATCAAAAACAGTAATAAATAGTTGAGATCCCTGCACAAAGCTAGACCAACAAAACAATCAGATAATGTATCTGTTAAAACGAAAATTCTGTACGGTATCATAATTCCGCAAGTATAGAATATCAAAAAATACACATCAAAAACACATCAAAAAATTTGAAAACTCAAAATTATAAAAAAAAAAACTAGACTAAATTTTTGTAACTAGAGTCATTCCTAGTAAAAAAAAAAAAAAAAAAAAAAACTTCCGAGTCTTTCTATATGTAATAATTGGAGTATAAAAGTTTGACAGCTGGATAGTTTTGTAAAGAAATTAAAATCCAACAACATTTCCAACAGACCGAGAAAGTAATTTTTTTATGAAAGAACTTTGTGGTTTTTTCCATAACTCTCAAGAACCTCCTTTTGTCTTTAAAAAGAGAAGAAAAAGGAGGTAATTAATTATAACTCTCCTACGTACTTTTCTTTTGTTCTCTCTTTGGCTTATCATAACAACAATTACGACTCTCCTGCCTCGTCACGCCTTCTCTGCTCCCATCTTAAAAACCTCAACATCCGTTTCAGAAAAAAAAAAAAAAATAAATAAAAAAATAATAATAATCTTACATGAAGATGATGACGAGAGAGAGAAGAGACTCAAGAAGAACTCAATGCCTCAAAACACACATACCACCAACTTTCTCTACTTTCTCTTCCGTTTAAAATATTTAATCATTTAACAAGACGTTCTTTCCTTGAGGCATCTCCACATTAAATTCTTTAAACATTTCCACTTCCTACCAACTTTAACATTAAAGAGAGGAAAAGACTGAAGAGTAGTGAGTAGTAATGTGGCCTTTGGCAAAAACAGAAGAGTAAAAAGAAGAAAAAGAAAAAAAAAATTATTTTTTTTTACTCAACTCTAAAATTTTCTTGTAAAAACTCCTCCTCTTTACTTTCTCCATGCAAGAAATTAAATAGTAAAGGGAAGGTGGTAAGACCAAACCTCCCTAAGAAAATTCTATCATCATCTTCAAGTCTTAAACTAAACACGCCTGTTTCTTACAGAAAGTCTCTAGAGTAAAAAAAAAAAAGGCTTGAGGAAAAATAAACTTCTTTTTCCGTCATGCATATGATAGGGAAGGAACATTTCTTTTTCATTCTCAACTTTCTCTAAACTTATTGAAGGAATTAAAGTAGTAAGGAAAAGTAGAGTAGAAGAAAATTTTCTAAAAAGTTTATTTTCTCTCTCTCTCTCTCTCTCTCTCTTTTTCTTAGAACTGTAAAATTAAAGTCGGAGAAGAAGAAATGTCGGAGCTTTTCTTATATACTTTTTCTCATTTTCATTTCCTCGACTTTTTTTTTTTCTTTTCTATTCACGTCAATCCCCCTCACTTTCCTTTTTCAATTTCAAAAGTCTTTCTTTCTCAGAGAAACGAAGTAGTCTAAGGGAGGAGGAAGGGTTTTCGTACAATCTTTTATATTATGCTTCAGCTCACCTCCGTACTCTTCTGGGATTCGCTTCCTCCTTCCAATTTATACATGAGATGAGAAAATTAAAAAGAAACTTTAATCAAAGAGTGTCGTAGTCGTTTACTTTTCACTTTCAGTTAAAAAATTCAGCCAAAAATTCAAACTAAGTATCAAAAAAAAAGAAAACAAAAAAAAATATATACATTTATATATAATAATATAATAAAAAATTCAAACTAAGTATCAAAAAGAAGAAAACAAAAAAAAATATGTATTTATATATAATATAATAATATATAAACAAAAAACTTCAAATCAGAATAATATCCCAACTTGTGTCACTCAAAACTTCGCTTTTCATTACGTAAAATTAAAATTTATTGAAATAAAAATAAAACCACAAAAATAGATAGAAGAATGGCGTGAATAGAAAATTCAGTCAGAATGTATCATAACTATTAAATTTAACTTAAATTTCCAAGTGTCATTTTACTAAACATTGAAAAACTTCATATATATTAATGTTAATAAAATGACAATTTCATTTTGAAAAAAAATTTTTTTTTGTTCCAAATTTGAAATAATTTAACAAAAAAATATATGTTTTTATATCCAATACCCAAAAGCTACGACATATAAAAAGTCTGTCTCAGAAATGCACACATTGGCGTTTTCTTGTCTTCTTGATGTTTTTACAGTATAAGGATGTTGCTGAGGCAAGCGCTTACTCCGCTGCGTGCTATGCTAAAAGACTCATTTTTTTCTTCTCTTTTCTCTACCGCTTTCCTCCCTAATTAAAATTCCATTTCATCACTTTCAATTACTCAAGCCTTTCTCCCATTATTTTCCATTAGGTTTCAACTGATGAAAGAGTCTAACTTTAATAAAGCTCCTATTACTGCTACAACTTCATAGTCTGGTGATGGGCTTGGCACTTTTCATTGGACGATTATCCACCAATAAGATAAAAAAGAAACAAAAAAAAAAAAAAAAAAAAAAAAAAAAAGAGAAAAAGGTCAACCTGTCTACTTTCTCTTCAACCTGTCAATATCAATTTTTTTTTATAATTTTTATATTCATATCCTTCGTTGAGACTTTTTCCAATAGAGTTTTTAGAGTTTTGTAAAAGTAATAGACAAACGTGTATTATAATAAGTTTTTGAGTAAATTGCCCCCATGTTTTCCCATGTGCCAGTTCGTACTAGTCAATTTCTAAATTCAAAGAAAATATATTCTTTAGAGAAAGTTGGTAAATTACATTAAAGTTATAAACTAGGGGATTACGGGTATGAAATAAAAGTTGGACGTCTCATGATTGCCCTTAAGGGTCTTTCTTTACAAGAAACTTTTCTAATTTTGATTCTAATCATATCTCAAAAACTTCTTTCCTTTGACAGACTACTACTACCCAAGAGAAAGTATCCCGTCTGAATTTATTATTACTACCACTACCTCTCTTCTAAAAAAAAAAAAAATTTAAGTTCCACACATACAGGACTTCAATATAAATTTAAAAATTTTCAAATTTATTTTTTAATTAAAAAAATAATTCTTTTTTGTTTTTTAAAGTTTTTCTATTTAAAATTTCTTTTCTGTAATTTATGTAATTTCTTATTAAATAAACTAACCTATGGCTAAAAATAGTAATAATTTTCTATTTTATATAGGAAATGGACACAAACCACATGTTCATCAAAACCAAAAATGCATCCCATGGAAATGTGAATGGGAAAACATGTTCCTTTGTATTAACTTGTAGCCTTCAACTTGTTACAAGAATTGAGTAGCCACATTTCGCACTACTACTGTGGTAAAGTTTCATGCATTTCAACAATTATTTCCATTCACGTGGCCCTTGATCTCTAATCCCTAATCCATGTATCATCAAGACAAACTTCAAACTAAAATATCACTACCAAAGTCTAGTAAAAACAAAGATTTTTGTTAATTTAACCTACATTTTCAAAAAATTAATACACACAATGGGACTCATTTCAATAGATTTTACAACTGACCTTTATAAATGATTACAATGAATAATTTACTAATATAAATTAGAAATTACACAATTTCATTCATAATTTCTCTCACTTCAAAACAAAAATTAAAAAATTTATACACTTTAAAACGTAACTCCATTCAAATAAACATTCAAAAAAAAATTAAAGAAAACAACGCATCTCCTACAAACAGATGATAAGCTTCGTATTTCATTTTTTTTTGTTGTTGTCAGTCACAATATAGTTACTTTATATTAAAAATTTTGAATAATAAATAATAAATCAAACGACGGCCGACATCATTGGTTACATTCAGAATATAGTGGTGTAATTTTGATAATTTTACGACAAGCCCCTTTTAGTTACTATTTTTTATCAACAGAAAATCTCATTTCACTTTCCTACGCTTTCTCTTTCCTTGGAAAGAGTTCCAAGTTAAAAAAGAAAGTAGAAGTAGGAAAAAGTTTTTTTTTTTTTTTTTCTTTTTTGGCGAGACGTTATAGTACACAACCCCTTGAGTAAAAATCCCCGGGATAAAAAATAATCGATGGAACATTTTTCGGGTATCCGAGACGGGCGCATGTGTGTGTATGGAATCTACTGAGGAAAGAGAGTAAAGAGAGAAAAATCTTGTAAAAATTCATGGCAGAAGAGAAGAGGAGTGAAAGTTCACGGAGCAAAAAAAAAAAAAGAAAAAAAGGAAAGTGAAAGTTTTCTAACCAACCAACACGCACCAAACGCCATGCTAAATTCCAATTTGTACCAAAAACCAAACCCAGGCCTTGGCCTGTAGTATTTATTATTTTTATTTTACATTTTCTACACCCATGCATAATAAATGTAAAAATATGTATGAGAACTATGTAACTACCCAGCAGGTTCATTTTACACCCGGTGAAATTCAAAAGAGACAAAGGATTACAAATGTCAGTATAGACAAAACACACCTGGAATTAATTTCTTACTTGTACATATATCAACAACAAATTGAAGAAGAAGTAAAAAAAAAAAAATTATTCCATATGAAAAATTATCTTATCTAGATTAACAAAGGCTAATAATCTTAAGTTCTAAAACTCATTTCCTTGTCTAACATCTAACTCCTTTAATCCACTTTTCTTTATCATTTTTATTTTTTTTATTTATTTTTTTTTTTTGCATTCAATGCTAATTAAATTTTACATTGAAATTAATGGGAATAATACACATTAATCCGAATGGTTTAGGTAGCCAAACCGGTCAACTTTTTAGGATTGAATTCATTAGTTTTTCGACAAGGCCATTTGTTGAATGCGTTATGCAAGTGGCGTCGAACATTCAACTTTATCTTTTGCAAAATTAATTATTCATATCACCTGTTTTCTAATACTAAACTCCCTAAAACTTCAATCCGCCAACTGTCAATCTTTTCCCACAATTTACAATATATAATTTACCCAATGAGTAAATATGATTGGATCTTCCTTACAAATTTTTATGTTTCTATATATCTCCAAAAATTTATTGTCCCTTATGAGCTCTCAATTTTTTTTTTTTTTTTTTTAAATTGAATATTAAGGTAAAAGAGTTAATATCTAATTCCTTTGCGAATTCAATTTCATAGATGGAAAACAATTTCATTTTTATTACTCTGAAGATAATAGTCTAAAATTATTACTTTTTCCAACTACCGAAAAGAGTAGAAAGGGGATTAAAATTCAGTGAATAAAAACTGGATACGATGTTCTAATCGTAACTTAACAGACCATATAGACTGTCATTAGTTTACAAGCTTTTAATGTACTCAATCAAACTGACTATTATTTTTTTTTTCAAATAAAATTTGGCTAAAAATTCTATCATTTTTGGATAAATGAACTCATGATCTAGTTACATGAAACTTTGACAGAAAACCTACCGGTTTAAAAAAAAAACGGATTCAACTTATTTTTTACTCAAAAACTTGAAAAAGCTCTTCCTTAATCTAATCAAGTTTAAAATAAATTATTTTATAAATTACAATTATTTGAACTTAAAATAATTAAAACTCAACTCACAAGTTTCATTATAACCTTAATCTGAAACAAACTAGAACAACTAGTACTACTCAAATAAACTTATTTTTCACAGGACACCAAAACTTATAAAAAATTGAAATTCTTACTAAAATTTTTTTGGAAACATGATGAAGATGATATTATTAAAAAATTTTATAAAAATAATAAATCCTTACTTTTTTTGAAGTTAGCGGAAACACAGTGATGATTTTTGGCAGCGGTTTGCTGCTCAACAGGAACAAACTACAATCTCACGTGTTTCACAAAAAAAAAATGAAGATATATATAATTGGTTCACAAAACAAAAAAAAAATCATTAAGTTTACTAATTAACTCTTAATAATCACAATTAATTTTTTCTTGTTTGTACAGAATATTGATTGGAATTCTATCTCACTGTCAAAATACACAACAATTAGAGTTTGTTGTTGAACAATGGTCGTGTTACACTCAATCTCAAGCAGGTATCATTGTTGAAATGATACAATGTTCCCTTCTTGGTTAACAATATGTAAATTACACTCTCTGTACCTTCTTCAGCTCAACAGCTTGTCAGAATTCTTCTTACCACCGCTAATTTTTTTTTATTTTGCACAAAAAAAAAAAAAAAAAAAAAAAAAATCTCTACAAAGAAGATCAAGCAAATCAAACGAAGACGCCAAACTTGTAGAGCCCAATGCCAAATTCATGAGATGACAGGCAAAGCGAACTAGTCTAACGGGTAGTGTTGGAAAAGTGGTCTCACAGAAAAATTATAATGGAGACGAGTTAGACATTAAATTAATACTACTATTATTTTTCTTCACTGGTCTATGTAGCAGTAGCAGTAGCCGTAGCAGTAGCAGTAGCAGTAGCTACAAGGAGTTTTGCGGATAAGACTTTTTTTTTCTATTTGCAATATAATTTATTTTCTATTACTACAAATTCTATCAAGGTTACTCCAGCATCAGACGAAAAAAAAAAAGAAAAAAAATAGAAAAAAAAAAGTTGTTGCATCCTGATTCTCTTGTATAATAAAAAATTATAAACTGCATTATTGATAGTCTAAAGACGTATCAGTTAACTTTTGTAATAGTAAACTTTATAACACACTCTATTCTAACTAACTCTCATATGTATAAATTCAACATGTTTAGTTCAATGATTTTTAATAATAAAACCAATGGACGAAGATGAATATATTATTTTTTTTTTGCAACAAACTGAACTTAACTTAACATATGTTGGATAAGAAAAAAATCCATCCTAAAATGATGTAAAGTAGACAAGAGGGTTGAGAATGATGAATAGGAAATTAATCATTTAGTATTATAACAAATCAGTTAAAAGAAATAAAATAGTCAATATAATTAATTTAATCACGAAGGTCAGTTTTTGGTAACCACTTTGTAATTGCACTCATAATAAGATGATATATTCATATTGCCAAAAAACCAGAAAACCTAGTTGGATCACTGATTAAAAAACTTGTAAAAAAAAAAACAAAAAAAAGAATTTTTTATTTTGTTTTGTGTAGTAATTGAAACTCAACTTTGAGATTTCAAAAAGACCAAGATAAATAATCACAGAAAATTATGTAAACTTTTTATCACAAATTATTGTTTTACTATCAAAGCACCATTGGAATTAGGACAGGAACAAAAAAAACTTGCTGTCGAATAGTTAGAAAGCTGATATGAAACTGATCATAAGAATAAAAAAAAAATTACATTTAATTTCATCTTCCATCATCAGTCATAGCACCACTTTTCATCCCTGTCACAATGGAAGGAAATAGAGTGGTTCATCTCCTATAAAAATTGAAATTGACTGGCATAGCGGGTGGCCTTAAGGGGACAGGTTGACTTTTTGAAACACATACACAAAAAAAAAAAAAAAAAAAAAAAAGATTTTTTGTCCAACTCCACAGAGCCCTTGAGGACTGAATGGATCATTAGATTAAGAATTGATTATAATAGAAACCTCCATTATCCAACAATTCATCTACCTTTTCCTAACAATGGACTACGTCGTAACAATTACTCTCCGCTTCTCTTCTAACACGATTTTAAACCCTTCAATATACTAGTTCAGCCACTCTTCTAACTTCCCTTACTAATGAGGTTTGTTTTAGAATACAAAGGAGAGAAAAAGAAGAAGAAAAAGAGATTTTTTTTTTTCAATTTTTGATGTTAAGAACCCCCCGGTAAGTGGATTTTTTTTTAAACCTCATAACTTAAGCTGAGCAGGAACTGTCTGATGAAAGGTAAAAAAAAAAAAAAAAAAAAAAAAAAAAAAANACTTACATTACATAATATATAAAATTTAAAATTAAAGCTTTAATTCCCTACAAAATATTTATTTAAATATAAAAAAAAATATTCTTCTCAATCCTAAGTTGGCGTACTGGATTTTGCAATTTCCAATTTTCGAACGGAAACAATTCCAACAAAAGAAAAACAAATTGGTTTGAACAATAAACTAAATTAACAAATTAATTAATTTGATACCGTTACCGTTGGATTTTCATTAGAAAAATTTCTACCTTCAATGACTTTCTCTCATAACTCTAGTAAAAGTACACAAGATTGAAGAACTTATTGTTATTTACTACTAAAAAAAAAAAAATTAAAAACACACCTAAAGCTTTAAAACAAAAGCTTTTCAGAATATAATATTTTTTAGCCCTCCTGCCGACTGATTTCATAAAAATAATATCAATGGGTGGTACTTTAAATCACACTTCTTTCTACCAAGTAACTTTAGTCTACTAAAAACTATTCCTATATACCAAATTCTCATTACCTATTTTTAGAAGTGTGAAAAGCCCATATGAATCACTTTAACTTTTCCAACAATATTTTCTATCCCGTTGTCACGCTTTCTACTATGTAAAAACAAGGACGAGTTGTCAACTCAGCTACATGGTCTGTCATCTTGTGGAAATTACATGGACATCATTTGACACTTTCACAATTACTAACTAACCATTCCTTCCTCTCACTTTCTCCTTCCGATTCTTTTTCCTTAGTAAATTAAAACTCAACATTAATAAATCAACATTAATATTGAATGAAATTCTCCACACTACCACTAACTAACAACAAATAAGTTAAGTAAAATAATAGAGGAAAAATGACAGTCATAAGAAGAGAAATAACAAAAGAAAATTTTAGAGAAAGTACTTATAACTCTATAGAAAAGTAAGAATGATAATGACAGTAGACAGTTTTACTATTGTTTTATTTTCAGGTTAATAAAGCCATCAAGAATACAAGAATAGTGATCAAAATTCTTAAAGAAATTTTCAAAATAAAATAAGATTAGAGTAGAAAAGGTAATGAAGTAGTGTAAGAATTTGAAAAAAGATCTCTAAATGATAAATATTGTCTATTTACAGAAGAGAATGAATAGAGAAAGTCGAAAATTGGTAAGAGAATACTATTGTTCACTTTTATCATTAGCAAATAATAATAACAAAGAGATACTCTTCTGTTTCTGTTTGTCCATTATTTTAGATTTTGAGAAATTTTTCAAAGAAAAGTGAGACTCTTGTTCAAAATTTTGTCTAAAGATCAAATCACAAATTCACCACAGACACATCATAAAAGCATAAAACTCATTTTTGATCATCATTTCCCTCAAACTATCATTCGATTTTCAGTAGATCAAAAATTATTTTTCTTGTTTCTATAAATAATTTTTTCAAAAGTACAAAAATTTCACCACAATGAAAGNATTTTGAGAAATTTTTCAAAGAAAAGTGAGACTCTTGTTCAAAATTTTGTCTAAAGATCAAATCACAAATTCACTACAGACACATCATAAAAGCATAAAACTCATTTTTGATCATCATTTCCCTCAAACTATCATTCGATTTTCAATAGATCAAAAATTATTTTTCTTGTTTCTATAAATAATTTTTTCAAAAGTACAAAAATTTCACCACAATGAAAGGGTATTCATTTCCAAAAAAAAAAGAGAAAAAAAAAAGAATCTCTTTCCTTTTCTTTAAATTTTCTAAAGAGGAAAGTTAAGATGGTATAAAGTAAAAACCTTATGAAAAATTCCCTCTTGTCATTATTTATCATGATTATATTTTCTTATTACTCTTGAGTTTGGACTTATGTAGACTAGAGTTCTATTTTTTAGCCTCAATTTCCCATTACGGCTTGTCTCCTTGTCTCCTTAACTAACTAACATTGTTTTAAAACTCTCCTTATAACTCACAATATCATTTCCCTAGGCTCATAATCTCTCTCTCTCTCTTCCTCACAACTTTCTCTATTCTCTTCTTTTCTCAATTCCTTTTAGTCCTATTTCCATATCTTCCTTAACTACTCTCATGTGTACAGTCCACATCACTCCCTCAGACCACATCTTTTACAATTATAATAAACACAAAGAATACTAAGAAATTTTCAGATTAGACAATCTTTTTTAACTATAAAACATTATAAATACCCACAAACAAGAATCATTGACTTCTGCTACGGAAGGACACGCTTTTGTTTCGGTACAAACTACCAACCCTCTCTTCATCTATACCATGAAATCAATAGCCAATAGAAACACGGGTTTAAGACTCATATAAATAGGCGTACATCCGTTGATAAACAATTTCATACGGGTGAACCTTTTTACAGTACGACCCATCAATCACTGCATTGTTACCAACTGTCAATAACCTCTCATTTTCTAAAAAAAAAAAAAAAAAAAAAAAAAAAAAAAAAAAAAAAAAAAACTTGGAACCAGGAGATCTACAGANAACTCCGCAGGTAAAAATTTGAGGCTAAAGTCTCCGTTTTCAATCCTTTAGATTTCATAGTGGTAACAAAAACAAAAATGTCAACAAAAACAACTTTAAGTACATAAAAGAAGCTAAAGAAGTTACAAATTACAAGCTACAAGCTACTCATTGTTGTCTATACTAATAAAAAAAATAAAAACCCATTGTTGTTAACACCATCTTACATCTGTTTTAAATTACCTCATAAAAAACAAAAATCCTTAGAAATTATTTAAACCTTATCAGCAAAAAACCAAGACCTAACTATTTTCTTAAAAAAAAAAATATTATTAAATTTTTTCAGACCCATCTCCTTTTTTTGTTACTTTCTCTTCCTAATGGTAAACTAACAATAATCATGATCATGAATTGTTACAAATCCTACATATTCATGATGTAAATGTAAAAGTAAAAGTAAAAGTAAAAGTAAAAGTAAAAATAAAACTAAAACTAAAACTAAAAATCTACGAAGCTTACCCTGTCTCATTCTTTCCTTGTTTCTTGAATAACAACTCTTTCCATGATCCAGTAAACCCATTAGTTGAGCCAAAACAAAGAGACTTCAACTACTAAAATTTATGGTGAAAGCGTACATAAAAATAAACCTACCTCGTCTGCTGCTTTACAAGACAAGACGCTCTTTTTAGAATTGAAACCAGAGAGACAGAGTTGTCTTCCTACAGAGTAACTACTCCTACTTATTATTATTATTATTATTATTTTTTTTTTTGAAAAAAAGAGGCGGGAGGATGTAACTGATTTTGAAACATCATCCCATTCCCTTGTCTACTTAGGTTATGTTATGTTACAGAAGAGAATAAAGTATGCAAATGTATGTAAAGGGAAAGACTCTTTACTTTCACTCTCACATGATGAAGAAAAGAAAAGAGTGAGAGAGGATGGGGGATCAAACGAAAATCATTAATTAGTGCTAAAAAGTCCTTGACTCTTCAGATCTTCTGTCTCTTTCCTATCTTTCAATTCCCACAACCCATACCTTCTAATTACAAACTTATGTTTTAAAATTCTACTTCTCAATGCACTTTCTTTCACTCTCACTCTCACTCTCACTCGATCACTTTTGTCTTTTGAGAAGTCAAATGAAAAGAAATGACAACTTACAACTCACAACTATCCCCTCTGCCTCATTTCTCATTCTCTATATTATTAAGAGTCATGAATTTACATAATGATCAAAATATTTTCCTTTGAGGTACTTTTTAATTATTATATGGGCGGAGATTTATAAGAGTACTTTCTTACATGTCCAAATTATATAAAATTTTTAATTACGTTTACCTTCAATTATTATCCTTATTCCTAATGAATTCAATTAGTAATCACCTACAAAAGTACAATAAATAATACTTTTATATAAATACTATTAGATTTATAATTACAAATTTTTCAGTTCAATATTCATTTTTTTTTATCAGTGGTCATCACACTCCATATTTCATCATATACATAGTTAGAATAAGTAAAACAACGTAACAGCAATATAACCTTTATATTCTAACTCCCCTACATTTCAAACTTTAAATGAGAAATTTTGCCTGCCGTGTAGTTAAAATTTATTTGAAATTTTCAAAGGTTTTTACTATAGTCTTATAAAAAAAAACTTACTAACCCTCCTAATATTCTAATATTACTTATTTGACTCACCCTTACGAAAAAGAAGAAGAGAGATGAAGGAGTTTTAAAATTTTCAATTATGACTCCAGTCAGACAAGAGAGGAAGGAAAAGAAAATAGTAAAAGAAAATGAAGCTTGAAGCATTTTAGTTTTCCATTTTCTTTTGTAAAATTCCTCAACATTGAATTAAATTTTGAGCTCATAAGTTCCTCATGTGAGGGATAGAGAAATCTATTGTCTCCTCTCTTGCCACGTGCCTTGGATCCTTTCATTTTACATCTTATAACTAACAATAGAAACCCTAATATATTACATTCAGTAATATTATAATATTAACCAAGTCAAGGGTTTCTTATATATTTTTCAATTACACCAACAATCACTTCAACTTCACTTTCATAAAATATTAACTAAAAACCCCTAAAATCAATAAACCTTTCAATTTAAAAATAAAATAAAATCACTTAGGTACAAATACAAGAAAAGAAAAAATGAAGTTAGCAATACCAATGTTCATTAATAATGGGATACTACAATTCCTTTTCCCCCACTCAATTTCAAACTCTGATTTAAAAATTTGAAATAAATAACTAAAAATAATGATTACTCAAACTAAAACTTAAAATACAACTAAAAAGATTGAACATCGTTTAATTAAAAAAATTTATTTCTTCATAATAAAATTTTATCATTACGTTTTTATTATCAACATGTAATAAAAATGAAATAAGCGTTGAAGTGAAGTTCATGTGCATATCTAACTCAATAAAAACAAAAAATTATAGATGATTAACAATACTCCTTAAACAAAGATTTGAAAAATAATAATAATAATCAAAATAATTTTAATTTATCAAGTAACGGGTGCAGCGGAATTCATATTAGTAGTATTTTTTTTGGATTAAGCGGGATTTTGTATTGTGGAAAACGGGTTTCCTAATTTCCCTAGTAATACCACTGAGGAAATGACAGCATCACAACAAGAAGTTCTTAGAATTCGTTTCGGACGACTGATTGAATCCAACCCGGGTGTTACGAAATTGGAGGTTGTTAAACATT
>NIPM01000087.1:175492-273677 GCA_002738285.1 Holacanthella duospinosa | reverse complement strand
AAGTAATTGCTTGAAACAAGTGGACATATCAGTCGTCCGAAGGAGTATGGAGAAAGTTCGCAAACTATTGCGCGGCTGTGCCGAAAATGGACCATACTCTATCAACCATTAGTGGAACCGTAAGGCAAATATTATGCTTTATCGAATGGAATTACATTCGGAATTTTTTATTTGCAGGAACTTTATCAAAATATGAAATTTACATCAGTCCCTTTNAACCGTAAGGCAAATATTATGCTTTATCGAATGGAATTACATTCGGAATTTTTTATTTGCAGGAACTTTATCAAAATATGAAATTTACATCAGTCCCTTTTTTTCCGCTGCACCCGTTATTGTAGAAATTAACAAATTAAAATGACAGTGACAGTGACAGTCCTAACGTCCTTCAAAATTAGAATTTAGTTATTGTAGAAACAACTTCGAACTAAAGTTTTATGCTACAATGCAAAATGCTCTGTGCAATTCCTTGGATTACTAACATTAAAAACAAAAGAAAACACACAAAAAAAAAAAAAAAAGATCCTAGGATTTCAATTTTCAACAAATTTCTAATACATTACTACCAACTCCTCACCGAAAAAATCCAACTCTCAATTTCACATTTCCGGAATATAACTTTCACTAACAAAACAGAAAAACGAGCCTGACGATGACGTGAAGGAAAAAGAGAAAGAAAAATATATATACTTATAATGAAAAGAGAAAAATCCTCATGATGTTGAAAAAAACAAAAAAAAAAAAAAGAAAGGAAAAAATGGCGAGTAGGGAAATCGATTCAACAGATGTTTCATCATTGGTCCCAGACCCTTCGATCAATTTTTGGGTGGAGTTTTTCTGTATTCTTTTCAACATGGCCATGGTACATTTAGTACAGAAGCGAAAGGGTAAAAAGTTAGAGAGTGAAAAAAAAAAAAAATAACGTAAAGAGAAAGAGAAGAGAGGAAAGAATATGGCTCGAACGAAGGAAAACTTTTCTCTTCTTTTTCTCCTTTTTTTTTCCCCTCCCCCTCCTTGTCCTGATAACTGAGTATAGAAAACTCAAAAACTCAAAAACTCTCTCTTCACTTTCTCCATTGTTCTTCTTATCTCTCTCTCTCTCCTTCAGAGACTCTCTACACAAGTCTCTTCAAATAAAAACTCTACCAACTTTCTTTTTCTTAAAAACACTCCATGTCTCTTTTTCTTTTTTTTTATACATACATATATAATACACTTCTCAACTTTTCACTTGATTTTCTACTCTCGTCTTCATTCACGTCTTTTCCACATCTACGAATCCACTAGAGAGAATTTTCTTTGAATAATATACATTCCATACTACCCTATTCACTCACATATAACCCACAAAATTTATTAACCACACACTCAATATCATTTTTCTTCATTTTTTCTTAAAAACAAAACAAAACAAAAACAAAATTTTTTGAAAAAAAAAAAAATAAATAAATAAAATATTTTTTATGAAGAAAAAGTTAAACATAAGTAGTAGCTCAGTATCTTTCGTTACTTACAAAATCTGTTACTTAAACAAAAAAAAACCCATTGTAACAAAATAATGAAACACTCTGTATTCTTTTCTCCTCTCCATCCATACGTTTGTTCCGCCTGTTTCAAAAAAAATTTTTTTACATCTTGTACTTTCTTTCCCCCCTCTACTATTTTCTCAAAATGAAAAAGTTTCAACTTTCTTCCTAATTAAAATTCGTAATTAAAAGTTTAGGATGCAGAGAAGGGCCTATGGGCTCTAGGAAAAAGAAAATTTTCGGTTCTTAATACTTACAAACATCCATCATACGAAAAACCCTTGGCTCTTTAGACTCTTAGAAGCGAAACTCAGATCCATTCCTTCATTTTTCATCCAATCTCCCTCTCATGGAAACTTCTTATTGGCTTTAGGAACCAGGAATTATGCATAATTGCATTATTATATAATCCTAAATTTTAGACTCTCTTTTCCTCTATCTCTCTCCTTTCTCTTCAATAGAAAACTAAAACTAAAAGATTTCATTATTAATTTATAATGAAATCAAAATCAACCATCGTCCACTACCACCAAAATTTTAATTTTTTCTACTAAAAATATTAAATAAAAATAAACCAAGGATTTAAGGAATAAAATAGAAAGCTTTTTTGCTCTATTGCCAAAATATACAACTCTATAAAATAAGATCTTTTAAATTTTTAGTTAAATTTCAATTTGAGTTTCATCCATGCTGAATTTACGATTTCTAAATTCAAATAATTGTTTTCTACATCCTGATTTCATAAATATCCGTTTTGTTAACTTATTTCCCTTGAAGTAAGTTCTAACTAATGTTAGATGATAGTCTATGTTATAATATGTGGAAGTGAAAGTGTCATTTTCTTGTGATGATAAAGGGATATTATTACATGGTTCATAGTTTATAATTAATACTCTACTAGCTATCTAATCTTCTTCTTATTGCTCTCTCTCTCTCTCTCTCAAGGAGTTTAGTTCCAAGATGAGGAAATGCTTACGGAAAAATTATAATAAATCAAGTTTAAAACTTGTTACAACTTTTTCCAAATTTCCGTTCTTACTTTATCACCCATGACGTCTCTTCCTATTGTTTTTCTTGGCTCATGGGTGAGCGGAGGAAATTAATAAGAAGAGAAAATGATTATTTTAAATAAAACGCTGTACTATTTTGAGTGTAACTCGAAGAAATTTCCTTTTAAATCCGGAATATCATAATCTCATGGATCCTTGCACAGTGTACTTCCGGAAATTTAATTCACATCATGACATAGCTCAAATTTTCCAAATTATGAATTATGAAAATATCTACTACTACTATTCCCTATCATATTCAAACTTTGTGTCAGTAATTCAAACAAATTTGAATGTCTATTATTTCAATTCTGTTTAACTTATAAACTATTTCAAAAAATTATATTTCATTTTGTAGATAAACTATAGCTTTATAGGTCTATTCTTTTGATCTGGGGGTTATGGGACTAAAACGGTTGTATTTAACTAAACCGTTTAGTCTAAACGGTACTCACTTTCAGAAGTCGTAAAGTCATAAGAACGAAGAACCCAATAAACTAAACAATAGATCAGTTAGTGCTAACGTTTCCATCTTATTTCTGTATTAAAAAATATTCAACATTATTTTAATCTTTTCCTAATCACGACAAAAATTGTAAAAGCAATGAAGTTACGTTTAAATTTGACACCTAGAGAAAGTCCACTTTCTACTCAACTTTTAAGTTACTAAACAGCCTGTACCTAACCAAAATTTTACATTTGTATAAAAGTTTTTAAACTAATATGTATGTGAAACACAAGGTGAAAGTGGTTAGATACAAAATTGAAAAGTTCAAAACCATTCTTTTTAAACCTATTGGATGATATTTTTTTTAATTCAAAAATACTCCTGCTTCTTGCTAAATTTCACCACTTGCAAATTGTAACTAATTTGCAAAATAAAGAGAAACAAAAAAGAAAATAAGACAAAAAACCTAAAAATTCACTGACCTTCCTCAACCACCCAAAATCGTAGTACAAGTGAAGTGAGTAGATTTGATTATTTGAATATACTAGTAAAAAATAAAAAAATAAAAATCCGTATATCACAAATAGATTAGGTACTGGTCACACTTCACAGGAAAAAGCAAAAGGGGTTGTCCACTTTCACAAAAGAATCAAATCAAAGTGTCTCAAACTTTTTTTTTTTTCAAAACAAGGGAAACGGGTTTCCTAATTTTTCTTCATCCAGTGGAAAAAATCTAGTTGAATTGGAACAGAAAGTGGAACTGGTCAGTGAGTCCCTGACTTGTTCCTGGTCTTGAATGAGTTCAAATGAAAAATTTTTATATTAAAAATAGCTATCAACTGAAATTGAACGTTAGGATATTTGCATTACATGATGTCTATCATCATCCACAGATTCAAAACCAGTCGCCTCACACAACCCCTTCCGTCTTTTGGAAATTTTTTGAATCAAAACCAGTTTTTCAAAAAAAAAATAAATAATATCAAAATCAAGCACAATTCAACAGTCCCTTTCGGCTAGAGTATTCTAAAAAGAAAAAAAAAACAAGACTTTGAAAAGCATCCAGATGAAACTAAAAGTGAAAAAGAATGGTCAGGATGACACAATTACTTCCGAAACCAAATCTTGCAATATTCTCATCATTCTCTATTCAAATCCAGTCACAGGAAAGACCGTTTCAACAAAAATTGTTTCAATTCAAAAGAGAATTATTTTTTGATTCATTTCAAAAGTGACCAGACCGGTTTTCGGATCTTTTGAAAGAAAAAAAAACTATAGTTATTTCACTACTCATCTCCCTCCGTAGCCTTGAGCGAATATAACACATTTGGTCACTTGGGTTAAATTACCATGAGTGAGTATAGTCATAGTGAGACTTATGGAGATACAGATGTGAGGAGTGAGGACTCTAATGTTTTATGGGTTAAAACTGGTTTTTTCTATTACAAAAGAAAATACCCGGGTATCTACAAAACTAAAAGTCTTATTTTAAATTTTTTAAATATAAATTTATTGTATGTCGTAGACGCCAATAAAAAAATAACCATTTATTATGTCCTTAATTACATAAACTGATAACACTTAGATAGTTTCTACTGTCGTAATTGTAAACACAATTTGTGTCTACTACTAATATTCTGTTAAATCTGGGTTTACTATACAAAAAAAAATAATAATAAAATAATAAATTTGGGCAGAAAACTAATACTTATTAATTCAAACTCCAAAAAAAAAAGAAGAAAAAAGAAGAAAAAAGAAGAAGAAAAAAGAAAAAAAAAAGCAACCCTATATTTCCAATCTGGTACTACGAAATGATCCAATTAAGTACAGAAAACCAATTTATTTTNCAAAAAAAAATAATAATAAAATAATAAATTTGGGCAGAAAACTAATACTTATTAATTCAAACTCCAAAAAAAAAGAAGAAAAAAGAAGAAAAAAGAAGAAGAAAAAAGAAAGAAAAAAGCAACCCTATATTTCCAATCTGGTACTACGAAATGATCCAATTAAGTACAGAAAACCAATTTATTTTNGAAAAAAGCAACCCTATATTTCCAATCTGGTACTACGAAATGATCCAATTAAGTACAGAAAACCAATTTATTTTCTCCTAAAGTCTCGTAATTAACTATTATTTACCCTAGGCTCATTTTTCATATGCTAATAGAGTCAAGGAGAGGAAGCAAAGCAAAGCAAGGCAAGGCAAAAGCAAAGAAGGGCTTCACGCGAATGCCTATACATATAACTAATAGTAACAACTAACAACAGATCCTGTAACATAATTTATTATTTTTATTCCCTTCGTCTTTTTCTACTTTTTAAAATTTCTTCTTCCCTTAATTTCAATTCCCCCATTCCCTTACACAATCAAATCAAAACTCAAGAAGAGAAAATCTCATATTTTCATTCACATCTTAAAAATTCATATAAAGATCAAGTCCTAGTATTATCAATATATAATAATACTGAAATGAAAATTTATAATCATTATTTACATAATAAGACAAAGAAGAAAGAACTACCGTTATAACGTATTACGTTATTGTTTGATTTTGAGACTAAATTTCATTAACAAGCATTATTAATAAGAAAAAAAAATATAAGATTACAACTTACGATTTGTTTCAAGATAAATACAAAAGGGGAACAAAAATCATAATTCAAAACTCAAATTTTGAGATAAATTTGTAAGCTTTTACTTCTAAAAAAGCTAAAAAGTAAATAGAAAAGCCTATAGTAGAGAAACAAAAATAAAAAANTTTGTAAGCTTTTACTTCTAAAAAAGCTAAAAAGTAAATAGAAAAGCCTATAGTAGAGAAACAAAAATAAAAAAATAAAAAATAAAAAATAAAAAACTAAAAATAAAAAATAAAAAATAAATTTAATAAAATAAAAATGAAAATTTAAGTAAAAATTCACTATTATAAGTTTTTTTCANTTTGTAAGCTTTTACTTCTAAAAAAGCTAAAAAGTAAATAGAAAAGCCTATAGTAGAGAAACAAAAATAAAAAATAAAAAATAAAAAATAAAAAAATAAAAATAAAAAATAAATTTAATAAAATAAAAATGAAAATTTAAGTAAAAATTCACTATTATAAGTTTTTTTCATCTAATTGTGGTAAAACTAAAAATCTAATATAAAAAAAAAGTTGAAAAAGGGGTATAAAATGATAAATTTGAGGACAAATGTGACGGCTGGTTCCTTAATTTGTTCCTCCTTTTTCGTATTTTATAGCCGAAAGGAGTAAAATAATGAGGGATTCCTCAGTTTCCTCGAGTGAAATGGATCGTTGGTAATTGTCAAAGAGAGGAATTGTGAACGTGACAGACTCTCTTACCTCTCTCTCCCTTTCTTCTCTCTTGTCTAATAAAACCGTTTACCTGGAATGGGAAAGAGTTACATCGGTTTTCAAATTTACAATGATTAAAAACGAACTCCTCATCTTTCCTCATTTAATTTTTCCTCCTCAAAACCATTTCTACCATCTTTTCAAGACTCTCTCACTACCCAACTCTTAACCATCACTAACAAACGTTCTCTTCAATCAACAACATCCGCTTCTCTTCACTCAACCATGTTCAAAACCCTGGGATCCATAAACACTGAATTTAATTTAAACATCAACGACTTATCTTTTATATTTAGATTCCATAGCTTCCAAACTTTTACAACCAATGAATGCTTCGGGAAATGTTTTTTAATTAAAAATTTTCAAACTCTTGTTTTCAAAACAAACTTCATCCTCTATTTCCTATCATATTCTATATAAAATAAAAATCTAATAATCTTTTTACAAGTTTCCTTGAGGTACACAGGTACACAGGTATCTCAATAAATAAAATACATCTACTGACAAGACCTTATTCATATTCTGAAGTAAAATGATACAAACTACCAACTTCAAAATCTTTAACTTAAATATATCTCTCACACAAATTTTTTTGGTTTCATTTTCTTAACTATTGATTCCAAGTTTGACCTTTAATCGTCGTCATTAATCTAAAAATTTAAAACCAGGGATAAAATTATTGAAAATGAACCGAATCAATTCGTAGAATTGTATTAAGAAATGTAAGATGATTTTGAATTCATATGAAGTTATCTGTACACAGCGTCCCTCTCGTTGAGTTTAGAGGAACCAAACTCTGTATTCAATTCTTTCATAACCCTTTAGTTGTTTCCTAAAATCCGTACCAAGCAACACATCTACCGGAAATTTAGTCAAAATATCTTCTCAGTTTATGTGAAATTCAGAAATTTTCCCGGTAATCAATCAGTTTCTCTTCAATTGATTACTTTTACTTTTAGTAAATTTATATTTCTCAATAATTNTTTTCCCGGTAATCAATCAGTTTCTCTTCAATTGATTACTTTTACTTTTAGTAAATTTATATTTCTCAATAATTATTATTGAAATTTTTAAAACGACTTTGTAATTAATCTCTTTGTACTTGAAGTTTGAGTTTAAATTCAACTTTTAAAGAATCAGGTTAGCTTTATTGTTGTAACGCTTTCATAATTGTAATCAATAAAATACAACTTCGAAAAAAAAAAATCTATGAGNGTTAGCTTTATTGTTGTAACGCTTTCATAATTGTAATCAATAAAATACAACTTCGAAAAAAAAAAATCTATGAGTACGATTACAAAAATCAAATTTTAATAATTCGTAAAATCAATAGCCAGTAAAAATAATTTAGGAATTACAACTTAAAAATAAGTGCAAATAAGTGCAAGCAAATTGGCTCATCCCTTGTTATTATTATTTTATAAAAATCGTTAGTTTCGCCAAAAAATTCAAGTTTAAAATTTTTTAATTTTACAAACTTTCTTCTGTTATTTGATTTGACTCTTATGAATTTATTGAAATGTCAATAAAAAAAAATCATTTCAGATTATAAAATTTATGCTACTTGTCACAGCCAGATACAAAGTATATTTTTTAACAGTAAAATGTTACGTTTAATTCCAAAGTTTATCAAATATTTTGTGGATTTTAGTTAAATTTTAAAATTTTAAGTTTCGAGGAGAGTAAAATCAAAATCAAAATCAGATTCTCATTCTCTATACGATTGAAACTCAATCAGAAATGAAAGCACACTATGAGACTGTGAGAGATTTTAAGTACAAAAGTAGTTTGTTTGATTTTAGATTTAGTTCTTATAAACCAAAGACAGAAGGTCTTAAGAAATAAGATCATTTCATTTAAATTTAAATTCATCAGACTCATTACCATTTCATTTTGAGAAACACTTGAAATCTTCTAACTCTTCTCCATTACCCCAAAAACTCCCTATTCTAAGAGAAAGTAGTGGGAATTGAAGAAGAGAATTTTCAAAATGATTTCAAAGTTTATTTAATACTATAGTCTATAATAATATATTATAAAATCTACCCATTTGGATTTTACTTAATTAAAGAGAAAAGCCTCTTCTTCTTTTCACCCGTCCACACTCTCAAAATGTAGATTCTAGGACTTAATTAAAATTAATTAAGCTACCTAATATCCTCACAAACCATTCAACTCTCTCTAATTTCNTTATTATAAAATCTACCCATTTGGATTTTACTTAATTAAAGAGAAAAGCCTCTTCTTCTTTTCACCCGTCCACACTCTCAAAATTTAGATTCTAGGACTTAATTAAAATTAATTAAGCTACCTAATATCCTCACAAACCATTCAACTCTCTCTAATTTCCTTACATACTACTAACTGCCCAACAGTATCTACTACCTTACAAAAATGAAAATACAATTTCCAAAAAAAAAAAAAATTCTTATGACTTTCACTTTTACCAATTTGATTAGACTAGCAAGGGATAGAAAATAGAAAATAGAAAATAGAAATGAAAGTTTCTTTAATGAACTCCTATTAGATTTCACATAAGGACTANGGAAGGGATAGAAAATAGAAAATAGAAAATAGAAAATAGAAATGAAAGTTTCTTTAATGAACTCCTATTAGATTTCACATAAGGACTAAAAGACTAAAATTCTAAATTCTAAATTCAAATTTCTGAATCCATCTCAAATGACTTCATTAAATGGATCCTTATTTTCTTTTAAGTCTATCCAAGGATTTTGGGGTGAGTGAAGGATTTATTAGAAAAGTTTGGTAGAAGTGGGTAAATAAAGTTTGGGAAGAGGAGGGTAGGAATAAGAAGAAGAAGAGGGGGAGCAAACCCAGACATCTACCTTAGATTGGAGAAAACCTTGGATCCCAACACTGAAAAACTCCACCCTTCTTTCCAAACTTAAACCAATCTTTTTCTTAGACTAGAGGAAGAATCCAGCCTTTTTATTTTAACCAAAAGAGAAAGGAGATGAGGCCATGAGAGAAAACTTTTACACACACAAAAAAATAACTCTCTAGAGAAAGAACAGAAAAAAAAAGTCTACTTTATAAAGTGTACTGAAATTCATTGAATCAATGATCAACATGGAATAACCAGTTTCCTTTTTTTTTCAATAATAAATAAATATTACATATCTTTATCTTCACACTAAAATACAAAATACTACTTATTAGGTCTGGTTCTTGTTTAAATTTAAAGTTTAAAATTTGAACTTTACTTTGTTTAAAATGATTTGTAACTTAAATCTCAATTAAAAAATCTCAATCCTCTAAAAAAAGTAAACTTTTTACAAATTTGTTAAAATTATTAAACAAAAATTTATGATATTCTAAATGGACTAAAAGAAGTTCAATTGAAAAGGAATTGAAAATGGATTAAAAATAAAGACAACACACAAAAACTAAAAACCCTAAAGTATGAGTGGTGTCGTTTAAAAAAATTTAAGAATTCTAAAAAAAAAATAAGAAAAATAAACCAATAGGTTCCAAAAATGGATTCAAGTTTGTTACTAAAGAATTACACAATTTTAGTTTGCCATTAAAAATTTTTTCTAATTCAAATACATACTCATAAAAGTAAACACAGATTTTCGTGAATCATTAAGAGCACTTTCAAAAGTATTGAAATTGTTTCTTCCAATTTCTGTTTGATTTATGGTNAATGGATTAAAAATAAAGACAACACACAAAAACTAAAAACCCTAAAGTATGAGTGGTGTCGTTTAAAAAAATTTTAAGAATTCTAAAAAAAAAATAAGAAAAATAAACCAATAGGTTCCAAAAATGGATTCAAGTTTGTTATTAAAGAATTACACAATTTTAGTTTGCCATTAAAAATTTTTTCTAATTCAAATACATACTCATAAAAGTAAACACAANAGAATTACACAATTTTAGTTTGCCATTAAAAATTTTTTCTAATTCAAATACATACTCATAAAAGTAAACACAGATTTTCGTGAATCATTAAGAGCACTTTCAAAAGTATTGAAATTGTTTCTTCCAATTTCTGTTTGATTTATGGTTATGCGTTATGGTATGGTATTAGAACAAGGCTTTAGCTCTTTGCATCAAAATTTCACAAAATTCATTTTTAATTAAGTCAGTGCAATTAAAAGCCCGTTTCAAATCAAGCTTATTTAAACTACTATATCCTCCCCTATCTCAAAATTGAAAATTTTAACCACTAGAAGAAAATTCACAAGAGCTTTACACATTCGTTAACAATAATAATAATTCTTCCNATTAGAACAAGGCTTTAGCTCTTTGCATCAAAATTTCACAAAATTCATTTTTAATTAAGTCAGTGCAATTAAAAACCCGTTTCAAATCAAGCTTATTTAAACTACTATATCCTCCCCTATCTCAAATTTGAAAATTTTAACCACTAGAAGAAAATTCACAAGAGCTTTACACATTCGTTAACAATAATAATAATTCTTCCAGTCTTCTTCTCAAAAGATCGATATAAATTTACATTTTAAATGAAAGTAAGAGACAAGGATTGAATATAAAATTAGGATTAAAAGAGTCAGCGAAAAGGCAAAAAAAAAAAAAAAAAAAAACATCCTTAGAACAGAAAAAAAATAGTACCACAAGAAGGGTAATCAAAATCAAGTATAGAATAGAAAGTAGAGAGTTTATTAATGAAAGTAAAATATGAATTTGACAGGTAAATGAAATATGAGTCTAAAAAACCCACAAAATACGAACAGAAAATGGAGGGAAAGAAAAAGTAAATTTTTTTTTTTTAAATATAAAATTAACTCTTCTCTCATGTAAAATGTTAATCAAAAACAAAGTCAATGAAAGTTTTGAAACCAAAATTTCAAAACCAATTATTACGAAACGAAAGTCTCAAATTAGGAAATTACTTTTTGTTTCTCTCACTTAAAACCTTAAAGCTACTTTTCTTGGTTTATAGAACTAAAACTATTAAAACTAAAACTGAAACTAAATTTCCAATTAAATTTCCTTCAAAAACTCTCTCCCTTCTTCCTCTTTCAAATGATTTTGATACAGAAGAGAAGCCAAGAAAAAAAAGAAGTAAATTAGACGAAAGTTAACTAAAACTAAATGAAAATTTAAAACCATGAGAAAACCCTCAGAACTATATAAACTTTCTCTCAACTCATAGAGAAAATTGAGTTGGAAAATGAAGTCTGTCTGAAGATGAAAAAACAAAAGTTTATAGAGAGAACCTTATAATGTATTTCCTATTATGAAATTTAATTTTAGTTAGAAAAGAGAAACTTCCTTTCTGTTTGGGTTTTCTCCTGTCAGAAAATTAGAAATAGGGAGAACTAAAGATAAAACCACAGGATTTGAAAAGACTCTTGGAAAAACAGGGAGGGAAAATTAAATATGTACGAGAATTTTCAAGACATTTTATGCTGGTTGGGGAGCGTAAAGAGGGGAGGGGGGAGGGAGGGAAAAAGAAGAAAATCTCTGAAAATCCCTTTTTCTCCTTGTCATTAGGATAGAGAAAACCGCCGCTCATTTTTCCATTCAAAAATTTTCTCTTCCTTTTCTCTATAGTATTTGTAGAGAGAGAGAGAGAGAGACGCACTCAAGTGAAAAGAGACTAACGAGTTTTCTTTAGAATTTGAATATGAAAATCCTTTTTCATTTTCTTCTCTAAGAGGATTTTAACATCCTTTCCAGACTTACGTTTCCCCTGGATACGCCATTTCCCTTTCACATTCACGGAAATACGGATGGATACATGGAAATGCCACCACTAAAATTTATCTCTCTCTCTCTCTCTTTTACTTTATATTTTATGTCTCAAGGCTTTCCGTTCTTGATGAGCTCTTATTCACAAAATCATGTCTCTACCAGACACTCATCAAACAAAAGATGAAGAAAATTATTATTTTTTTTTACAAAAAACTCTCATACGAATCCCTACTCCATTATCAAAATTTAATATCAAACAAATTCAAAGTTTCCAAATCTAGAAATAATTTATTTACATCATAAAAATGACCAGGAATTTACCAAATCAAAAAAGTCTTCAACTAAACTTTAAGAAATCGAAAGTATACAAAATTTTCACAATAATAATAAACGTTAGATAAACCTAACAAACAAAATATTCGCTAAAAAAAAATTTACCCTTTACTTTGATTCAGTACATATTAAATTCTACACATCATTAAATTCTACCAGATTTCTCATAATTATCCTATTTTTCTTATAAAGAATTTTGAAAAATGTTTATCACAGACGTTTTTTTGAAAATTTCTCTTAGTAACCTTAACCAAACTAGAACATCAAATTTAAAATTCAAACCGTCTATTTCTATTTACAAAATTATCCTCTGTCATCTATGTAATTCAGACNTTCACAATAATAATAAACGTTAGATAAACCTAACAAACAAAATATTCGCTAAAAAAAAATTTACCCTTTACTTTCATTCAGTACATATTAAATTCTACACATCATTAAATTCTACCAGATTTCTCATAATTATCCTATTTTTCTTATAAAGAATTTTGAAAAATGTTTATCATAGACGTTTTTTTGAAAATTTCTCTTAGTAACCTTAACCAAACTATAACATCAAATTTAAAATTCAAACCGTCTATTTCTATTTACAAAATTATCCTCTGTCATCTATGTAATTCAGACNTAACATCAAATTTAAAATTCAAACCGTCTATTTCTATTTACAAAATTATCCTCTGTCATCTATGTAATTCAGACGTACTTCACCTATCCCTTCTCATAACCATAACTATTCTAAATTAATTTTTGAAAATACTTTTTTTTACTGTTCTCATAATAAAAATAAAATAAAAAATTACCAAGAAATAAGTTCTAGTAAGAAATAAGTTATATAAAAGCCTTTGATATAAATGATCAGAAAGTTAGACCATAGAAAGAGAGATAGACCATTTGTAATAAAAGAGAAAGTTAGGAAAAAGGAGCTTAGAGAGATTTAAGTTTCGACATGAAATATTACTTCTTCTTATCTTTCTCATTTCAAAAGAGGAATGGAAGAGAAGAGAAATTTCATACATTATTCATAAGGCAGAAGAGATACTTTAGAATTACGTAGTTACCATTTTATAAAAACTTTACTATACAAAAACTTTTCCTAGAGGACTTAAGGGCTTGAGAAATTTCTAGACAAAAGAGAAACTACTACTTTTCTTCCCTCCAAGACTCATTTTAATTCACAGAGAGAGAGAGAAAGAGAGAGAAAACTTTCCTTCTGATGAGTTTTGAGTTTCCTTTCCCTCAAGGGAAAGGGAAGATAATGAGGAAAGAGAACTTTAGGAAACTGGATACTTTACCAAACTTCTCTCATGCTTTTCTCTTTTACAATATTTCACAACTTCCGCCCTCACTTTCTCTCTTCCTAAACTCAAATTACAACTTTATCCAGTTACAATTAAATTTTAGGCCTTTACGCTTACAAATTACAAATTTTCATTCGCCTCATAGAATTTTCATTTTTTTTTATCAAGAAATATTACACACCTATGTATGTAATAAGGAATCAAGTCTAGAACCCTTTGAAATATACGTTCAAACAGTTTTAGTATATTTCAAACAAACAAAGATAGATCATTATTTCTAATAGAATAATAATAATAATAAATTAGAACCCTTTAGTTTTAGGTTACTTATGAGGGTTCTTTTACCCTAAGAAAAAATGGATCCTTAGGGTCTTTTTCTTTGTACCCTTTGACCTTTCCAAAGAACCTTAAACAAGAAACAACCCTAACAAACCCCAACACCACGACATCACACTCACCTGTTTCTTTTTCANCAACCCTAACAAACCCCAACACCACGACATCACACTCACCTGTTTCTTAAAAAACTACCCTTCTCCCTAAATTATGGAAAATAACTTTCCCCAACACTACAGATGTAGATGTATTAAGAAAACTTAGGGTTGAGACCCTTCTAAGTGAGGGTTCTTTTCCATTGTCAAATATGTTAATTTCAACTGCTGGTGTTGACACCTTACCATTAGTTCTCAAAACTATAGTAAAGTTGTAAGGGTAAACAGGTTACTAAAGGGAGCAGAAATATTTAAAAAAATTTTTACTAAGATTAAGATCTGATCTTAAAAAAAATAACACTAACGATAATGATTAATCGTTATTAATTAATGGAATCAATTAATATGCAAACTAATCTTAATAATCTCATGTGCTACAAGATGATATAACAAATTATATATTCAAATTCAAATCTCATCAAACCTGAACTTGAGTGATGTCCATTGGAATTGTAGTTGTTGGTTGTTGAGGTAGGAAATACATCAGTTAGAATTTGAATTACACAATCACTTATTACAAAAATCTAATCAAATTCAAATGTAATCAAAAAAGTCACCTATCATGAAATATACACAATTTACAATACAACAAAATTTTTGTACTTCTTTAGAGCATAAAACACTTATAAACATTTGTATAATAAAAAACTAAACACAAGTCAATTGTAGAATTTATAACTGGTTTCTAATCAAACGACCAATTTTTTAAACTATAGTACACAATTTTCAAAAAATCAACTGATTTCGTAAGAATTTGATTTAAAAAAAAATCTATAGAGGTTGGTGGGTTTATGAACAAGAAACAGTTTGATGGAAGAGAAGAATCAGAATAAAAATATAAAACTTTGAAGAATCTGAAATGAAGTAATCATAGTACTGGTTCGAAAAATTCACCCTATATAAAATTACTTATAAAAGTTATGACAAGAAAATAAAATTTTTTGGTTAAGTTTTTGGCCAGTAGTTACGGGTAGAATATGAAGGCGGATTCTTCCGTAGTTGTCTCGTCCAATGAGAAATTCAACGGAAGTTGTCTTAACGGTAAAAGTAAAACCAAAAGTACAGAATTCAAAAAGCAAAAAAAAAAAAAAAAAAAAAACTGGATCTTATTGAGAAACCTTAGAAAAATCATCTTCATCTATACAGAATCTTACCTAACGGAACAAGACTAGATTTGTATACAATTCAACAACTCTACATGTATACAATTTTAAAAAAGCTGGACATTGGCTATAAAGAATAAACCCTATTAGAGATACCCGCATCAACCGGTTGTTCTCTCAAAAAATGAAACTTTTTCAATCCTAAAAAAAAAAAAAAAAAAGAATCTCAAAATTTTCTCATTCTCCTAAATCAATGTAGAAATTCTGAACTCAGAACTCGCCTGACAAGATTTTTCATTCCAATGAAAATAAAAATAAAAATGAATAAAAAAGGTAATACATATGAAAATAATCAACAAAAATTATCCATAATTTTTACTAATTTTTGTTTCACACGGGTTTGTCAGGAAACTAACCTAACAACTGGACGGAAAGGATCCTATGTCTAATCTCTTTTGATAAATATCTAATACTCAAACCTAAAGCATGAAGATGAAAAAACTCAAAAAAAAAGTGAACAATTTTTATTGTCCACTGTTGATAGTGGATTTGGTGAGAAGAAATATAAATCCAATGTCCATCAGATGAAACAAAACATACAAAAAAAAAAAGAAAAAATAGAGAAAACGGGTTACTATTGTTTGATCTCATTCCGTTGGGTCCAGTTGAGACTTGGGACCATGAGAACTAACCTACGTGCTCTCTCAAAAACATCTATTCCAAAAATACACAAAAATCCATCTGGATTCTCATAACGGGACTCGTAAAATCTGGACTTGAGTTTATCCATTCATAAGAATATCTACTAAAGCAAAGGCTATCATCACACCTAGACACACCTAGAGAGAGAGACTGGTCATAATCCACAATCCACATGTTGCATCTTGCTCAATTCTCATTCTCAAATCTTTTAGAAAGGTAAAACCGGTCAGAAAGAATAATTTATCTATTTTGATCAATTAATTTTAACCTATCCCTTCGTCTAAAGCTAAAGCTAAAGCTAAAGCTATAAAGCTATAAAACTAAAACCATATCCAGCTTGACCTCAAATTAAAACAATAGCAATAATATTAATAACAAAAATAATGAAGACTATAAAAATTATAATCCTGAGAAAATCAACTTCTAAATTGATTTCACAAATTATTAAATTAAATTTTTATTTTAAAATTAGCAAACGAATCTAATGATAACGCCACACAAAAATAGAATTCATTTGACTAAATTTTCATCAATTGTCGGAAGGTTAATCAGACGATTAACACAGCTTAGCTAACACAGTTAGCTTCTGTAACACAGCTTCAAAAAATTTCTTGCTAACTACACACCAAAGAANACGAATCTAATGATAACGCCACACAAAAATAGAATTCATTTGACTAAATTTTCATCAATTGTCGGAAGGTTAATCGTCTTTCTGTAACACAGCTTCAAAAAATTTCTTGCTAACTACACACCAAAGAATTTCTTTCTTAATTTTTTTTGCAACAGCTAGAGTCTAGAGTCATTAAAGTTCATTACAAAAAATACACCAACGACAAAGATCATTCATTACCTCTATCAAAGTAATCTTCTCAGTTTTTATGGAAATAAAATTTAAAACCAATACAAAAAAAATTGTTTGTTTCTTGTTATTATAATGGGCAGTCTAACAACTTATGCTATTGAAACAATAAAAAGAACGAAAAAAATCCTAGACTCTAGATACTCTTCTTTTAATTATTAGTTATTAGTTTTAGGTGGAAAAATCAAAAGATAAATCAAATGAGACCATCGTTCTCTTAAGTACATAAATTTTCAAACTAAAATTCAAAAGTAAAGTGATAGATTTGATGATAATTAAAAAGAAGAAGAAGAAGAAGAAAGCAGAAAAGAAATGTTTAAGAGTTGTTGGCTTACCTTCTCGGCGCATTTTTAGAGCGCATTTTCTTCAGTTGAAAATGGAAGTCAATTTTCTCTCCTCTCCTCCTCCAGCACTCATTTTTTCATCATCTCTCTTTACAAAAACTCATATCTATAAAGAAGAAAGGGAAAACGAATAGACATGGTTCCTTTCTCTCAACTTTTTTTTTTAACAAACAACTCGAGAGTTTTAGCTTTCTTTCTCCCTTCCCCGCATGCTCTCATCACATCAACTCTTCCATTTTACATTTTCTTCTTATAAGAAAATCAACATAATCTGTAAGATATTGAACAAAAAAAAATTCCACATAAATAATTCCTTTTTTAATTAAATGTCTAATTTTTATTAATTTTAAATTAATTTAAAAAGTCAACTCTGCTCAAATCAACTCCTAAATAATGAGAATAATGACTCCTTACATTTTTTTTTTGCTGCAGAAATTCGGAAATAGTAAAATACCGTTTACATTTTTTATGAATAATCATCGTTTTAGAATTAGAACAGTAGCTTCCTTTGCAACCACATTCAATTGTAATCCCATTTTTGTATAAATTTTCATATGAATGATGGAGATATTTACTTATTTTAACTTCCTAAGCTTCTTATTTTAACTAATCAAATTATCATTCAAAATTCATGTTATTCCCCGTTTTTCTATTCAACTAACCCTTAATTATCTCTTTACAAAGAACAGACTTCATATCCCAAGATTGAAAATTGAAAATTGAAATTTGAAAATGATGAAGATGACAGAAGTTTGTAGTGATGAGGAGAGAATAATGAAGAAGATCCTTTTGTTAATTTCTATTTTCCTTTACTTCTTCATATTAACTCAACGAATATAACACAACTCAACATGAGAGAATTGTCTTTGAGAGAAAACTCATCAAAAGACACCTCATTATGCATAAGAACTTTCTTCTATTATCACTTTCTCTCACTTCCTATTTCTATTCAAAATATTCAAAAGTATTGGTAGAATTACTATGAGAAAAGATGAAAGACACTCCTGCTCTACTTCTCTTCAAAATTATTTATTCTAATAAGTCTTCCCTCTTCTCACTAATTATAAACTTTCACTTCAAAATTTATAAATTTTCATTTCACCAGGTTGAGATTGACATGATGAAACTATTGTCTTCAAAATTAAATCTCTAGTATTCAACTTCAAGAAATTATTTATAAAATACAGTCTATTCTTTATATTATTCAACTTTTCAAGTGAATACTTAATAATTAAAGACAAAAATTATCAACACACAACACAACACTTGTATTATAGTGTAATAAATAACCACATAAACTTCCTGACAGAATCAATTTTTAAGATTTTTTAGTCTAGACAGTATTTAGACGGGCTTCACTCAACTCACAATGATGATGGCCCGTCCAAATCTTCTGAAATGAAGTTTTTCAAAAAAAAAATATTTTTTTTCATACTGTTTAACTTTCGTTGCTTCAACTCAACAATTAAACGCATGCAAGCTCAATAATAATTCNTTTTTCAAAAAAAAAATATTTTTTTTCATACTGTTTAACTTTCGTTGCTTCAACTCAACAATTAAACGCATGCAATAAGCTCAATAATAATTTCTTCAACAACAAAAAAAATTGAGATTTTTTTTTTCAAAAAATTATTATTGTCAGGTAGGAACCTATGAAATTCAATCTAATATGACTTGGTCATGGCGTGCCAGGACATTGTAAAATTTTTGTAATAATAACCCCCCAACAGTGACTAAATACAAGTTTTAGTTTCTAGAAAAATCAATCTATTTTTTTATAGATCATGTCACTCTACAGTACGTCCGTCTAGAACGGTATCTCACTGATAGAGTATAATTCAAACATTATGATTCCAATTGCATAATTAATAAAAATACAAGTGTTTAAAAATCAGTTCAAAAGAAACAGGTTTCCGTTGAGAAAAATTTTAACCTCCTCATGTGAAAATCTCATTCTCAGCAGGAGAATTTTTTTTTCAANCAAGTGTTTAAAAATCAGTTCAAAAGAAACAGGTTTCCGTTGAGAAAAATTTTAACCTCCTCATGTGAAAATCTCTTCAAGCAAGCAAGCAAGCACGCAAAAAAAAAAAAAGAAAAATTCTCAGCAGGAGAATTTTTTTCTCACAGGACATAAATCTCACTAACGCCTTTGTGATTAAAAAGTTGCTTTTCTAACCTCCCAGGAAAGCAACTTTATTANAGGACATAAATCTCACTAACGCCTTTGTGATTAAAAAGTTGCTTTTCTAACCTCCCAGGAAAGCAACTTTATTATACTAAATTTTATTTTTAATAAAAAAAACTTTAAAAAAATTGGATTTAATTCAAAATTTTGAAAAAGTGTAAGGTCATAATGAAACTGAACAATGGTATACGTTGTAATTTGTAGTCTAAATGTAATTGAATTTTATACTTTGTACTTGTTTAATTCCATATGAACAAAACTACACTCTTACGTACTAATTTATTGTTTTAAAATCTTAAGAAGAGATTTTAGAAGTTTCCCAATTACAAAATTTCACTTTTCCAAGACTTTTAGTCGTATTTACATAACTATGATTTTGAAAGTAATTACAAAGAGAGAGAAATAGGACTCGAGAAAATAATTATATTCTAGGGAAAAACAAGGGAAAAGTCATTAAAACAAAATAATGGTTCCTCATACATAAGTAATTTAATGGAAAATGAGCACCGGGAGTTCCCTTATCTTTTCTCTCACAGTTGACTACGTTACGTTCAGCTTTTTAGAAGACTTTCTCCAGGAAATTAAAAACTCAAAATTTTACTCAATTCTCCTCTCAAAAGCAAGAGAATTTTCTCCAAAATTCCAAAAACACAATTTTCATCTCTCCTTGTTTTTCTCTCATAACAATTAACTTTAACTGTTACGACTTTATGCAAAATGGTATTCACTCATTCTTTTTTCTTTCTTTAAAACCTAGGGAATTTGACTCTCTTCTACAAAAACTTAATTAACCTCATAAATTTTCTCTTCATTTCCCTCCCTCTGGCATGTGAGTAAAATTTAAGTCCCAAAACTCTAAGTCCCATAAATATGGAGATTAGATTTCAAATCTTGGATAAAACCTACCAACTGTTGGCTCATAAAAANACTCTAAGTCCCATAAATATGGAGATTAGATTTCAAATCTTGGATAAAACCTACCAACTGTTGGCTCATAAAAATTTTTTTTTCCCAGGTGTTGTAATTCATAATTATTAAAATTAAAAACAAGTAGAAAATAATACCAGTTACGTAAGAATAGTAATTACATAATTTAAAAATTAAGAAATTAATTCAACTTTNACTCTAAGTCCCATAAATATGGAGATTAGATTTCAAATCTTGGATAAAACCTACCAACTGTTGGCTCATAAAAAATTTTTTTTCCCAGGTGTTGTAATTCATAATTATTAAAATTAAAAAAAAGTAGAAAATAATACCAGTTACGTAAGAATAGTAATTACATAATTTAAAAATTAAGAAATTAATTCAACTTTTTCTATACTAACAAAATAATAATTCAAACTGGAGAAAGTTCCCTTTGTTCCACACACAATTAGTTAACAGAAACCGTAGAAATTTCATTAAAAACAAACTACATTACGTAAGTAAAAAAAAAAATGAAAAGTACTAATAGATAGAAAATAGTTTCTACTTTCTACAGATTCGTTTTGTTACGTTCAAAACTAAATTTAATTTGAAGAAACGTAGTGGTAAGGAAGTAATGAAAAAGCAAGGAGTTGCATAATGAACTTTGAATTCCGATCTGTATTCTAAAGTACTATGTAATTAATTATAGAGAGAAAGTCGGTACTATTTCAATTGAATTGAGCTTCAAAATTAATTTTTCACACCCTTTGTCTCCTAAAGTTATTTGATTAGGAAAGGATTGACATGAACTAATTGTACATGTCGGAAATGTTAGTAGAGGAAGGATCAAACCAATGGATTTTAGTTCATTGGTTCTTTCCAACAACCAGTAATAAGTACACACAACACATAACATAGTACATAGTAAGTAGTGTTTCAAATTCTCAAAATTCAAACTTTACTTTAGTACTTATNGAGTAGTAGAGGAAGAATCAAACCAATGGATTTTAGTTCATTGGTTCTTTCCAACAACCAGTAATAAGTACACACAACACATAACATAGTACATAGTAAGTAGTGTTTCAAATTCTCAAAATTCAAACTTTACTTTAGTACTTATTTTAGACAAGGATATCAATGGCAAAAGGGTGTAAAATAAGTTGTAATGGGAAGTAGAGAAGAAAGTGTCAAATTGACATCCTAAATTGAAAAGTAAATTGAATTTGGTAATAATTCCATTTCTAAATTTAATGAGACGACAGGAGCATGCGAGAGAGTGAAGAATTTTGAAGTGACAAAGAATCTTTTACTTGAGTTTCAAAAACATAATGGAAAATAAAGTAGATTGTAAGTAGGAAATTTCTAGAGATGCTAAAGAAATTTAGGAAATGCCTTGTTTTTCATATATTTTCTATATGTAGAGAAGAAGAGTTCTTGGATTGTGATAGGCAGACAGGAAATTACATTTTGAAGTATCTAATAGAAAGGAGAAAGTTCCTCTGAGGCACTTTCTCTTCCCAATCTGAAAGGGAAAGTGTTTTTCATTTACATAATTTTAATTTTCCTTTCCTATCCTCTGACATAGTTTGAAAATAATGGAATTTCCTCTACGTTCTTCAACTTTCTAGCTCAACCCATTTTCTCTTCATCTGATGGAGAGAAAGGCGGGTCTAATCAAGAATTTTCTCAAAAGAGTGTCCAAGGAGGACGTCTTCAAGAATTTTTATAACTCATGCTCAGGAACTCAAAGGATTTATTGGGACTCATATAAAGAAATTAGAAAAGAAAAGAAAAGATGGAGTTGTTAAATATTATAATGAGGAAGAGACTTTACCTTGGGGAAAATTAATCTGTGATATCCCTAACTAATAATAATACAGCTTACAATTTTAGAGACTTTTGTAATTTGTTTTTTTTTAATAACTCAACAGCAGCGAAACGAAGAAAATTTGAGAAAAGAGGAGATTTTAATAAATGTGAGTTTAGAAAGTGAAGAGCTCCTCCCAAAAATCAATAAACTTTCCATTTTGTTCACTCTTTCTCCATATATATATATATTTTTTTAATGGAAAACCAATGGTAGTTTTCCCCCCTCTTCCTCTTCTCAGCTTTTTCCCAAAACTATAGAAACCAGTCTTTCACTTTCAGAATCATGGCTACGGCTGTCAGACTTTTCTTTCAGGTTGAAAGAAAGGAAAGTCTAATTTATATGTTTANTTTCAGAATCATGGCTACGGCTGTCAGACTTTTCTTTCAGGTTGAAAGAAAGGAAAGTCTAATTTATATGTTTACCTTCGCTAAGATCCTTTCACTTTTACTGTTACATCCTACGGGTTTTACTTNGCTGTCAGACTTTTCTTTCAGGTTGAAAGAAAGGAAAGTCTAATTTATATGTTTACCTTCGCTAAGATCCTTTCACTTTTACTGTTACATCCTACGGGTTTTACTTATGTAAGATAAGTTCTAACGAAAGAGAAACTTTCTTCCTCTTTCTTTAGATTTTATAATTAAATGTACCGTACCATGGCCATTTATAATATAGACTTGTTTAGTCCCTCACTTCTCTTTAACTTGGACTTAGATCGGAGAAAAAAAAAACATCGTCCGATAATTGTTCATGCTTATTGCATCCTAACAAAACCGAACCTAAATAAGAAGTAAGAACTTGCCAACAAAAATCTACATAAGGAAAGGCTAAAGCATAGAGCTGATTTGAATCAGCGGACGGTGCTTTAATTATGATTAACTAACACATGGGTCCTGCGCCACAATTACTGACATTTTGACA
Organism: Holacanthella duospinosa; assembly: GCA_002738285.1. Classification (NCBI taxonomy): domain Eukaryota; kingdom Metazoa; phylum Arthropoda; class Collembola; order Poduromorpha; family Neanuridae; genus Holacanthella; species Holacanthella duospinosa. The sequence continues at coordinate 250,604 of NIPM01000087.1, read as the reverse complement.
GTGACATATTGACATATCGACAGTTGACATTGACAGGTTTGCTAAAATAACTTCCCATGGAAAAAATTACTTACACATAATGCCAAAGAACTTAGAAAAATTTTGAGATAAAGACTTTGAGATGTTAAAAAAAAACTTTGAAATTCTCAGTACTCCTGCCCCCATTTATTTGGTCCAATGCAAATGCAAAATTCAACCAATAAGCCATACCCATACCCATCATAATCCATCTCATACACTTAAGCTTACTAAACTGAATTGTAAATTTATGAGATCTTACCTCTTCTGGATGGAAGAAATGCAAACTCCATCATCTCCACCACCACCAATGCACTTTCACTTTCTAGAATCTAGAATCTAAATTTGAATATTTTGAGAGTTTTTAATTGAAAAAACTGAGAAAAATCAGAGAACAAAGAACAAAGAACTTCCGTCGACTTCAGAGATCGTAAATTGTGTCCGTTGGTCAACAAATCAAAAAAAAATCGTGTTTATTTTTCAAACGTTAAAAAACGAAATTCACCACTTTTAGAAATGGGCAACAAAGAAAACAAAATGGACTTCAAAATTCAAATCTCTGCCTTTGAAACATGTCTGAACAAAATTTAAATTCAACCAATCAGATTTGAGTATTCAAATTCAAATTCAGTTCCCTCCTCCCATTCTAATCTGATTGGTCGAAGACAAATTTTTAAATATTTAAATCAAAATTTTCAAAATCTTCACCAAAGTGAATTAAAATTACACTCCAAAAATCTTATAATTTTATTATTCAGTTTAAAATTTTTTTTGCTAAATTAATTATTTCCGTTGAGTATATAAGTGTATACAGAGAATAAACTGTCAACAATCAACTAGAGACAAATTTGTGTATCAGTGTATCTGTTCCACATATTTCTAAAAAAAACCTCTAATTTCTCATTAATTAGATGTTAATTATACAATTACAAGTTGACTTGTAGAAGACGTGTCTAAAATTAATTTAGAGCCTTAGGTAAATTATTTTATTAGAGCTTCATTTATAAGTAGCAATATAGTTACTTCCTACTCACCTTCACTTCCGCTACATAAGGACGACGACGCGATTTACACATAATTGGCCATTGTAAAATACAAAAAAAAAAAAAAAAATCAACAAAAAGTTAGCTAAAAACTAACTCCATTGGTAAGGTAAGGTGTCCTTAAGTAATTAAAATTACTCTTTAAAATATTCCTTGTCTCTCATTAATTATATTTCACTGTCTCACAAGCTTAATCATGGATGATTTACTTTGGAATCTTATCTTACCGTAAATTTTTAGTAAAGCTTTTTTATTCCTCACATGCTTGTTGGTGTCAAACGGTCAACTAATCAATAACTACTTTTAATTAACTTTATGTAAAAGGACGGAAACGGAAAGAGCCCAATAATACAAAAAAAAACCCAGAAGAATCCAAAATTAACCAATCACCAAAAAAAAAAAAAAAAAAAAAAAGTGGAAAACTCAAAAAGTGACAGGTATGGAAGTGGATTGATCCCAAGGCCAAGTGATTTCCGTCCCATTCTAAACACGTAAATCATAGAGAAGACTACCTGACTAATAAATCATAAAAATAATTATAAATTCACACAAGACTTTTTTTTGACAAACAAGAACTCAGAATTCGAATAATAATTATATATACAAAAGTAAGAAGAATTAAGGAATATCAAATCATTTTGACCTTTTTTTTTTTGAAAATTGATATCAATTCGAATTAATAATCTTAATACAGAATCACTACAAAAAAAAAAAAAAACATCCCTAGATGTATTGGCTTTGGATACATCCTGGGATGTTGTCTCATGCAAAAAATGCAATAAGTCCAGTTTAAGAGATTTTTTTTTTCTTTTGCCTATTTTCCCTTTCAAGATCAAAGCAATAATAATAATTATTACTAATAATTAAATATTCTTAATTACTAAATTAAGTTTTTTAACATTTTAAATCAAAGGGGAAATCATCTCTGGGGGGAATCAAATTAAGAATAGTAAAATTGGAACATTGAAGATCATTTTACATCCCATAATCATTCTACCGGATTCAAGTGACAACACTCCGTACAATCCAAAAAGCTTATTACATTCCATATTATAATCCAAGGTAAAAGAAACTTAACAAATTATAAAGTAAATAGCAAAAAAAAAAAAAAAAAAAAAATCTAACAATTATTTCATAATACTGAAGTATTCGAGAGTTTTTTCTTCTTTGTGAATTCTAGTACACTCATAAATCATAATAAAACCATGGAATCCCTAGTAACTGGCAAGACAGCTGAGAAAGTTACAAAGTCGGAATTATGTGAATTGATTTGTAACAAAGTAGGAATTATGGTAAGTATTTCTATACTAAATAACTGAAGGAATTATTAGTATTAATTTAAAAACAAATAACAGTTTAGAGTTTAGAAAAAGTATTTTTCTAGTGTTTTTTTTTTTAAAAGAAATATGGTTCAATAATTCATTGAAATTGAAATAGTCCATTGTCAGCAGTGATTTGTTCTAACTTATCAAAAATGGATTGTTAACCTTCAGCCATCTTACAAAAATGTATCAACACAATAATAACTCATTTTGAAGCTAAATAATTGAAAAAAAAAAAAAAAAAAAAACTAGTAAATCTGATTTTAAATAGAACTTAAATAGTTTGTAAACAAACCCAATCGTACCGTATACAGAATATTATTTCATTGTCAACTGCAAAATAACCAAAACTAAAAAAAAAATTATTTTTTCTTTGAATCGCACCATGTTTCATTTTTAGAAAACTTTTCTTTTTTTTTAGCTACACCGGTCATATTTTCATCAATTTTTTGATTACACTGGAGTCTTCAGTCAATTCCCATTTTCCTTCCATTTTAGACAAACATTCAAATTCTCTATCCACAGTTTTAACTCTTCCAAATTTTAACTAATAAATCAAACTAATTACGAGAATAATTCGAAATAGAGAAAATAACCTTTAATCTACCTGCTGTGATTTTTATTCTCATCAGCAGGTATTATAAAGGATATTTTTTTTTAGTTAACAAGAAGTTACACATTAGAAATTAGAGTATACAACCGCTTTAACTCCCTCACTCTCAATAACAACACACTTTGGATACTTGTCAATCACACTTTAGCCTAATTTTTTTTACACTGATTTCAAAAAAAAAAAAAAAAAAAAAAAAAAATTTCGTAACTCCAGTGAAACAATTTTGGACATGGCGTACAGGATGTAAAGGATCAATAACAATTTGTGACAAAAAAAAATTAGCCAGAAAAAAAAAGAAAAGAAGGGATCACAAGTAGAAACGTTACTAACCTTATTATATTCTATTTCAAACTTAAGATAAATTAATTCATAGATTTTTGAGTAAATCAGGCAAACTTTTAGAAATGTAAATAATAATAAGTATAAATTGAGTTTGAAGACTACAGATGAGGTCAATTTCATAAAGATTGTGTCATGTTCATTTCAAAAAAAAAAAAAAAAAAAAAATGTCCATTCTAACTTAACCAACGACGACACAATCGAATTTAAGAACTCCTTCTTGGAGATTAGGCCTTTCTTGGTAAAAATATTTAGTATGGCAAATACTCTGCTAAACGCTCTGCCTAAACCTTAATTAAACTACATTTTAGAGAATCTGTGTTTTTTTTTCTTCTTCTTCAGCTTCTAGCTTCTTCATCTTCTCATGAGTAGTAGTAGTAAGGAGACAAAAGTTTTTTCCGCACTACTGGTCTGGTTTTTTTTTTCTTCTTTTTTAGTTTACTTGTCCTTGAGTCCCAATATGTGCTCTGGTGTCATGGAAGGCTGATGAGCATAATTTCGAATTTGGTGAAGGGAGATGAGTTGATTGGGGAACGCATTCGTGGGTGACTTCATGTCCATTGCTGTCATTTGATGAGCTGGTTTCTGAAAGGTTATGGTGTCATAAGATAAGTAGGCTCTTGTCACAGGCGGACCACTCCCAGTAGTCATATTTGCTGGAATTTGCAACATTGCAGTCTGTAAAAAAAAAAAAAAAATCCAAAAATAGAATCATCAGCTACATACTCAAATTTAGTTATGATTTTAAGGTCTAAAATCATTAAAAAAAAAGCCACATTCAAAGGATTCATTGCGACGACGGCGGTGTGGATATGACGTGGAGAAAGAAAGAAAGAAAGTGAGAGATAGATAGTAGAAAGAGAAGTGATGAGAAACGAAAACAGATAAGTAGCCACAAAGGATAAAGTTGACGACAAAGAAAGCGTATTCGCAGAATGGCTTAAAATGTAATTTTTNAAAAAAAAAAAAAAAAAAAAAAAAAAAAAAAAAAAAAAAAAACGTAAACATAAACTAATAATAAAGTTCCATTCAACTCACGTGCGCATTTTAAATTTTTAAATCCTTTTTTCGCTTTTTGGCTTGGCAGAAGAAGAGTAGTAGAGTAGAAGAGCTTGGCGAGAAGAAGAATATTTTTTTTTTGGCTGCAGTGGCGGCGATTGGTTAATAATTGTTAAGGGGTCTTTATGAAGAAGAATGAAAAAAAATCATAAAAAAAACAACAGAAATTAAAAATAATACTATAAAATCCAAAAAGATTAANGCTGCAGTGGCGGCGATTGGTTAATAATTGTTAAGGGGTCTTTATGAAGAAGAATGAAAAAAAATCATAAAAAAACAACAGAAATTAAAAATAATACTATAAAATCCAAAAAGATTAAAAAAAAAAAATAATAATATATTAAAAAAATGTTAATATTTTCTAGTTACATGTAAGGGTACCGTTTGGATGGGGGTGAAAGCACTAGCACCGACATTCTTGGAAGATGCAATGACACTCGCAATCGTATCATAAGGATTTGTCGGAGTTGACGATTGGGGAGGATGATGAAGTCCCAAGCTATTTACCCGAAGATCATCTGGTCCTTCACTCCCTTGACGAACAAGGAGTGTGGTTCCTTGGGATCCACCAGTTAAGCACATGGACGGAGGACTGCTCTCTCCGATCTCTGCCTTCCAGTAGATTTCTGTAGTCGTCAGGACATTGTTATTATTAGAATGATTATTATTGTTCACCGTTTGATTAGTACCGGAATTACTCGTACCTAAAAACAAAAAAAAAAACGAAAAAAAAAAACAAAAAAAAACAAAACATAATCAAATTAGTACATTACATAACCCTACATTCCTACAAACTATAGTCGACGGATATAAAACCTTCCGTTATAAGACCATATTGGTTATAAGACCATATTGGTTATAAGACTCAATTTCCAATATGTGTTTTTGAACCAGTGCAATGCATTTAGCATTAGAGAATAATTATTTCTTATAAGACTAATTTAGTTATAAGACCATATTGGTTATAAAACCCGAAGTTTTCACTCCAAAAACGAAAGTCTTATATCCGCCAACTACTCTATTATTCAAAGTGACATTTTGGCAAGGTCGACAGTTTGAAGTTATTATAATTCCCATTTGCTCAGATTAATCTAAAATCAAATCCAGTCCGCCGGAAGCTAAATGAATACAAATCAGTCATAAAAAAAAAAAAAAAAAAAAAAAAAATCTAAAAGGAAGATGATGAATATGATATATAAAAATAAACATGACAAGTTCAAGTCTATCGGATCTTGAGGAAGTTGATCATGTACGTAACCTTCAATTTAGCATAATAATTTGCAAACATGTTTTCCGTACATTTGTAATTAAAACTAAAGGGATGATGTAAAGCATATTATATTATCATTATCAAGGAACAAGAAATACGTAGGGTTGATCCATAAGACAAATTACCAAATTACCAAATTACTCTACTCTGGAAATTGAAAATTGAAATAACTACTTGTCCAATCACAAGGTTCCTTATTCTAATTACTAATTTACAAACGAAAGATTTATAAAACATAAAAAAAAAAAACCTTTAGTTAATCAAAAAACCTATGTAAATAATATAATATTTAGAATAATTTCAAATTTTATGAATCTAATAACAAAAATTTAGTTTCAAAATTTTCGCAAATACTTTAAAAATTTAAAACAAATAATCTTTTTGAACTTTCTTTAAATACAAAAAATATTTATGTATAATATATATGTTATAATATATATATCCAGAAACCCGTTTCTTTTTCCCTTCCTAACACCATAAAAATCTTGTCTAACCTGAACAAAATAAATTTTAATTGATCTCATGTTCAACTTCCAGCAATCCATAATTATTGATTTTTTAGAGGTTACAATGTCACCTTTACAAAAAAAAAATAAAAAAAAAAAAATAAAAAAATAAACTATCATTATCTTTATCATTATTTTACCTGGACATTCCATCCCCCTTTTCAAAATGTACAATAATTACCAAAATGTCACTAATGTGTCTGAGTAATAATAATTACCATTCGAATGGTGATGATTGCCATTGGTAGTTGGTTCGTTAGTAAAATTATTGTTATTATTGTTGGAGGCCTTGCTATGTCGATTGAGTTTCTTTTCTGCTTTCTCTGTATGTTTTTGCATATGTTTGGCTAAATATGTCTCTTGTGTATAGGATTTTCCACAATAGTGACAGATGTGAGTCTTGAGATGTTTAGACTCCTTATGTTTTGGAATATGGTCGAGGAGAGCCGCTTCATCGACAAAACACTTGTAGCAGGAGTTACATTTGTACGGTTTATCTGTCTGATGACATCGGGAATGAGACTGAAGGTTTGATAGCTGGGAAAATGCTTTGTTACATCCAGGATGCCTACATTTATACGGTTTGTCACCTATTCAAATAAAATTATATATATAAAAATTAATATAATTAATTAATATAATTATATAAATTATAATAATTTTTAAGTTTTTTTTATATTTTTTTTTTAGTAAATACCTGTATGCGTCCGAATATGTTGTTGGAGGTGAGAGAGTTGTGTGAACTTTCGTTGACATATCTCACATCGGTAAGGCTTAATTCCTATAAAAATAAGGAAATGAATTATTAGATTATCTTCAAAATATATTCAAATTTAAATCATCTTCACAATCACATTTGTCAGGGTCCAATACCATTTTTAGACTTTTAACACACACATACTACTTAATATTAAATTTAAATATAATCAATCAAGAGTACTTAAGATTAAGAATTTTTACAAGGCGGAAATTAACCAATGTGTTTTTTTCAAGTGAATTAAGCAAAAGATCCTTTTCAGAATTTTTGTCTAATCATTCTTACGTTTCCGGAAACAAACTACTCGTGGTAAGTTAAGTAGAAGTACTCAAAAATTTACTAATTTACTCTCCTTGAAGAGTTCATTGGAATTCAGAACCAAACCACCTACTTACATACATGTCAACCTTCGATCTTCAATCTTCAAACAATCATTTATCATCCTCAACATTTGGAAAAAAAAAACAAAAAAAAAAAACAATTACAATTACCGTCTCAAAATTACGTGTCTCTTTAAACTCATAATTAAAACTTATCTTATCATCTATTCAATAAGAATTACTCAAATTCAAAAAATTTTTGAATTCACAATGTTAAAGTCAAATAAAAATTAATAAATATTATTTAAATCTAATTCACTAGAAACTCAGTTCGGNAACCTTCGATCTTCAATCTTCAAACAATCATTTATCATCCTCAACATTTGGAAAAAAAAAACAAAAAAAAAAAAAAAATTACAATTACCGTCTCAAAATTACGTCTCTTTAAACTCATAATTAAAACTTATCTTATCATCTATTCAATAAGAATTACTCAAATTCAAAAAAATTTTAAATTCACAATGTTAAAGTCAAATAAAAATTAATAAATATTATTTAAATCTAATTCACTAGAAACTCAGTTCGGTATTTACTTAACAGTGAGTGAATTCGTTTCAAAATACAAACTTTGTTCCAATCAGTGTTCGACTGTACGCAGTAGAATTACGAAAAATCTCGTGCTTAAAATTGCGTATTAACGCATTTTGGAATTTCAATCTCTCCGTATATTTCCATATAATTGCGTAAATTAAAAAAAAAGTGTGGGAAATTTGAAAATTTGGAATAATCTTTTTTTTCGTAGATTGATTTTTTCAGCGCAAATTCAAAACTTTTAAATTCAATTAGTTAATCACGTGCTTATAGGAAAATTTAATTATAAATATTTTGGAATTTCCCACATATTTATGACGATATTACAGATAAGACAGAAATATACGCAAAAATAGGCAAAAACACATTTTTCTGCATTATACGTGCGTAATGATTCTGAAAGTGCGTATTTGTCGAACACTGGTTCCAATATCAATATCTAAACCTAAAGACGATAGGATGACAGTTTAGGTGTATCGTGTTATGTTTGCCGTTGCCCATTTTAAACCTAAATTTAAAACCCATCTTCAAAAATTTTTTTAAACATAATTTTTAACACAATTTATATCTATTGTGTGTGTTAAAGAAAAATTTATTAGGTCCCTATTTAATTTATATTTTAAATGTTTGACGAATTTTTTAACAATTTACTTGAGTCTAAGTCTACTAATTTTCCCTTACCCAAATGTATTCTGGTGTGTTGAGAGAGGTAGGAACTATTGGCAAATGATTTGGTACACTGGGAACATTTCTGAAATAAAAATAAAGTATAATATTAAAAATTCTTAATAACTAATATAACTCTATACTCTATCCAAAAATTAATTTTTCGAAAAAAAAAAAGGAAAAAAAAAAAATCTACATGTCAAGGGTAGTTAAAATAACCATAATTTGTAAAAAATTAAACACACAATTCCTTATTATAAATTTACTATAAACTAATTAATATTTCTAAAAGTTAACTTGGAAAGATAACTCACATAAGGTTTTGCTTCCCTCATGTGAATTTGAGTGTGAAGTTGCAAATCCGCTTTAGAGGTGAAGATCTGCAATGAATAAAAAAAAGTGTTTTTTTTTTTTTTACTTATTTGTTTCTAATTATTGTTACTCTTCGTTACTAAATAATAACAAAAATAACCCCAAATTATAAAAAAAAAAAACGTACTAAAACTAAAAGGTAAAGGTATTTCTTGTGTAAATTTCATCAATTTTAAAAATACATAATTCTTATTACTCCATTTGAATGTTATTTTAAGAACAACACAGTCTGCTAAATTCATAAAAATACAAAATTCTGAAACTGTATTTTACACAAGTTAAACTAAATTCAAGGTCGTCAAAATTAATTCTACTTAACCCAATCCCTCTCACCGATTCCGCACAGGGGTGGGAGTGCGGGAGTGCGGGTGGGGACGGGAAAGTAACAAATTAAAACAAAACAAAAAAAAAAAAAGAAGTTTTTAATTCTCCAAAAAAATTAACTAATTATTTGAAAATGTAAAAGAATAGTAAAATAATTGTAAAATTTACTTTTTCTTAATTTAACCGAGACGACAACATTGTTTTTACACAAACCAACAACAACAACAGATCTACAAAAAAAAAAAAAAAAAAAAAAAAAAAAAAAAAAAAAAAAANGTTCCTTCTCATCAAAGTCCCGAAGGATTAGAGATGCTATAAAAGAAACGAAAATACAAAATACAAAATACAAAAAAAAAAAAAAAAAATAAAAAATTAATCCACATAACATTGAATTCAAATCTACAATGTTATATCCACCCAGAGTTTCACTAATATAAATCTAACATCCTAACTCCATCACTTGTTAGTTACATAGGATTTTAATCTTCAAAATTAGGAATTACAACAAAAACTGAAGAAAGAAAAAAAGAGTTTCATAGATAGCTTCAAGCGGCTTAAAGAAGATGAGCTTCAAGATCAAACAAAAGACAACATTTACACATAAATCAAATGAAAATTCATCTTTTTCAATTTAACATCAAGTAATTAATGAAAAAAAAAAAAAAAAATCTTTCTCCTGTCAAGTCCAAGACCAAGGTTTTCCGAATTAGCCTCTTGCAATAACTAGTATAGCATGTTATATTTTATAGGAAGGGCTGATGATGTTTGATGTTAGTTATATTTCTAAATCTTTTTCCTTAGAGGTTTATAAGTAATAAGTAGGTGTTGTGGTTAATTAATAACAANAAAAAAAAATCTTTCTCCTGTCAAGTCCAAGACCAAGGTTTTCCGAATTAGCCTCTTGCAATAACTAGTATAGCGTGTTATATTTTATAGGAAGGGCTGATGATGTTTGATGTAGTTATATTTCTAAATCTTTTTCCTTAGAGGTTTATAAGTAATAAGTAGGTGTTGTGGTTAATTAATAACAATACAAAAAGAAAGAAAATTAAGAAAATAAACTCAAGTCATAGGTAATAAAATAAGTATAGTGATAGAAGCATTGCAAATTCTATTAATGNATACAAAAAGAAAGAAAATTAAGAAAATAAACTCAAGTCATAGGTAATAAAATAAGTATAGTGATAGAAGCATTGCAAATTCTATTAATGCACTGCACAACTTTTTGCAAATTGCAATAGTGGAAATACAGTCAATCAGATTTACCTACTTGCTAAAATACAATTATTTTTCTTTTAAATAAGTCAGATAATATAGACAGTTTACTCATACAGTATTTTATTTTTAACCATGAAAAAAAAAAACACAACACAAAAATCAAAATTCGTGACCAGATTTAGAGTAACCCAAACCCAAACCCAAACNATGAAAAAAAAAAACACAACACAAAAATCAAAATTCGTGACCAGATTTAGAGTAACCCAAACCCAAACCCAAACTACCCTTACCTTTTTACTCTACCTCTCCCTTAACTTTTCAAATTTTAAAATGAAAACTGAAAAATCTTTTTCATGAGGAGACTTAAAGGATTTAGGACAGATTTCAATCGGATCCCATTAATCACATTTTCCACCACACTACTTTACTAACCATAACCATNCCAAACTACCCTTACCTTTTTACTCTACCTCTCCCTTAACTTTTCAAATTTTAAAATGAAAACTGAAAAATCTTTTACATGCGGAGACTTAAGGGATTTAGGACAGATTTCAATCGGATCCCATTAATCACATTTTCCACCACACTACTTTACTAACCATAACCATANGGATTTAGGACAGATTTCAATCGGATCCCATTAATCACATTTTCCACCACACTACTTTACTAACCATAACCATAACCATAACCATAGTATACCTTCTTTTTTTATGAAATATTTCCCACCAAACTAATCTAAACTAACCTGTATATCCCAATCCCAATCCCTTCAACAATAGAAAGAAGTAAAAAAAAAGGGGTTACTTACGCTTCCTTGTAAATCTAATAAGAAGCTCCTTTGTAAAAAAAAAAAAAAAAAAAAAAAAAAAAAAATTTTTTTATATTCACGAGATGAAGTTTTATACCAGTAGAATAATAAGAAGGGTTCCTTGGAAGATAAATATCAACACTTATTAGTTCCTATTTTATAATACGCCTATAAAAAAAAAAAAAAAAAATCATGGATGATATAGCATGATGAAGGAGCTTTAGAAAAATAAAAAAATTGACTGAGAAAGGGTAGGTATGTGAAAAACCACCTAAAACTGAAACTAAAACTAAAACTGAAACTAAAACTAAACCTAAATCTAAATCTAAACCTACCCTCCAACCCTTTCCTTCTTAAAAGTACCGAAAAGAATCATAAAAAATACCCTACTGTCTATCTAAAAATCAAAGGGCTCCTTCTCAATAATCTTAATTTATTTTTTTTTCTATTCAATTGAGAAAAAGAAAAAACCAAGAGTTTGTTAATAGCTCCTAGTTTCTTGAACCTTATGTTCTTCAATTGGTGTGGTAAGAAACTAAAAGAAGTAGTGTACTAAATTTTCCCTTAAGGGTTTCTTAATTGCTTCAGCTTTGTCCATACCTCCCACATCCATTTATCATATATCTTCCATTTCTTAAGAGTCCTTTACCCCTTGCTTTTCAAAAAAAAAAAAAAATGAACCCTTCCAACACCACAGAACCGAATTACATCATCACCTTCTGCAACCATCATTAAAACTTCTAAAATTCAATAAATAAAATCCCTCTTTCTAATACGCCACTGTACATAATACATCCAAGTTGCACAATAATCCTTTTTTTTTTTTTTTTTTCAAAAAAAAAAATCCAAGTAATAAACCGGAAATGGGTCAAGTACCCAATCAATGATTGACCTAAATTAAGGTAACCATCTGCGTAAAAAAAAATACACTATTATTTTCTTAGAAACTGAAACTTGAAACTTGAAGTTGAAACAGTTTACATCCATATAGATTTTCGTTTCTAATAAATTAAGTTCGAAACAATCTAATTTTACAACATATATTTCTAATATTTTCACCCTTCCTAGTCCTAAAAGTAAAAAACTAAAAGCTTAATCACAATGGTCTCTTGTATTCAACCCCTTGACACAAATAATCATCCCTTTTAAGTTTTACTACCAAATTCCTAGAAACATCAATATAGAATATAATGAAACTGGTGGTGTAAAAATTATTTCAAAAACATAATTCTTGGTACAAGTAATTCTAAATGAACAACAACAGTGGTCACATTTTCTTACACAAATCCAAACTTTTTTATTTATTTTTTTTTTGCCAAACTTTAAACGATATAGAGTAGACCAACNTGAAACTGGTGGTGTAAAAATTATTTCAAAAACATAATTCTTGGTACAAGTAATTCTAAATGAACAACAACAGTGTATCATAAATTCGTCACATTTTCTTACACAAATCGAAACTTTTTTATTTATTTTTTTTTTTTGCCAAACTTTAAACGATATAGAGTAGACGAACANACGATATAGAGTAGACCAACAAAAAAAAACTCTTTTACTCTTCCAACTAAACATAATAAGGAGATTGAATTGAAAAGTAAAGTAGACATAAGTAGAATCATCCTAATTTCAGCAGGATTAATGAAAGAGATTCAAAAGTTAAAAAATCAAAGTTCCATTATTAAACTTTCCAGTCTCACGCCTCTATTCCATGGTCATGAATTTGAAGAAACAAGGAGAGGGTTTAACTTTATTGGAGTCAGGACAGGTTGGAGCCAGAACTTCTTTCCTGATAAAGTCTCAACTCTAATGAGTACTATTATTAATTCAAAGAGGCATAATTAAAATAAAGTGAATGCTTTTAGATACCTAGAGATTGAGAGGGATGATTATGTCAAGGACTCACTCTCAGTCTATCTTCAACCTAAACGCTAAACTCTTCTTCAGTTTCCACCAAATTATTGAGAAAATATTTTTTATTTTTAAAACCTAAATTACTATCAAGAAATAGAAATAGAAATAGAAATATTAAAATTTAAATAACTAACTACTACATATAATCCCTAAATTCAAAATTTTTTTTAATTTTCTTCATATTTATAAACTCATCTTATAATGAAGTAATCAAGAATCAAAAACTACATAATACTAAACAGTTCAACGAAANGAAAATATTTTTTATTTTTAAAACCTAAATTACTATCAAGAAATAGAAATAGAAATAGAAATATTAAAATTTAAACAACTAACTACTACATATAATCCCTAAATTCAAAATTTTTTTAAATTTTCTTCATTTTTATAATGAAGTAATCAAGAATCAAAAACTACATAATACTAAACAGTTCAACGAAACTCACTCCCCGAAAACTTTATGCAACTTGGAAGATATAAAATAGAAAACTTTATGCAACTTGGAAGGTATTTAAGATATAAAATATTTTTAAATTATAAACGCCGTTTACCTAACATATTATCCATACCTAACTCAAAATTAATATAATAATTCCTCTATTTCAGTCTCTTTTTCACTTTCGCTACTTCCAGTNTAGAAATATTAAAATTTAAATAACTAACTACTACATATAATCCCTAAATTCAAAATTTTTTTTAATTTTCTTCATATTTATAAACTCATCTTATAATGAAGTAATCAAGAATCAAAAACTACATAATACTAAACAGTTCAACGAAACTCACTCCCCGAAAACTTTATGCAACTTGGAAGATATAAAATAGAAAACTTTATGCAACTTGGAAGGTATTTAAGATATAAAATATTTTTAAATTATAAACCCCCTTTACCTAACATATTATCCATACCTAACTCAAAATTAATATAATAATTCCTCTATTTCAGTCTCTTTTTCACTTTCGCTACTTCCGGCCTAAAAATAAAAATACGGAAGAAACTTCTTCTTAACAAGTAACTTTAGAGCAACAAAATTAATTAAATCATTACTACTTCTAGTTTTGTATACACTAAAAACTTGATAATTTTGTATAAAAAAAAAAAAAAAGATTATTATTTTTCTCATCCAATCCATCATATTCACAATGAAAAAGAAAAATTTCCTAATTGTGAGAAATTTTTCAATTGATTATTACTATATTATACCAAAAAATCCTTCAAACCTTCATACAGTAAGTAGAAGAGCCAATTACTCAAACAATTACATCATTTTTCATTTTTATATTTTTCATAAATTTTTTTTTTCCGTAGGAATTTCTAACGTCTTCATTTTGCTTATCAAAAAAAAAAAAAATAAATAAATAAAATAAAATAAAAACACCTCAATTTATGCTCTTATTTTTACTTACTATGAATTAGACTTCATAATCCAGGTAGGATTTAATGAAATCAACTTATCACCGTCACTCCTACTACAAAGGAAGGTCAATCTTACAAATTATGACGAAACAGTATCTAACATCCACCTTATTAGTATTACTTACTCAGAACTTTACTGCGTACACACTTTACACAGAAAAAAAAAAAAAATTTTTTTTTCAATATAAAAATGTTTATAAAATCTTAGTTGTTACAACTAAATAATGATAAAGAGTTTCCTTAGTTTAGATACCTACTAGAGAAAAATTATAAATGAATCCATTCCAATCTTGACATGATTGATTATACCAATAATAATTATTGCCAATATGGAATAATAATTATTAACAAAACTACTAATTCTATTCACATCTATTACTACTTCTTGTCTATATAACGAACTTGAAATTACTTCAAGGTTATGAAAATAATGAATATAAAGAATAATGGGAAGAGATACGATACTACAGGTAGAGAATTAAAATTATTAGGAAATCACTACCATCCTTATTCTTCTCTTTTCTACTTAAGCTAAAAAGACAAAAAGATTCCTAAAACTAAAACTAAAACTAAAAACTAAAAACTAAAATCCACATCTTCAGGACCACTAAAACTAAAACTAAAACTAAAACTAAAACTAAAATCAACATCTCCAGGACCAGATTTACAACAATGAGCAAGAGTTTATGATCTAAAGATTTAAGAGTAAAGACTATGGAGGACTAAAAAAAAAACTAATTCGCACACTACCCTATATCCTTAGCATGACGACGACGTAAAGAAAAATAGACAATATATAATTTGAGAGATGATGAATATTATAATAAAAATAAAAATGGCCCTGTACATCATCTCACTTACTTCACTATACCACCCTTTGTATTAACACTGTCACTTTCATCATCCCTTTATAAAAAAAAACCTTGAGACTGAGATTACCTGGTTCCTAAGCAAAGCAAACCAAAGCAAAGCAAAGCAAAGCAAAAGCAAAAGCAAAAGCAAAAGCAAAAAAAAAAAAAAAACCACATCTCTAAAAACCAATGACAACAAGAAACATACGATAATTTCTGAAGAAAAAATCCAACTTGAGTATTAGTATATCATAATCTAGTATCTATACTTTTCATATCTAGTATCTAGTATCTAATAATCTATACTATACTATACTATATTAGTATATCTCATTGTCATTAACATCTCTTTGATATGGAATAAAATATACACATTTTCAATTCATAGGAAATGATAAAATAGGATATATAGACAACAACAAAATCGAAATTAATAAGCCTATTAAATTTTTAAGATTNAAAAAATTTTTTTTAAAAAAAAAAAAAAAAAAAAAAAAAAAAAAAAAAAAAAAAAAAAAAAGAATTTTTATCTTCCAATTATTCTTGTAGAGTTAGAGTGAAATAGAGTTATGTTAATAATATGAATGTCCAGCAGTAGTTGAGTCTTGGCTATATAGCAAGACACACTGTGTCCTACTGATAACTATAAAATTTTACGATTACATAGCCTAACTCTTAACAACTAAATTATACTATTATTATTAAATTACATCAGAACCCAACAACCAACTTACGAAAACATTGATAAGAGCTACTGACACAAAAAAAAAAATAAAAATACCACACTGAATAACGTCCTTAGTTAAAACACTTATGATAATACGTAACGCCATGTTTAATTTCTCTAACATCATAATCATCCGCATAAGTATAGTCCTGTTACCAAGAGTAGAAGAAAGCAAATAGAGAGGAGTCCTTATCATTTGTTGTTCTCATTAAAAAAAAAACCCAATTTCAAATTTCAAATTTCAAATTTCAAAAATCAAAAATCAAAAATCAAAAATCAAAAATCAAAAATCAAATTTTAATAGAAAATTAATAATATTAATAATATTAATATTATTAATAAAATCAAACTCCAATAATAACTAATCAGTCAACTTCATTTAGATATTTTTAAATTAAAACTAGAAACTCAAAGTCCTATAGTAATCAAGCAATCTAAAAAGTAAAAACCTGAAACCTGCTTTTGAAACAAAAAAAAAAAAGATTTTTTTTCTGCTCATTCAAAATTCATCAGACCTGCCTCAACATGCATNAAAAAAAAAAAAAAAAAAAAAAAAAAAAAAAAAAAAAAAAAAACCTAAAAAAAAAAAAAAAAATTACACTAATGAGACATGGAAAGAAACAATCGAGTATTAAATTGGGTAAATAATAAACCAGTTTTTTCATTTCAAATTTAATTCACCAAAGACCATTAAGTTTCAAATTCTATAATATCCAATAATGAAGGGACTTGTCAAAAAAAAAAAAAAAAATAAAAAAAACTTGTGATCAAAATTACAACAATTAATGATAACAATGCCAGACATAAAAGTTAATTCATTTTCGTTAATTTAATTGATTTAAGAACGCAAAGCTATGTGTTCTTTCCTCTTTCATAGCTACTAGGTTCTAGGTTCTTTAGCTAAAAAACCTACAGAATAAAATAAGTCATTTTTATTGTTTTTTTTTTTCCTTTTCCAAGAGGACAAAATGGCAAGATTCTAGATTCATTTCACATTTTTTTCAAAAAACTTTTTTTTTCAGTCTTTCGTCTTTCGTTTTATCTCCTAGCCTCGACATTCAACTTGAAAAAGTAAGTTTTCTGTCTCGTTGACTTCGTCTTCGTCATGCTCACACGCAACGATTCCAACATAAAAGGAACCTATATAGAAAAGAAAAGAAAAAAAAAAACCAATCCTTATTTCTAAAAGTAAAGAAACTTCCTACATCGTTATATACCACATCACATCACCAACTCAGCTCTTTACCCTTGTACTTGAAAAAACAAAAATTCATCATTCATCACATCTTGGCAATGAGTCAAGTTCCTATATTCTATTACTCTTTACTACCTCTCAAAATGAATATTTTAGACACAAGACTTCACTTTAGAATCAAATCTCAATAATACCAATTCACCAATTCAAACAACGGATTTACACGCCCATTCTTTCATTCCTTTCCTTAACTACACCCAAACAAAGGGATTTTTTCAAAATTCAATTTTTTAAATCAAAAAAAAAAAAAAAAAAAAAATCAATACTAAATAATACACCTTGATCCAGGTGTTCTAGTACTAGTACTAATAGAAGAGACGCGCCATTACAAAATTTTCCATATCAAATTCATAAATTACTAACCATCTACTCTATTGATACACATTGAAATCACAAGTATTCCATTTAGAAAATTTCTTGTGTTTAACAAAATTCTAAAAGACTAAGACTAAACACTAAAGTAAAATAGTGAATAGTGTGAGTCGCCTTAGTATAGAATAGAATAGTTGTTCGGCAAAAGAAACAAACGAGGGAACCATAAATCTGTCACAAAGAAATATAACTACTGTTCTCAAGACAAATAATACCACAGTAGCCTCAGGCGAGGATCCAGTATTTGAATAATAAATTAATTTCAAAAATTTTGACAAAATCCTTACCAAATGATGCTGTCCATTCAAAAAAAAAAACTCAACTCAACTCAAACATTTAACATTCTATTATAGTATTACAAATATTACTAAAATAATTCATTATTAAACCAACTTTTTTTTTTGTTTGTAAAAATACTACTCCCAAGTCACAACACAAGTCCCAACTAACTCAAAAACAATCAAAATTATACCTAAATTATAAAAAATCCGTCAATAATTTTGATTCTGGTATTGATAATTGATAAAAACAAATCCAAAAAAAAAGAAAAAGGACTCTTTAAGTATTATTCATATTCCTCATACAGGTGTAATTTGAAGCTGTTGGACTCAACAGAAACATGTACTACCACTACCACAGTAATCATGATGATGTATCCTTCATACCCAAAAAAAAAAAAAAAAAAAAAAAATTATTCCATGTCAGAAGATACGGAGGATGAAGGATGATGAGATGAGTCAAAAGAGGAGTAATTTCTACGAAAAAAAAAAGATATGACTAAACCTTTAGAAGAAGTAAGTTTAGTTGAGAACTTGTATTATATCATTCCTAATTCAAAAGGGTGGTAATAATAACAATAGGTTTTTCTTCTCTTTGACCACTTTCAAGTACTCTTTAGTTTATACGTAAATCTAATACTAATACTAAGAATTCTCATCATCATGATAATGATTATGATGAGTCTGACCAAAGTCATGATACCAGGTATTACACATAGAAAATAAGAAACAAAAAAAAAAAAAAAAAAAAATCTCAAACTTCATAAACACAAATTCATAAAGAGACTTTATGGCGTGGTGACTTCTAGTTAAAAAAAAAAAAAAAAAAAAATCTTCTGTAGTATATTTCATTGAAAATAACATAACCAAAAAAAAAAACAAAAAAAAAAAAACAGATGAGGTTAGCTCCTTAGTAGAACTCAGAGAACATCTAAATTTCTGTCTCACTTCCAATGTTGTTGATGTGTATACTTTTTTTTTTATGAAAAGCAAAAAAAAAAAAAAAAGGAAAAAAAAAGAACTCATGATGACCTTAACGTAGTAGAATCAGCTGTAGGAACAAAAACTCATCATCCACTGGTAAAAAAAAATCACTCGGTGTGATAAAAAAAAATATACTTATTTCTACTATAAGTTTGGAGGGATTCTCTCCAGTGAGTTGAGAGTCATTGTTGGAGTTGGGTGGAGACAGAAGAGAGATGGAAATGAAATGAAGAGATGATTTCTGTGGACAATGGACAATGAATCCTGATTAGATTCATTTCCATTATTTTCTATGCTTCACCCAATGAAATAATTACCTAAATTTACTATAACCTAACTCCCCTTTGTTCCAAAATATATTCTAATCAATATTCGAGACGAGATCCGTATACGCCCGTTCCCTTCCTACCTGCCAATTCTATCAATATTCATACACTTGTTACTAACAAAGAACTTTAAGAGAAGAAATTATATAAAAAAAAAAATACTACTGGAGATGACTCAATCCTATATAGTTATAGTCATAGTCATAGACATTAGACATTCGAGTTAGAATTTATAAACTAACCAGAAAATATCTAACTTTCCTATACTAATCTCAAGTACTAGTAGTGTGGGCTAATCATCTAAATTGAAATTTTGCACACCCTCCATGACAGACGTCTATAGAAAATGATGAAAACACCTCAAGGGAATATTCACTTAATGTTAATTTTTACATGTGATGGTAAGAAAAGGTAAGAAAATAAAAAATTATATATATATATATGTAATATATAAATAATATAAGCATCTAACAATCTACATATATATCTTAGACCATGACAATGAAAAATTTTGAAGTGAGAGACTAGTTTTAAGGATCTCTCCTGTCATACTCATTATATTATATTATTTCTAATCTCTACATAGACAAGAAAAATCTAACCCTGAACCTTAAAATAGCAAAAATTTGTAATTATATTGGTTACAACAATAATTGAACACGATTATTTTTTTTTTTTTCCATTGTTGTAACAAACTCTGTGTCTAGTCCATGTCTAACCAATGCGGAAATATTAGATAGGATTATTTTTATTTATTATGGACATGAGATTGATTTACAACGGATGGAAAAGAAGGTCAGTTTGTTACTAAAAAAAATCAAAAGTTAAGAAATCTCTCTAAATAAGAGCAAGAGCAAGACTATTTTACAAATNTTATTTTTATTTATTATGGACATGAGATTGATTTACAACGGATGGAAAAGAAGGTCAGTTTGTTACTAAAAAAAAAATCAAAAGTTAAGAAATCTCTCTAAATAAGAGCAAGAGCAAGACTATTTTACAAATTTTTTTTTTGTTATTCATATTTCAAACATAAAAATTGAATATGAAACCATGAACATGAAAATTGAATATTAAAATATTGAATATGAGAACATAAACATGAAAATTTTACCACACAGGCACAGGTCGTATTAAAAAAAATTTTTTTTTTGCCCATGCCTATTCACATCAATGTCCAACTAATAAATACTAAAAAATTTTGATATAAAAACAAATAAATTTTTTATGTCCGGAATTAAACCACAACAGTTTAATTTTACTAAAAGTTATTTTGATCCAAAAAAAAAAATATTTGGTCAATTTGATTTTTATAGTTATTTCAAAATTTTGAAACTAAAAATTTACTTAAAAAAAAATTACCTCCTTGTCATCAGACATTTGAATATCTCCATTTCCATTGACAGTTGTTCGATAAGCTTCAATTAAATTGTTCGGGTCAACCAATGACATCACTCCATTTGTCGCAATTGTATTGTCTTGAATAATCATTTTTATAAATTTCTTCTAAAATGTTTCTTTTTTATAATTCAAATTATTAACTTTTCACAATTAGTCCAATAATTTCTACTTTGATCCATTCACACTAATAAACTTCCTATCAATTTATAAATCTGAAAGACTCTTCCAGTCTTCTTATTTTCAATTTTTAAATCAAAATCAAAATCAAAAAAAAAAAAAAAATTAATCAAAACTATGTATTATTAAAATCTATAAGAAACTCTTAACTTCAGCGCAAGTCTTCTTACTTTTTACTTTCACCGGCAAAATCCCTATTTTTTACAACAAAAAAAAACCCAGAGAAGTAAGTAAACACTGTTATAACAAAAAAAAAGTAGTATTATCAAAAAAAAAAAATTTTTTTTTAGTAATAAGAATTGAATGAATTGAATGAATTGAATAACTAGTGATCTTTTTCTTTCTATTCACCTTAGAACCACTATATAATGTANCTGAATGAATTGAATGAATTGAATAACTAGTGATCTTTTTCTTTCTATTCACCTTAGAACCACTATATAATGTAATTGAGAGTGAGAGTAGTGTTGTTCAGCAGTAGTTTAGTCGTTAGATAAAAAAAAAAAAAAAANCCGGCAAAATCCCTATTTTTTACAACAAAAAAAAACCCAGAGAAGTAAGTAAACACTGTTATAACAAAAAAAAAAGTAGTATTATCAAAAAAAAAAATTTTTTTTTTAGTAATAAGAACTGAATGAATTGAATGAATTGAATAACTAGTGATCTTTTTCTTTCTATTCACCTTAGAACCACTATATAATGTAATTGAGAGTGAGAGTAGTGTTGTTCAGCAGTAGTTTAGTCGTTAAAAAAAAAAAAAAAAAAAAATCAAAACACTGAGTAAAAAATAGACACAACGTAGAGTCTCGTTGTGGGACGGAAGGAGAGTAATAGGAGTCACTTCACTAACAAGAATAAAAAAAATGAAAAATATATACTAAATTCTCTTCGTTTATTTTTTTTCTTGAAATTGCAAAACTGAAGTTAGAGTTTTTAAGTTAGGACTCTTGTCGTCTGTAGGTTAAGGGAGCTTCTCTTGAATTGAAAAAAAAAATGTAAAAAAAAGAATTTGGAATCCAGTGAAGACCTACCTACCTAGTTACAATTTTTATGGCATGGAGACGACTGACTATGAGAGTTGGAAGTATAAGCGAAACCCCTTCCTTCCCCTTATGTAACATCACGTAATTTTCATCTAACTGAGTCTGAGAGAGAGAGAGGATATAGTAGAACCACAGAGTATGTAGTCATCATATAAGATCCTACTGCTGCTGGACATAATACTCAAGAGACTGAGTTGAGCATATAGAAAAGAGAAGAGTGAGAGAGAGCCAACCCTTAGAAATCCCAGTCCCAGCTACAGACCCCTCGCTTCGCTTCCTCTAACTCACATCTTCCAAATGATCTCGTGATGAGCCGTAGTGGAGAAGCTCAAGGTTCCAACAATAATGAATATCCAAGAGAGGAAATATACTGCCCTGCCTCGATGCTTCACTGCTTCTCAGACGCCTATATACTCAGCCTCTCGCTCAACAAAATACAAACAAAATACCCTACAGTACGAAAAGCTTCTACAGGAAAACGTCTCGTGGCGACGTTGCCAGTCATGGGAGAGAGAAAAAAATATTTAAAATATTATAGGTACAATTATCGGAAATGAGTGATCGTAAAACGAAGGTTTGGGATTCTTAAGTTTATTTCATTTTAGGTTTATGTTATAAAATTTAAGTATTGAGATTCTTAGGTTATTTTTTTTTAGGTTCATTNGGATTCTTAAGTTTATTTCATTTTAGGTTTATGTTATAAAATTTAAGTATTGAGATTCTTAGGTTATTTTTTTTTTTAGGTTCATGTGATAAAGTGTTAAAGTTTTGGGTTTTTTAGGGTTTATATCATAAAATGTAAGTCTTGGGTTTTATAGGTTTTTAAGGTTTTTAAGGTTTTTAAGGTTTTTAAGGTGCATATTATTAAATGTAAGTCTTGGGTTTTATAGATTTATTTTTAAGTTTTTAAGGTTCATATCATAAAATATAAGTTTTGTGTTTCTTAGGTTTGCTTTTAGATTTGATTCCAGGTCTTTTAGGCACACCACGCAATATAAGCTTAGACAAATTATAGAATACTTTAGACTTTAGTTTAGGTTTCTTAGACTTTAAGTTAAGGTTCACTGTTATAATTTTTAGGTTTATTTTACGTTTCTGTTATCTCTCGTCTCATTTTAGGTTGTTTTAATCATTTTAGTCAAAATTTCATCTTCATTTAACTCACACATTGAATGTAGCCCATATTAAAAAGTTTGGCGCATATTTCGTGGAACCGTTTTACGTTTTAGTTACATAACACAGTACTCGACGGATATAAGAACTCCCGTTATAAGACCATATTGGTTATAAGACCAAAAATTTTCTTTGCAAAAATGATAGTCTTATATCCATCGACATCTATTTTCTTCAAGAAAGTCATATTTTAATAATCTAATCAGTCAATATCATCAGGTATTGTCAAGGTCAGTAAAAGGTCGAGGTCACCAAATGTCAAGGTTAGTCAATAAACATTCAAAATTTATCACTCAAAGAAAATTTCCATTTCAAACAAAATCTTATACTTATTACAACTAAATAATTCACTTTTTTATTCGTAAAAAAATAAAAACAAAACAAAAAAAACTTAACTATTTCTTTTCCTTTAATAGTCTCCGGATTATAATGTTGTATTTTTAATTAAAATTTAAAAATTTAAAACTAAAGTACTTTCCTTTTATCATCTTCATACATTTATTTGAATTGAATGCCTATTTGAATTTTATTAAATTATAAACTTAAAAAAAAAAAACGAGTTTAGTTATTCACTACATTTTTTCTCCAATAAATCTTCCGGTTTAGTATATATCTATACAAATAACCACTTTCTACTTCATTTTCTGTCGTTTGCTTTGTAAAAGTAAAATTCTATCTATAATATAGTTATATAAGTAGTCATGGTCTTCTCAATGATGGACACAAATAGTGTGATTGATAATAAAGTAATGTATTTCTTATTTTAACCATGCTTCATACCCACCCACACCCAGACGCCATGCAAAAACACTCTTCACCTCTCTAAGAAAAAAAAAATAAAAGTGCGGGTAACGTAAAAGTTAAAGATAGCAAAAAACTTGCTATAGCACAACAAAAAAATACAACCAAAAGTACCAAAACCAATCAACTCCTCATAATAAATAGTCAACAAAAATAAATATCNCAACAAAAAAATACAACCAAAAGTACCAAAACCAATCAACTCCTCATAATAAATAGTCAACAAAAATAAATATCAAAACAATCAAGATTAGCCTCCTAAGTGCTAAGTAGTAACATAAGATTCCCAATGTCTTAAACTGAGACTGAGACTNAACAATCAAGATTAGCCTCCTAAGTGCTAAGTAGTAACATAAGATTCCCAATGTCTTAAACTGAGACTGAGACTGAGACTAAACTCCATAACAATCAATTTGTTAATAATCAGTTCAAATCATTTCACCAATCTCTAACTGCTAACTGCCCTTCCTCAACACACTTAAATCACATTATTGGAATAACAACAACTCATTTAAGAACAACAATTAAAATAGCATCTGTAAGACTCATATTACTACTCAATCATTATTCTTTTGTCTATTAATCAACCACTTCATTGTTACATACNACCAATCTCTAACTGCTAACTGCCCTTCCTCAACACACATAAATCACATTATTGGAATAACAATAACTCATTTAAGAACAACAATTAAAATAACATCTGTAAGACTCATATTACTACTCAATCATTATTCTTTTCNACTCATATTACTACTCAATCATTATTCTTTTCTCTATTAATCAACCACTTCATTGTTACATACAAATTTAACAACTTCTGTTGAGGTTTAATATTTTATATAGTTCATACTCATCATAATCAAATTTAAAATCTACTATAACATTTAACTCTAAATTAGTTTTATATTTTATATTTTTTTTTAATTTTGAACTCATAAATTCTAATTCAACAGTAGACAATCCACGACGCCTTAACCAATAATAATAATCATTGAATCTTAAATTATGGTTATGCCACAACCTACCCAAATGATGGACTCTGATTGACGTCAATCCCATTAAATTTAACCAAGTCCATTAAAAATTTTATAATGGACTACTATCCACTTTGTCGACATTTAGATAAAAACAAGTTGAAGAAAAATAATAATAATATCAAAGTAGGATTAAAAATCATTCCAGTTTATATCTCTCCGAGCTCTTAATTTACATTCATGCGTAAAAAAAATTAAAAAAAAAAAAAAAAAAACAAAAAAAAAAAAAAACGTATAGATGTATAAGTAGTCAATACTGATTTTGGAAGGTTCTAAACTACCCATTCAGGATCTTTCTCAAATCGTGATCATCAAAAAGGATTTAATTGATCTCCTAACTCATGTCGTAGAAGTAAGAAAAATTACTCAAGCTCGACGTCCTAACACGCAACAAGTCTCACTTTTGAAGATCCATCCACTTGTTAAAAAAAAAAGATTTCCGCAAATTAAGCCAACAAAACAATGAAACAATCCTTAATGTATTGGTCATTTAGGATTTTACATTTAGTCAAAACTCCTATGCTATCAGTAATCTTCATTACAAAACAAAAAAGTTTTCACACCAAAAACGAGTCCATAACTTACTAAGTCTTATCCTAAAAACCACATTAGCTAAAAAGTAGCAGGTGGTGTGAATTAAAAAAAAAAAAACAAAAAAAAAAAAGACAAATTCCTTCAAAGTAGATACCTATTTAGCACTAGTCGTTTGATCATTTTCATGATGAAAATCAAACCACACACAGTGTAATTGTAACAAGATCAATTAAAAAAAAAATATTTCAATAGTTATCCCCAAAATTACGATGCAACACCAAATGATATTATTTTCCAACTAATATATTCCTTTCAAGAGTTACCATTTCAGTTTGTACTCTGAGATTGATGCATTATTACTCCAAAGTTCCATTTCCGTTTTCAGCAAAAAAAAATTTTAAATTATGCAAAAATTCTGCACAGGTGTTTTATGAAGAAAGTGCAAACTTAAGACAGGAAACAAGAGTCTCCGAACTTCCTATAGTTCGTAACAAAGGAAGACAAAAAAAGAAGTAACATCAGGTTATCACTATCTCCTTAACATTAGGTAATCCAAAACGTAGACTTTTTTTTTTATTCCAGAAGAGTCTCACAACACTTCCTCTGTTAATCAGCAACAGGTGGTGACCGAAGAACTTGCTACTCCCATACTTTTGTTTCATTATGGGTTTTTCAAGTAATAACTACACACAATTCAGAACACGACATGGACATGACAATGGATTCAAAACTGTACTCAAATTCTTCATCTTTTTCTTCTAAAAATTATATCGTGATTCTAACAAAAAAAAATCTCAAAAATTTACTCACCGCAACGACATATTGATCCAGTTCTCTAAATTCTTACTTATAGAAAAGAAAAACAACAGAAAACCGTCATAAAAAAAAAGAAAAAAGTGATTAACTAACACCAACACTATGATCATAAGGAAAAAATTTTTAAGTTTGAAACTCTTAAGTTTATGATTACAAAGCACTCATCAATGACAATGGTTTATTAAAAAAAAAAGTTATGATTTATCACTAAATTCATAGCAGCTTAAAAGTACCGAAATATTCTGCAGAGATAATTACAGTAGTCGACGGTTATAAGATCATCCGTTATAAGACCATTTTGGTTATATAAGACCCAATTTTTTATAGCTTTGGTTTGATCCAATGCATTTAGTATGGCTGAATAATTCGTTATAAGATCAAAACGGATATAAGACCTTTCTTTTGTCCTTGATAAGTATGTTCCCCAGCTCGTTATTAGACCTAATTTTCTCCTTATAAGACCCAAATTCCTTATTTAACGAGTTAGATTGGGATTTACTGACAGGAAAGTCCTTTATCGACTTCACTTTTGGTACCACTCATTACTGATAAGACATTTTTTTGTTAAAAATCTACTTATTGTAATTTAAAAAAAAAGTAAAGTGAATAATTCATTTTGATGCGGTTTTTTTCCACAAGGTCACTTCTTAAAATTTGGTCAAGTTCAATGAAAGATGGCTACCTCCATATTATGCTTTTTATAAGACCCAATGGGTTTCATTTGATTTGAGATAATTTATTATCGTATCAAAAGCATCATTTTTAGTACAAAATGGTAATATACTAAAACACGCCCACATTTGTGGACCAAATTAATTTTTATAAACTTAAATATCCGTTATAAGACCATCAAGCTTATAAGACCCCGATTAGCCGTTGCAAAATAAAATCTTATATCCGTCCACTACTGTACTAAAATATGTATAAAAAACTGATGAGAAGCCCAAAAAAAAATTAGAAACATTGCCGAAAAGATTACTCTTGATTTTATAACATGATTTATAATTTTATGTAAAAAAAAAAAAAAAAAAATGCAATGAAATGAATAGTCCTAAATTTTTCAAAAATTGTAATGCAACCCTATAAATAATCCCTCTCGACCAATTAGATCAAAATGTTAACTTTACTTTAACTAATTTAGAGAAACTTTAGAAAAAAATATCGAATTGGAACACAACAATTGAGACGAACTTATACAAATTGTTAACAAATATTTACCTTGAACAAAATTAAAAAGCGCATGGCGTAAAACTCTTTTTATGAAAAACTTTCTAAATGATTCTTACCAACAAGAAACAAAATTAATCAAACTGAGTGAGCATCCACACTTCATCAACACTAATGCATCTTATTTTAATTGAACCGCCTTCCTTGAAGTTATCAAGTGCTTAGGACGTCATAATGTANAATGTTAACTTTACTTTAACTAATTTAGAGAAACTTTAGAAAAAAATATCGAATTGGAACACAACAATTGAGACGAACTTATACAAATTGTTAACAAATATTTACCTTGAACAAAATTAAAAAGCGCATGGCGTAAAACTCTTTTTATGAAAAACTTTCTAAATGATTCTTACCAACAAGAATCAAAATTAATCAAACTGAGTGAGCATCCACACTTCATCAACACTAACGCATCTTATTTTAATTGAACCGCCTTCCTTGAAGTTATCAAGTGCTTAGGACGTCATAATGTACATTTCAAGACGCCAGAGTCAAATAATCCATTAATATTATATTATTTCATACTAATAAAACAATTTATACTTTTTAAAGTTTTTTTTTTACCCCTTTCTGCCCTTGATACTCCAACATTTTCACCACACAGGCACAGCGAGGTCAAAATGTACTCCACTCCACTCCACTCAAGTCTTCTCACGTCCTCTCCCTTCATAAACTATAACGTCCAACACCATAGTGTAAATATTACTATTGTAAAAAATACATGTTAAAAAAAAATTTTTTTTTTAACTCTTCCTTCCACATGATCTTTAACAGATGAACATCAGGAGAGATTTAATTTTTCAATTTCTACCACTTAAAATCTTCAAAATCTATATCCCTAAGTATTCCTTGCGTGAGAGACAACGTGTGAATCTTATTACTATACTAGAAAATAATGACACTGAATGATGAGACCGACCAATGACCAGTCTAACCTTTCAAAAATTCTTTCATAAAGTCTCCACTCTCAATATCTCAACTTTAAGTCTAAAGACTTACTCTGCCTTAGTACCGAACTGACTACCGAGTAGAAATATATAACCACTTCCTTTCCCGCCATGTTAATCCACCATATGTTCAGGAATAAATGCCAAAAAAAAATGGGAAAAAGTTTATAAGGTTATAAAAAGAAGAATAGAAGCAAACAGAAAAAAAAAACCATTTTCGTATATTTTTTTTTAACATACCAAAAATAATAACAATAATAATAATAACTTCCAACCCTAACACTAACATGACCTCGTGTCACCTTTAAAAAAAAAACCTTTTATCAAAACTTGGTTCCTGTTTCCATTCCGGTATCCCTTCCGCATTATTCAAAAAGGCCAAATAACATAAAAAGGTAAATTTCACTAATGTGAGAAGACAAGTTAAATTGAAACGAAAAAAAAAATAATAATAATTTTTTTTTTCATAGCGTTAAATAAAATACATAAAAGTCCCTTTTTTTTTAATTCATATTCTAAAAAAAAAAAAGGTTTCTATTTGTATAGTAAGCTAAGGGTTTTGTGTCCTTGCTTAAAAAGAGATAGGCGTAAGAGAAAGAGACCATTAGAGATGAAAATGACAGGTGAAACCAGATGAGTTTTGGAACCTTTGGGAACCTGTGAATTCCCACGAGATGAAAAAGATTTCAAGAGATGATGATGAGGATAGGGAAAAGATGCTCTGGGTTATTTTTGGACTTGAAAAAAAAAAAAAAAAATCAAAAGATAAGTCCCTTCTTCCCTTTGAAAAAAAGAAGAAAAAAAAATTTTTTTTTTCAGTACAGGATCGTCAGAGTAAAGCTAAAGGGACGTTTGATATTTGATCTGACGAGTGTGTGGAGTTTTTCCTTTCAAATGTAAATTACCACCATTCTAATAAACAAAAAAAAAAATTCCGTCCAAAATGTGAACTAGTCTTAAATTGAACAGTACCCAAAATTAAAATTTCACTCTTATTTTCAAGAGTCTTCAAACCTAAGCATGTGCAAAGGATCGAACGTCTCATTCTCATGTGAAAGTCATCACCACATTCATAAATTAACTTTGGCATACCTGAGACGTACTTAAAATTAATGAAGTTATTATATATAGTATGTTCAATTAAGAAGTCGAAAATCCAGCAACAGAGTTTTAAAAACTTCTGACATATTTTAAACCTAAGAAAATTTAATCAAACTTTCGATGCAACGGTTTTCAGCAGTGTACGCCCTTAGCAGTATATAGCAAATTTAGCATAGCGCTATTTACTGCTATTTAGCGCTATGGACCGTTCCTGCTAAATAGCACTCTGCTAAATTAAATTTTTTTTCAAACATTTGGCGCGGAATATGATTTAAAAAAAAAAAGTAAACAAAAGTCGAGGGACTTGTTTTTTTTGCTTACGATGTAAGTAACTAATCCATTGCCGATTCATGGAAGTTGGAGATAGTAAACAAATTAAAAAATTAAAAAATTTTAAATATAGTAAAGCCAATCCAGGTAATTAACTTAAACTTTGTTATCAAACTGATTATTGGTAATTGTGGGATATAAAAATTTCAAAAAACTTTGTAATTAGTACTATTTAGCACTATTTCGCGCTATTTTCGCTAAAACTCCTATTTAGCGCTAAGCAAGTTGAATTTAGCGCTAAAGGGCGAACCCTAATTTTCAGTAACGTGAGCAGTTCGTGTGTGAAAAAGTGTAACATATGAAAAAAAATACAATCAATTTTTTAATTTTCCGCATAATCATTTCTCAAACATTTTCACCTTCTTATTTAAACGCACTGTATATTTATCAAATTGTAGTTATTGTGATTGTGGTACACAAAATCAATTTTGTATAATTCAGCTTCGCAAAAAATTTTAAAATTGTCAAAAATTTAGTAAAACTTAACAAATATAAACAAGAGTACAAAACTAAAACATAAGTAGCAAGTAGTTAGTCGTAAGTAGTCGAATGTTTTTAGTCAGGTTATTGATACCTAAAACTAAAACTAAAAACTAAAAACTAAAGTCATTTTTCAAATCACCTGGGACTGGGAGCACTAAGGTTCAGGTTCTTGCTCCCTTCACCTTACCTTTTCTCATAAAAATACCATTTTTTCCCTTATTAAATAACGTATCTGTTGTATGCGGAAGTGAGCAGTGAAGGGCTTCCCCCTTATATTTTTTTTTCCCACAGGATACTTAAAATCAGGGTCTTGAACTCCACAGGATGAAAACAAAAAAAAAAAAAAGTTGAAAGAAACCCTTTCTTACTCAAACACCTGAGACAAAAAAAAATCTAAAAGACCTTCAGAAAAATCCTACCGAAATGTACCAAAGCGTAGTAGAAAAAGAAGGATTACGACCGAATTTTCATCTTCTCATCTTCCCAAGTGATTAAATTACGTCACTCAATCTTCTCAGAGAAAATGAAGTGGATTGACAATGAGGGAAGAGTGATACGATTTCTAAATCAATACACAAAACCTTCATCACTTCCGCTTCTTCAAACACTTTCCATTTCAAAAAAAAAAAAAAAAAAAAAAAAAAAAAAAAAAACCTTTCGAAAATATTATATATCTATAAAAAAAAACTTTTCAAATCAGCTATCGGAAAGGAAAAGTGATTCATTCATAGCTTTTTTTTTTCTTCAAATAATCTCAAGGACATTTTTTTCATTTCCAAACCCCTACCATACCCAAAATAAAAAATTTGATGTTTGATGTAACTTGTCGAAATAGAAAAAATATTACTAGTGTTTTTATATTGACTAGCTCTTTGTGCACAAGTTTTATTATTTTTTTTTTTTGCTCAGGTCAACATCAATAATAACGTGAGTTACCTGCTATACCTGAACCTGAACCTGAAGCAAGAAATTGAAATTCCACTACAAGACATTTTTTTTTTATTATAAATAATAAAATATTCCCTCTGCCAACTTGTCAGGCGGTTGTCATCCTTTACTCTTCTGTCAGAAATCTCGTATTTGAGTTTTTTTTTTGATGTTGTAATAAAAATGCCCCAAACATTACAGAACTCTGAAAAAAAAAATTCTTCAAGACGCCTGCCTTCAAAAAAAAAAAAAAAAAAAAGATGGAAAAACGTTGGCAGAATTACTAATCAAGGTTCTTAAGGTTCCAGAATGACCCTGAAATATTAGTTTCTGTGAGAAGAAAAAGGAACCAACATGAAAAACAATAATAATAATTACAGGATACCAATCCCGCACGATTAGTACTTTATGCCAAGAAAAGTAGTTGGGCTTGCGATGTGATTTGCAAGAAAACGTACACTTTGTATTCCTAGAATTAAGCAATAACAAAACAACTTTTAAAAGGTAGGCTAAAGAAAAAAAAAAAAAATTTTTATACAAATTAACCTTTATTCTCAAAAAATAATTTTTTGATTTTTTTATGCTTAATTATTATTTAATTCAAATAATCTAAAATTACTAAAAAATTTTAATTCCGGTGAAAAACAAAGTTTGAAAATAGTGTAAATCCGAACCGATTTATCAATTTGAGAACTGGATTCACACAAACAAAATGTACATATAATATATATGTATATATATATATATTAAAAAAATCTATCACCACAAGGTACATCAATTCAAAATTAAATTACCTGACTAAAAAAATTAGGGATACACCAAGCAAAAAATTTCAAACAATATATAATTTAAAACAGTTTGGGTATGTATAACCCATGATACATTAGGAATGTATTTTTTTGTACACTTGTTTCAAAGTATTGTCGACCTTTGGGCAATATAACCGTTTTCACACTCAAGTAAGAAGTCAGTACCTTCGTTTTAGATTAAAAAAAAAAAGAGAAAAAAAAGTACCCACTCGTATGTATGTTACAAAAAAAAAAAACCCAAAAAAATGAACAAATTGAGCAAAAACAATTCCTACACTAGAAAACAATGAGTAACAGATCACGGTTGTCANCCCAAAAAAATGAACAAATTGAGCAAAAACAATTCCTACACTAGAAAACAATGAGTAACAGATCACGGTTGTCATCATTGCTAACAAATCAAGAGAAAAAATAATAAATTAAGACTGTTTCACAAAAAATTCTTCTCAAATAGATTAGTATCAAAATTTATCAAATAGATTAGTATCAAAATTTATAATTACTGTTAGTTCAGAACTACAAGCTCTTAATAACTAATAGTAAATATTAATTAAACACAAAATATTTTTAATTTTTAACTTTCAACAGGTGATTTGATTTTGATTTTAGTAAAAAAAAANATTAATTAAACACAAAATATTTTTAATTTTTAACTTTCAACAGGTGATTTGATTTTGATTTTAGTAAAAAAAAATGTAAATTTTTCTGTTTTTTTTTTTTTTGCTCGATTCAGATTATGTAACCTCCGGCTTTTCATTGNAAAAAAAAATGTAAATTTTTCTGTTTTTTTTTTTTTTGCTCGATTCAGATTATGTAACCTCCGGCTTTTCATTGTTATTTAACTGATATTTGAAACAACTACTGTCATATAGAAGATGAAAACCTCCCAATATGATTACAAAAAAAAAAAAATTTACATAAGAAATTCTACATAAAGTACAAAAATTTGTACTTAAATTATAAAAATTAGTAAGAATTTCCTTTTAAAAAAAAATATCTCATTCCCTTAAACCTTCAACTCATTATCACCAACATACTAAACTGTAGGAATTAACGTCCTCTTTCACTTTGTATAAAGATTTANATTTACATAAGAAATTCTACATAAAGTACAAAAATTTGTACTTAAATCATAAAAATTAGTAAGAATTTCCTTTTAAAAAAAAATATCTCATTCCCTTAAACCTTCAACTCATTATCACCAACATACTAAACTGTAGGAATTAACGTCCTCTTTCACTTTGTATAAAGATTTAAGACTCTCCAAATTACAAGAAACCGACACACTAATATGCTCTTCGACGAACTAATAAAGTATAAACTATAAAGTATAAAAGTCCTGCAGAAAGCAAATGAAAAAAAAAAAAAAAAATTACACCTAAAGAGGTAAAAAAGACCTAAATCAAATGACAATTCTCTTATTTAATTCACATTCAGTGCAAAAATCCCAACAGTTTTTTTTTATGTTGCTACTGACAAGAAAACTCTTAGTGTCATAAAACTTGTGGTTTACAATACACAAAAGAATTCGGCATTTTCAGAAGGATGATTACATTACAGACCGGTTTTCTATCTACTTGTAGTATATCATTTTCAAAAATATGTAATAACTATATAATATTATTACACTATAAGACCCAAATTCTTCTTATTCTTCTGTTGATTGAAAAAAAAAAAAAAAAAAAATTTTAAGAAAATTATGTTATATAATATTGCCGATTAGACAAAAATTAGGTCACTCAAGAGTCAACACAAAAATACCATACCACACCCCCCAGTTGACCAAAGTACCTTTTGAATATACAAACATAACAAATACACATTGACGGCTTTATGGTAACAAAAAAAAAAACAAAAAAAAAATACCTTCAAATATTATTTTAGAGAAAATAAAATTTCATTTTTTAATTCTAAACTTACTGAAACAGAATAAACACACAAAATTTATTTTTTATTCTTAGCAATCACCACCTTCACTGTAAGAATCACTTTAAAAAATAAATAATTAGAGTAAAAATAAACTCTTTAGGTTTTCAATCCGAAAACACAAATTCAAAAAACTTTAAATATATTACACCAAGATTTTCAAAAATCAACTTTTTTTTTAACTCGTTTATAACTTTGGCTTTAAATTCTTTTGGTATGCTGTTTTCGTTGATTTCTCTGGAAATCTAAACGGGAGATTTAAGCAAATGTGACTGGACTGAACATTACTTTTTTTTTTNTTCGTTGATTTCTCTGGAAATCTAAACGGGAGATTTAAGCAAATGTGACTGGACTGAACATTACTTTTTTTTTTTCTAAATTGTCAAGTTGAGTTGTGATGCCTTGTTTTAATTGAAGTTGATGAACGAGGAGAGACTTTGAATTATAGAGTGTGATTTCACTCTAGACTTTAGTGTTGATAGTTTTAAGAAGATTACTATCTGACCTTTCCTTAAGGACAGCTCAAATACACAACCGATTTTTTTTTCTTGTTTAAACTTTTATCTTATCACACCATAGTAGTGTTTAATGACTAGAAAAAAAAACTAAAGTGCAAATTGACCAGGTTTTTTAAGAAAATTATTGGGTTGAATCCAGGAGCTAAGCGACATTGTCACTAAACTATAGACATAATTCAAACAAATAAAAATTCCGACTATTTTACATAGTTTATCATCTTCAGCCAATTCTTTATAGGTAAAAAAAATATATATAAGTGGGAGGATCAAGCTCTCATCAACATTACTTTACAAATCTACGAATCTGAATGTCTTGGAGAATTTCCAAGAAAAGCAACTTCAGCTAGTTCACTCAACTCTTAAATAACATTTTTTTTTAATACTAAATTTAATGAAATATTAGGTTTAAAAAAGTTAGAACGAAAACAGTGTATCTAATTATATAAATTCTATATTTATTTTACTGAAATCAGAAATCTTGATGTTTATTAGTAAAATACAAACAGGCAAACAACCGTTTAAGTTAAGTTATGAAGGCAACATGTCAGTATCAAATTATTTTAATTTAAATAAAAATTTAACCCTTTCATATGTAATGTTTAACTGACAGATTGACTAATGAATGTAAAAAAATAATATTAAATTTGGAAAAATGAATTTTTATATACAGAAAGTAAAAAGAATAGTTGGTAATTTTAAAATTTTAAAATTCAATTCAAATTTTTATTTTATTTTTATGGTATCCCGTAATCAAAGAATTAGATTTACCATTATTTGACTTAATTATTAAAATGTGTAACGAAAGTACATAATTGATTATTATAAAGAAATAATGCGTACAGCATAGAAAATTGTTTTCTATGCTCTACGCATTATTTCTTTCAAAATTTCGATACATTAAAAAAAAATGAGAATTTCAATTGANGACTTAATTATTAAAATGTGTAACGAAAGTACATAATTGATTATTATAAAGAAATAATGCGTACAGCACAGAAAATTTTCTATGCTCTACGCATTATTTCTTTCAAAATTTCGATACATTAAAAAAAAAATGAGAATTTCAATTGGATTTCCTAGGACTTTGGGAAATACAAAATAATATTAAATTAAGATTAAATTGAAATTTAAAAATGTTTTTACAATGGCATTTCTTACATAAAAAGGCAAATGGTAAAATCAAAACAATTCGTTTCAAATAAAAATTTTCACTTTATTTAGTAACTTTTACGCATGTTATATCAAAAAAAAAATTTTTTTTTTTGCTAAGGTCATTCATGAAATGTTACCCAATGAGTCATAAAATCGAACCGGTTGTGCCAAATTACTATTCAAAATTCAAATAAATTATGTACAAAATTAAGAAATAAAAAAAAACTACATTCCAAAAAATTATGTTTCTTTACATGCAAAAACAAAAAAAAAAAAAAAAAAAATTCTGTAAAACATACTTCCGTAAGCTAAAACAAACAACCAAAAACAGAAACAAGAAACAATGGTCAAGGACTTTTTCATGTAAAAAAAAAAAAAAAAAAAANAAACAACCAAAAACAGAAACAAGAAACAATGGTCAAGGACTTTTTCATGTAAAAAAAAAAAAAAAAAAAACATAGATAGACCAAAAAAAATTTCCTATATAAATTCCCATAACCATAAAACTGCCTAAATTCATCCATCAACCACTGGGAGTTGTAAAAAAAAACATAACAGAAGCATTATTCAAGGCACTTTAAGAAAAATACTACAAAAAGTAAACATGACAACGGCATTATTATTCCTTTTTGCAAATTCACAAATTCCNGCATTATTATTCCTTTTTGCAAATTCACAAATTCCTTCAATATAACCATCTCAACATTGTACTTAATGCTTGAACAGAGAGTCATTACTATTAAAATAAACGTCTTTTTTTTTATTATATATTTTGCAAAAAAATTTTTTATAACTCAACATTAGTTTAATCACAAAATACAACACAACACTTCATAGATCTCAGATTTAAATAAGAATAGCACATAACACATAAGACATAACAAACAAAATGAAATCCCCTACCTCTTTCAACTAATAATGATTCATTTTCACAAAAGTGTAAAAAAAAAAATTGTTGAAAAAAAAAAAAAAAAAGTCACTTTAATTTAATAGGTTCAATTTATTATGGTTTAGAATCTGTGTCAAAAATCTTGACATTTTAATTCAGACACTTTGTCATCTTTTAGAAAATGACGAAGGACGTCGTCGGATGTAATCAAACGGAAATCTTTATAGCCTATCAAATCAACCCGCTTACAAAAATTACCTAACACTACTAACACTACTAACACTAACACACACATCTGACTGACAATGCAAAATCTATTTTTTCTTCATTTTTTATACAAAACTTAAAAAAAAATTTCTCCCTGCAAACCTAATCCCATGTAAAATTGTAAATTAGTTCTAATAGAAAGGTGAGCAGAGGTCATATGACTCACTGTCAATGGAGTACTGAATTTCTACTTTGCATGCCTCAAACCAATTAAAGTAACTTAGACTTTTTTTTTTCAAATTTTCTATAGTTCTGCTTCATTACGACTTAACTTCACCTGATCAAAAAGAAAAAAAAAAAAAAAAAAAAAAACGAGCGTGAGAAGGTCTCTCACTTAATTCACATCATCGCAATGATGTACTTTTTGATATAAATAATAAGAACCAAAGGACTAATAACATAGGAATAGACCACACTTATCATTACAGGAGCTTCTATAGTTTGTTTCCTTTTTTTTATGTTCATAGTGATGAGAANGGAATAGACCACACTTATCATTACAGGAGCTTCTATAGTTTGTTTCCTTTTTTTTATGTTCATAGTGATGAGAACACTAACAGAAAAAAAAATATATATAAATATTATTATATTCATAATAAACAATAGAAAGAAATGCTCATGTAGCTTCTACACTTCCAAAATTTAAATTTACGAGATTCATGACTTCATTTTCATTAAANGAAAGAAATGCTCATGTAGCTTCTACACTTCCAAAATTTAAATTTACGAGATTCATGACTTCATTTTCATTAAACCCTAACTCACCTGTTCCATAATCATTCTTGTATACTGTACTAATATACTAATAAACAAAAAAAAAAAAACAAAAAAAAAAACAAGTTATCTCATTGAGACCCGCTATTCAAACTTCAATTGTTCAAACTTGATTAGGATTTACTCAATCTATTATTGTTGAAAAATCATAAATTTAAATCCTTATATTTTTTTTCTCTCATGTTATAATTTACATTAAATTCCCTGTTGTGGTTTGGTTTCATCGGTCGAATGACCAGGTAAGCAAGCCTCAAAGCTTCATTTTCTATTATCCATTAATCTACTTTTAAACCAGTTGTTGCTAAGTTCAGCTGATCGTAAACTATGGTAATAAAAGTAGAGTTTTCTGTTTCACATTTCCATCTTGTTTCAAATCATGCTCTTACTAATTGCAGAGAGTATTTTAATTAACTTGTAACCATTTCCACGTCGTCTGTCTCTCAACTTGAGTAAGAAAAGAAGGGTTGGGCCCCTGTCATACCGTGTGAAAAAAAAAGAAGCAAAAAGAAGAAGAAGAAGAAGAAGAAAAAAAAAAAAAAAAATTCAAAAAGGGGATAAAGAGAATTGAAATTTTTTTACTTACACCAACTTGTGGACACATTTTACACTGGTATTTTCTTCCTGTTCCACCATTTGTTGTGGGTCCTTTACCATTATTTCCAGGCCCACTACTAGATAGAGGTTGAGGAACAATTAAGCCACTTGAACTTGGCGGTGAAGAGGAGATTGAGGAATTATTAGATCTTGGTGCACCGTATATTGAATTCGTAAGTGAAGGAGATGTTGGATCAATTTCTATAAAAAATAATAAAAAACACAAAAAAAAAAAAAAAAAAAAAATCAATTTAAAGTATCCAGCTGTTCAATACAAAATTATTATTATGTTTCAATTTTAAACTAAAAAACTTTAAATTTTTATCTCAACTTACCTGATTTTACTGAATTGTGATGAAGACTGTCAGGCGAATTTAATTTCCCCTGTTGATTCAAAATGAGAAGAAAAATAAATTAAATAAAAAAAAAACTAAAAAACTAAAAAATTATTCAATTAGGTTGAGAAATTAAGTAACTAAGAAAATAATAATTAGATCCGGACTTTTTTTTTCTCAATTCTCAATACAACAACTGGTTTCTTATAAAAGGTATTTAATAATATTCAATATGTTATGTCTATGTCTATGTCTTAAAGCATAAGCTTTAGAGCATAAGCTTTGGAATTATACAGGTAAGGTAATTAAAGGTGACAACCCAACCAGTTCTGATTCACTCAAAAAATATTAAGATTCTTTCAGATGCAGTCCATAAATCTCGTCTGTCATCTGACGAATAAATCGCCGATAGCCAATCAGACTATTACTATAACTCTACTACCTTTTCAAAAAAAAAAAAAAAAAAAAATTTTTCTTAAAGAACAATTATTCAAGACTTGGCTCAAAAAGTCAATGAATGTATCATACCAACTTCTGAGCCAAATCATCTTTAGCACTTATCAACCAGTTTCTCATAAATCGCCAAAGGACTTATTANATTTTTTTTCTTAAAGAACAATTATTCAAGACTTGGCTCAAAAAGTCAATGAATGTATCATACCAACTTCTGAGCCAAATCATCTTTAGCACTTATCAACCAGTTTCTCATAAATCGCCAAAGGACTTATTAGACTTAAAAAAATAAGAATAAGATAAGAAGAAAGAAGAGAAGAAAAAAAAACCATTAATTAGTTAAATTAAAATTTAGTAATGGAATGGACAGCAAACAAACCTCCACATCCACAGTAGCACCATTCCAAACATAATGGATTCCGTCAACTGTAGAGTGATGAGTTATATGTTCTGCCATTACTGCTGACATCCAATGCATTAATTGTGTGTTATTTCCAGGAGGAGGAGCATGAGTTTGACCTCCTGACCCTTGACCTAGAGATTCTTGATGTAAGGAACTTGTTGGGGGTGGTGGAAGTGGTGATATAGGAATTGGTGATATCCTTCGTATATTTTCGTTATTATTATGACGTAAAGGACTTGTTATTTTATTATTTACACCAATTGAAGGGCTTTCTTGGTGGTGGTGATGGTGATGTTGATGTTGGTGACTTGGGTCAATAATTGGAGTAGAGTTTGAACTCCACAAAAATGCTGCCGCTGCTTTCTATATTTACAATAACCAATTAAACCATTCTTCAATATTATTATGTATCATAATATTAACATTCATTCTCTTTCCAAAAAAAAACGCCTAAAAAAGCCAAAAAATCTAATAACTTTTTGCAAATAATTTCAATTAATTTCATTAATTTCCATTAATTTCATTATTTTCAAAATTTAGAAATTCACATCAATAAAATTTTCATCCTTTCATTCAAAATTAAGCCTCTCTAAACTCTAATAAAAGTTGCTCTTAAAACGAATCTGAAGAAAGAAGAACAACATGCTAAAATTTACACTGAGTCATTCAAAAAAAAAAAAAAAAAAAAAACCAATTGGCAAATCAACACTACGCATAAACTAAAGTACAAATATAGTACTCTTGCCAGTAATAGCATTTTTTTTTGATGACAGAAGAAAAATTCCATGTGACAGTATGGGTAAATAAATTAAAATGAAATAGCAAAAGACCATTTTTCTGATGAACGGGTTACGATTGTAAGATTTAAATCTACAGATCTCTTATCTCTTATGATAATAAATGTATGTCTTATTTTTTGAATTCAACCCTGTAGAAATACTTTCTTGTTTCTTGCCACACGACAATTTTTTTTTTCATCTTTCTATACCTAAATCAAAGAGTCCAATGGAGTAGTGTCTGATTATTCAATTTCAACACGGTAAAAACCGCCAAGTTATTATTCTATTCAGGAAAATCAATGTTACTACACTACCATTCAATTCTATACCGCAGTCACTAACTACCTCAGTCTCAGTCTCCTCAACCTATTCAAAAACCCTATAATAATCCATGTATTTCTTCTTCTTTTTTAATAAATTCATCTCACATACACAAGCACAATGTTGTGATTGAAGTCATTATAATTTGACCCTCTATTTGACAAAAATCTCAACACATCTCTCAACGGAATAGTTGCAACTTGAATAAATTTAACAAACTTGAAACTTGCTTTCATTTTCCAATTATTTCAACATGAATTACATGCAAAAANCACTTGAATAAATTTAACAAACTTGAAACTTGCTTTCATTTTCCAATTATTTCAACATGAATTACATGCAAAAAATAAATAAATAAATAAATAATCGTAAACATTAAAAAAAAACTGTATACTATTTCTTCCGGTCATTTGGCCTTAAGTGACCACTAAGAACCTCTAAGAACGACGTCCTTACAATAATTTAAAGTCAGTCGTAGTCGACATATTACATATTTGTCGTAGTCGTAGTCGACATATTACATATTTGTNCAATAATTTAAAGTCAGTCGTAGTCGACATATTACATATTTGTCGTAGTCGTAGTCGACATATTACATATTTGTAATATTACATATTTGTCGTAGTCGTAGTCGACATATTGTAGTCGACAGTCTTCCACTGTCGACTACAGAGTAAANAATATTACATATTTGTCGTAGTCGTAGTCGACATATTGTAGTCGACAGTCTTCCACTGTCGACTACAGAGTAAAATTGCGTAAAATCCTGTATTAACGCATTTTGGAATTTCAATCTCTGCGTATATTTCCGTATAATTGCGTAAATTAATAATATAGTGTAGGAAATTTGAAAATTTAAAATAATTTTTCCTTGCAGATTGATTTTTTAGAAAATTTTTATTATAAATATTTCGAATTTTTCAGTTTCCCACACATTTATGACGATATTATACATAAGACTCAAATATACGCAAAAATACGCAAAAACTCATTTTCCCGCACTATACGCGCGTAATGATTCCGAAAGTGCGTATTTGTCGAACACTCATTTAAATCTTAATATCGACATGTTATATAATTAATAATTAATAATTTAAAATAAATTCTATTATTTTTAATTTGGTTCTTCAAATAATTGAAACATCAAACTCTCAGCTTCAAGTCTGCAAAATTTCTTTAGACGAAAAAAAAAATAAAGTTTTAAGTGGTTTCTAAGTATTACAATCTAATACTTCCTAAACTTAAGTTCTCAAGTTTAATTTTTAGTTTTAGATGATATATCTTGAACTCGTCAAGTGTGAACAAATCTTCACACGTGGATTCTGAATCCTATAGAAATTATATTAGGCAATTCCTTCAATCTATACTGAAAATGTAATCAAGTCGAATATAGTACATCCGACATCCTCCCATCTACTCCTTTTTCATAAAATGAAAGACATTTCAGTCCGCTAGACCGTAAAAGGATTCTCAATTGAATTGAACAGTTGCCAAATGTATAATACTTATATGAAAAAAAAAAATCTACCAAACACTCCCGGAGGAATCAGATTTTTTGATTTCCCATCAATAAGCAAAATTTAGATCCATATAAATCCGAATTTAGTATTAGCAAAATAACAACCTGTCTAAATTATAATTCAAGTCATTTCACTCATTTGTTAAAAAAAAAGTGATGAAAATCGTGAATTTCTTTCTAGTTATAGCTAACTGCTGACTTGAATATTTTCACCCTTTATATTATTATATATACCTATACAAACAAAACTAAAACTACTATAAAAATCAAAAAAAAAAAAAAAAAAAANATCAAATGGTTTGGGCTAAACTCCTAGGACCCTAGTCCTTTGAGTTTGGCCCAACCCGTGCTCAGCATAAGCAAAAAAAAAAAAAATAAATAAAAGAAAATAAAAAATAAAAATAAGAAGCAGACCTCAGAATCCGAAAAAATAAGGTTTTTGGAAAGGGTGAAGGATCCATTGGGTGTTGTAACAATGGACGAAGATGATGTATTGTTTGGTGAAACTGGTGACATGACCTGGACAGTTGCTGTCGCAGAGTTTGAAGTAGTGGGTAATACACCTGCAGCATAACCCAAAACTCTCAAATCTGTTGGATATACAAAAGGGTGGTAAAGTGTCCCTCCACTACTTCCATTTGGTTTTTCAGTTGATAATTCCATCATGATTGTATCAAAATCAAAGATTTTCAAAAAAAAATTTTCAAAAAAATTTT
Source organism: Holacanthella duospinosa (assembly GCA_002738285.1). NCBI lineage: Eukaryota > Metazoa > Arthropoda > Collembola > Poduromorpha > Neanuridae > Holacanthella > Holacanthella duospinosa. The sequence goes on along the minus strand of NIPM01000087.1, from coordinate 207,802 downwards.
TCAAAAATTTTTCAAAAAATTTTCATTCTCTTCTATTTAAAATTAATAATAACAAGAAGCTACTGGAACAAAAAATCGGTGACACATGTACACATCAACATCAACAGCAACATAAGAAATTTTTTTTTAGCTGTTTGAATTATTAAGTACAAGACACAGGTCAAATCTTTCAACATACCCTCACTCTCTCTCCAAAATGATCAAATTTTCCACAAAAAATTTGCATTATCCGTTTAGTATAAATCTTCCAAGAAAAAAAAAAAAAAAAAAAAACTTGCTGTTTTCTACATAAGTTTAAACACTTATTATACTGTCAATCAGTGTCTGATTTCTACCCAAAGTTCAACAAAACTTCTCACAATGTCGTCCAGCAATAATTACTAAATCCCAAATACACCACCACCACTGATAACCACTTAAGTTTAATTTTCCAACATAGTCCTCTGATCTAACCAATTATGTTAATCTCATCAGGAAACATGAGTTCAACTCCCACGGTCTGTCAACTTTGAACATTATTAGAGCCACTCCTAATGAAATCAGCAGGGAAAACAAAAAAAAAATAAACAAAAAATAACAAAAAACTTCCGACTCTTTGACCCTCAAGGCACTTTTTCAAATTATAAAAATTTTATGATTTAATAGAATTGAAATTCAATCCCATGAAGATTAATCACAAGGAGCTAGAGATAACACAGTAGTCAAATGAACAAAACAAAAATGTCAAACAATCAATTCACCATTTTCTGTCTAATTAACACTACTAACACTTATTGACGACTTATTACTTAAAACCGAAAATTCAAAAACATGAAAAACAATCAAGTTTATTCAACTTTCAACTACTCCATCCCATATCAAGTTATCAATCATCAACAAAATCCACGTACCTACTACTAAACAAGAAACAAAAAACAACAAAAAAAAATTTGTTATTTTCGCTTAAAATTTTGAGTAGTCTTGAACCTTACACAAGAAACAGTAAGAAATTCAGAGGTATTATTATAAAAAAAAATCAGTAAAAACATACTGAAAAAAAAAAACCCCCACGAGGAACGAATAGAGAAGACTGGTGTTTCGATGAACCACTATGAAGTCAGGAATGGAGAAAACTGAGTAAGGTTTATAAAAAATTGAAGAAAATACATCTAACCAAGGAGGGAAGATGTGAGTAGCGTACTTTTTCTTTTGCCTAGTAACCAATAGAGAAGAAAGAAGTATAAAAAAAAAAAAAAAAAAAAAACTCATATGTGAAGATACGTCTTGTAGATGTACTATGGACACAGAGAACGACGTCGAAGGTAAGGTACTTTCCTTCCTTTGGAAATTTAAGTCACAACTACAAGGCACAACAACAGAAACGAAAGGCTTGCCTAAAGTTGAAAGAAGAAAAAAAAAAAAATCTTCTATTATCTTTTTTTTCTCTCTTCTTTTCACAATAATGTATCTCCAACTTAACTTTTTCAACTGTATAGCCTGTACCGAAGAACTTTGGAAGAGTATTTGGAAGTCAAAGGAGTAAAAAAAAAAAAAAAAAAGAAAAAAAAAAAAAAAAAAAAAAAAAAACATGATCATAATAGAAAAACCAGAGATAGTATAGGATACATAGAAGTGATAGGGAGTCCTGGACTATCATCAGTCTCACAATCTCAGCCTCAGTCTCAGTATCTTCTCAAAACAATTCCCTAGTATAGGGATTAATATACGTAAAGATACTATATGTAAATGAGCTAGGAACAGGTACATAATTTTTTATAACTACACTACAACAGTGGGTTAGTCAGAACAGCACTTTCTTATATAGATCTCCAGAGAGAGAGAGGGAGAAAGAATAAGAAAAGAGAGAAGCAAAAAAAAAAAAAAAAATTCAACAGCTTAACAACCACCGCCTTCCCAACTACTAATCATTATCAGTCTCAACTTTTGCGAAACCAACAAAAAATAAATTGAAATTTTTATCAAAAAATATTTAAAAAATAACCAACTTAATTTAGTAGGATCCTTTATAAAAGTACTCAAACTAAAACAAAAACAAAACTAAAACAAAACCAAAAACAAAAACAAAAACAAAAACAAAACCAAAAACAAAACCAAAAACAAAACAAAAACAAAAACAAAAAACAAAGCGCAAAAAAAAAAATTAAAACTAAACCCCCCAGGGTAAAAATTTTTATCATTAGTATCCAATCCAATTCCAGATCTAGTTCTCCTTAGATATTTTTTTTGCCTCGACAAATTGACCAGTATCTCCAAAAAAACAAGGAAAAGACTAAAAAAAACATAACAAGAATCGCTGGAGCCAATCATCCGATTTGAAAATTTTGAGTCTAGATGAAATAACCGTTGTTAAAATAAACAACATAAAACGTCAATATAAAGAATAGGAAGAGGGAGAGAGGGAAAGAAGAAAGAAGGGGTTCCAAACGCATTTTCTTTCACTCTACTCAATTTATCCGCTACACATTTATCTACAGAATATAACATACGAACATAGTAAACATAGTACAAAACATATAGGATATGGTAGGTTTTCTATCCTAACCAATTCCTTGCCTTTTTGTCATCTACTTCAAGAGAAAGACCTTAAAAAAAGAAAGAGAGAGAGAGAGCTAATAAAAAGAAAACATTGANACACATTTATCTACAGAATATAACATACGAACATAGTAAACATAGTACAAAACATATAGGATATGGTAGGTTTTCTATCCTATCCAATTCCTTGCCTTTTTGTCATCTACTTCAAGAGAAAGACCTTAAAAAAAGAAAGAGAGAGAGAGAGCTAATANCCAATTCCTTGCCTTTTTGTCATCTACTTCAAGAGAAAGACCTTAAAAAAAGAAAGAGAGAGAGAGAGCTAATAAAAAGAAAACATTGAGCTATCATAACACTACCACTCTTCTCTTTCAAAGAAAAAATAATATTTTCTTCCTGAAATTGGAACTTTTAGTTTATTTTCGGCCATATGATAATATCACCAACTTTTCTCTAGCTTCTACTCCCAGAAACCAGTGTTCGCCAAATCCCCACTTTTGACACTTGTCCCCGGGGGAATGGGGATTTCGGGGGATTATGGGGGTTGTGGGAATTATCGGGGTTGTGGGGTTTTTGGGGATACCGGGGGACTNTCGGGGTTGTGGGGTTTTTGGGGATACCGGGGGACTAAATTACAGTAAACCTCGGATAAGCCGACCTCGGTTACCACGGACCCTCGGTTACCACGAACCACTTGGTCCGGTCCGCGCCCTGAGATAGGGAATTTGTGTGTAAATGGAACGGCTAAGCCGAACCCTCGGCTACCACGAACGCCTTTCCGTGGTCACAGTCCATAAGTCACATGCTTTTTTACCTCGGTTAACACGAACACCAATTAATTGATCAATTTTTAAAGAATCTTCACCTTTTTTCTTACAAAATTTAACGAATAACTTCTTTTGAATGACTTTTCAAACATTGAAATTCGACATAAAATGAACCAATGATATATTTTTAATCATTTTTAGTCTCCACAACAACTTAACTATTATAAAGTAATGGTAAATTAAAACTACCTCGGCTAAGACGAACAAATTATTCCCCAAGTTGTATGTTCGGCTTACGCTTAAGCCGAATTATATTTTACTATTATATTACACTATTTTACCTTTTTTTTTTTATAAAAATTTGAAGTTTTCCGCCTATTTTTAATTCCCCCATTAATCCCCAGGGGATTTGAAATTTTCTCCCCCGGGATCCCCAGGTTTCCCCACCCCCAAATCCCCAGTTCCTCTGGGGGATGGCGAACACTGCCAGAAACCATCACAAGATTCTTTTTTTTTTATAAATTTCATAATCAATAATAATAATATTAGAGTCTAGAACCTAAGAAGTAAGAACCAATTCAAAGTCAAACTCTCATTGTTCTCCTCTATCATCCTCTGCAAGCTCCAACCTAATAATTATTATTACAATTTTTTTTTCATGTGAAATTCAACAGTTTATTCTCAGACAAAGCACTTTTTAGTTTCAATTCTATAACAAGTTCCCAGTACGTATTCTTATACAACAATACGAAAAAGATAATAATAGGCGTCGTGTGGATTGTTATATAGGAAGACTTTGATGTTTGAATTTGAGCCTTGATAATGAGATGAATTTAAGATGTAATGCTCAAACTTTATTCCTCCGCCTACTTACAACACAACCTTGACAAAATTCAATTAATAATCAAAATCAACCATTTCAATTTCTTTAGAAGAAATCAAATAAATATTTCACAAAGTATGTAATAGACACCTATCATCTCAACTACTAAACTGCAAATGAGTCAATTCTACAACCGATTTAAACACAAATTAAACAGGTTATAAAAATAATAATTTAAATTATTCAATGCTTTCCAGTATATATTTCAAACCAATTTACATCCAAGTAATTTATAAATTTATAAGTTAAATGAAATTTAATCCTAAAAGTCCAGTTCAGTTAAAACAATGCATTTATTGAATTGATTAAAATCTTAAAGATTCTAATTTTGACTTTATGATTTTGAATACTTTTTCAAAAGATTTAAGATAAGAATCCATTCTTTTTAGATTGGACAAATACTAGAACCTAACAAGAATTTTAAGCACTCTAAAATTGTCTATCCAACTCCTCTTAATTCAACTTTATGACTACTCAAAATATCCCGTCCATCAACACCAAAAAAAAATATTTTTTTTTATAAAAAAAAAAATAAACAAATAATACTAATTCCAAAAAATAAATAAATTGTAATTCCTATTCCGAACGCATCAATAATAATAATAGTAAATAATAACCAACTGCATCAGGATTCAAAAGTACTATAAAATAAAACTAGCCAATAANATTGTCTATCCAACTCCTCTTAATTCAACTTTATGACTACTCAAAATATCCCGTCCATCAACACCAAAAAAAAAATATTTTTTTTTATAAAAAAAAAATAAACAAATAATACTAATTCCAAAAAATAAATAAATTGTAATTCATATTCCGAACGCATTAATAATAATAATAGTAAATAATAACCAACTGCATCAGGATTCAAAAGTACTATAAAATAAAACTAGCCAATAATNAATAATAATAATAGTAAATAATAACCAACTGCATCAGGATTCAAAAGTACTATAAAATAAAACTAGCCAATAATAATGAAAAGGAATGAAATCCTTAACTACCCTCCAGCTATTATTCATTTTATTACGACGAAACTAAACATGGCAGAAAACTATGACATTTTAAGACTTATTACAACAATAATAAGAAACTATATGAGAAGCCACTAATTTACTAAACAAACTGGAAATCTTCTACTCATTTTTTCTAATCACAAGTAAAAATCAGTAAAGTCAGAATCTGAAGTCATCTCTCAAATTGGAAAATGANTTATTACAACAATAATAAGAAACTATATGAGAAGCCACTAATTTACTAAACAAACTGGAAATCTTCTACTCATTTTTTCTAATCACAAGTAAAAATCAGTAAAGTCAGAATCTGAAGTCATCTCTCAAATTGGAAAATGAGTACAAACTCAAAGTCAACGGGGATTTCCCCGGTTATTTCTTTAGCCAAAATAGTACAACTTAGTTATTTATCATTGATTGACAACCTTTCGTAAGATTTTCTCAGTTGTCACCTTTTGTCTTACTAATCAGTCAAACTTCCATATCAGACAGTCTCACATGTACAGAAAAATCATGACAGTTTCAAAGCCATAACTAAAGCATTAGAATTGAAATAAGTAAACAATACCAAAAAATAAATTTTTTTTTGGCATACTATTCTGCAAAAAAAAAAAAAAAAAAAAAAAAACTATAACGTAAAATCTCCGACACCGCATGTGCAACAAGGTTGAATATTTTCGCCCATGATTTCATTAATAAGTAGTAAATAAAACTAGAGAAAACAAATGACCAGAAAAGAGACAACGACAGTGAGTAAAAACAATGACATAAAGATTATGAACTCTGTACTCAAAAAAACAAAAAAAAAATAAAATAATAATAAAATTTGCACAAATGGAGACTTTATCAACCTCTCCTTATGCAAATAAATACTAAGAACAGATATAAATTACACTTAAAGTGTCATTTTCAAAAGACTCTCGTTTCCATTATCCTTAGAAGAACAAGACATTAGAAATTAATTAGTACAGGAGTTTAATGTCCTCGTCATCCAGAACCAGGATCAGGACCAGGTAAAAACGTTGGAATTTTTAAATCCTTTGAACCTGTCCGATGACATCAAAAACTCATGGTCATCTTCCACATTGTTATAAACTACATCGCACATAAGATATAAGTAAATATCAAAGTACAACAAATACTACTAACTTTCAGAAGTCGTTGAAATCTAAAAACGTCATTTTCCTAATAACTAAACTAATACTAATACCGATACTCCTATAAATTACAAATCCCATTGTTATCACTAAATTTCTAACAAACTTTTCCATCCCCAATTCCCATTCTCATCAACCACTTCAGATCAATAATTGAAGTCTTAAAAAAATTATCTTCATCAGTTAAAACTGATAAAAATCAAAACGCCCACAAATATCTTAAGGTAAGCTAAGAAAAGCTTACCTTAAGAATGACCAGTTTGATTAAGTGCTATTATAAAACATCTACTAATGTAGAAAATTACACAGTGAGGGAAGTATAACCTTGATTTCCACCTTCAAGGCTACGAACAAAAGAATTTCTCCGACCGAATCATTCTACGTTTCTAATAACGCAACAGTACAACAGACCAATGAAAATCATGAGTCTCACTCTCATTTTCTTCACAACATCTTATATGATGAGTTGTCTAAAAAAAAAATAGTGACATAGAATGACAATGACAATAATGACAATCTATGAATAGTATCTTTGGCCTTAGTTATCAAATTATTTAAAAGTATAATCCTAATCCTAATCCTAATCCTGAACCTAAACCTAAACCTAAAACTAAAACTAAAACTAAACCTAAACCTAAACTATAAGTAAGATTTCAATTTTATAGTAAATTTAAAACCTTAAGAAGTAAGAACCCTTAAGCAAAGGAGCAGGGTTAGTAAATTATTTTCAAAATATTCCTTGATCTTTGATACACCAAAAAAGAAAGAAAAAAAACCCTAGGTGTACATTTATTAGACTCACTCCATACCTATGTGTCCGTACGTACCCTTCTTGCCTTCTTCAAAAGGTTCCAATCAGTTTGTTAAGTTTGTTAAGGTAATGTAGGAGCAAGGGAATGGAGTTCCCAAAAAAAAATTTCTACTGATGAAGAGTAGTAGTTACATAAGAGCCGACAATAGTACTGAGAAATTGAAGTGGATCTGTTAAAGGAGCTANAACTAAAACTAAACCTAAACTATAAGTAAGATTTCAATTTTATAGTAAATTTAAAACCTTAAGAAGTAAGAACCCTTAAGCAAAGGAGCAGGGTTAGTAAATTATTTTCAAAATATTCCTTGATCTTTGATACACCAAAAAAGAAAGAAAAAAAAACCCTAGGTGTACATTTATTAGACTCACTCCATACCTATGTGTCCGTACGTACCCTTCTTGCCTTCTTCAAAAGGTTCCAATCAGTTTGTTAAGTTTGTTAAGGTAATGTAGGAGCAAGGGAATGGAGTTCCCAAAAAAAAAAATATCTACTGATGAAGAGTAGTAGTTACATAAGAGCCGACAATAGTACTGAGAAATTGAAGTGGATCTGTTAAAGGAGCTAGAGATGAATCTGGAGAGACAAAAGGGTTAAAAAAAGATAAAAATTTCGACATGGCAATGACCTTCAGGCGTATTTTACCTCCTTCCATTGTTGTCTCCTTAAAAATCCTGGGAAAAGGAACAATTCCCGCTTCAGAGGTGTAGTAGAGATAATTACGACGAATAATAAATAAGTTATAAGAAGAGTTAGTAGATAGTAAATACTTTAGTTCCAAATTTATAAATTACCACAACACACCGCCAAACTATTTCTGCTTTTAGCTATTTACTAAAAGAAAATCCGAAATCAGTTTGTCGTTCGATCATTGTTAAGAAAATAGAAAAGTTTCATCTTATGTATTTTGTTATTTACAAAACAACAACAATCAAAAAAACAAAGCCATACGCAAAATCCATATTCTTTTGAAAATTTTATGTAATAATAACCTAACAATAAGTTATGAATGAACTAAAAACGACTAAGGGCTAAACAGAAATTTCTTGGCCCATTGACCTCTCTTTTTTACTACTTTTTTTTTAACCATAACCATCATATCACTCCAATAATAACATCCTTAACAACAATTAGAACAATCTGTTTGAAAATTATACAAAATCCTTCCCTTTCGTTGTATTTTGCTCACCATCATCCAAAATTCATTAACTAAATCATTCTAATAATTCAAAAGTGAACATAATAGTAAAGTTCTGTAGTATAATAACTAAATGAAAGCAGTTAAATTTTTTCTTTTCCACATGGACAAATTCATAATTACACCTGTTCAGACTAAAAAAACCGAAATCGATCCTTATTCCTAGAGCAAGACTGATGGAANTAAATTCATAATTACACCTGTTCAGACTAAAAAAACCGAAATCGATCCTTATTCCTAGAGCAAGACTGATGGAATCAGAAGAAAAAAATTCATTCATGAAAATTCAAGACAGATACTATGCTACAAAAAAAAAAAAAAAAAAAAAAAAATGCTACAAAAAATACTAAGCTAGGAGTACAGTAATAAGTACTGCCTTTAAACCCTAAAAAACGAACTACACCTACAAAACATATTACGTAACTGGAACTTTTACAGAGAAGTAAAAGACACTGATACTTAATTAGTTTAATTATTATATAAATTTAAACCCCAATTTCGTGCTAATCATCTTCAGAATAAATTTCAATTGATAAGACTCGACATAATTGTGAAACTTTAGCTTCAACGTTAATCTTAAACATAAACTAAACTCCACAAGCTAAAGAGTATGTATTATTTTGTCATCTAGCGATTTNATAAACTAAACTCCACAAGCTAAAGAGTATGTATTATTTTGTCATCTAGCGATTTCATAAAATTTTCTCAACATTATTCCTTTCAGCCATTTTATAAGAAATATTTAAATTTCGATCAAGACCATTTTTCTTGTATTAACTACGAATCTTAAATAACCACCGCATCGCAGGGTTATGAATTCTCACACATATCAACTTTATAAAAAGAATGCTAGAGGCTATAGAAACGAACAACTTTGGTTTGTTTTGAAGGANTCTCACACATATCAACTTTATAAAAAGAATGCTAGAGGCTATAGAAACGAACAACTTTGGTTTGTTTTGAAGGAATTGAATGATAGATTTTTATAGGAAGGGAGCGAATCACCAAGATCAGAGCATTATAAAACTGGGAGGGAGGGAAGGAATTAGGATTATTGATTTTTTGGATAAAGTTGGTCCTTGAAATGAAGACTTACTTGGTTTTTAGGGTTGTAGGTGGTTATTCTGATTCCAAAGACACCTCAGTCTTCCATATCCAGAAAGANCAAAGACACCTCAGTCTTCCATATCCAGAAAGAAGAAAGCGAAAGTGATGATAAAAAGTTCAGTTGGTTTTTTTTTATAGTTGTATTTTTATTCACTGTTTTTTTTTATACTACTCCATGGGACTACGACCACACACACACGTTCTTACGCAAGAGAAATTCCTCCTCCTCACTTTCTCCGAGACAACAAAAGAAGAAAACAGGGAGAGATTCCAATGAGATTCGACTCGAACTCCCACGAACAACCAACAACGAGCGGCTATTTAAAAAAAACCGAAAGAGACAGAGAGAGAGAGAAAAAAAAATTCAATGGAGAAAGTCAAAGTCAAGGAAATTGACAGTCTGGGCTAACGCTCGTTTTTTATCAGTCAGGTCTGGCATATTTTTTTTTTCGACCGGAGAATCCGTTCGACACTATCCGGCTATGATAAAATTTATCTGAATTTACTATTTTATAAACTATTTTATAATATAAAATATTCAATATTTTATATCCCAACAAAAATTCAAATTTATCTAATCAAATTCCAAATAAAAAATCTTCACATACAGTATTTATTCCTCTTAAGATTCGCGGCGGTAATTCAAAATTTACTTTTGAATAGACTTCATTAATTTGGTGATCTCACTTTTTTTTTTCAAAAAGTAAAAATTCAAACTTGTGGAGAAAAAATTTTTTTCTACGCTTTTGTGCGGATTTTATTACATGTATGATTATACCATACTTAAGAATTGAACGGTCAGATTCTTAAAATTTTAGGATTTCCGTAAGATTTTAGGTACCATACATGAGAATGAGAATTTGATTTTGAGAATTGGAATTGAGAATTCGCTTGTGCGGTATTTCGGAATTGGGCTACCATACTTTCTCCCGCGGCGCAAAAATCAGATTAGAGAATTGAGAATTCACAATTCCGAAATTTAACAATGTAGTTACTTTACTTTGGAATTAAGATTTTTATTTGAGAAATCGTAGGAATCTCCGCCCACTGAAGGAATTAGAAATTTTTTAAATATTTGAAAACTTTCTGAAGAGAATGTTGAGAATTGACTCGACTGCCTTAGTTATTAAAAGGACAGGTGCGCAAACTTTTTGTTCCAATTCGAACAAAACAAAATAATTCGCACTCATTAGATCTTTGTGATTATTCCTAAGTATGGTAGGGAATTCCGAAAGTAGGCGAGAACTTCGGATTTTAGATTTCAGAATTCGCCAATTCTAATTCCGAAGTGTAGTAGCGCCCTCTAATTCTTAATTGTGATTCTTATTTTGAGAATGAGAATTTGACTTAAGTCTAGTAGAAGCAATTATACAGGGTGAACCAACTTAATCCGGGCCGTAGAAAGTCGCTTTCACCAAAAAAAATTTAAGACAGCAAATAAAGAGCGCGAAATACAAAAGTTGTAAGGAATGAAGTTAGCGTGTGTTTGAGAAAACATTCCTCTGCAAAAATTAATTTATTTAAACAAAGGCCATTCTGTAATGCTGAAAGATGGGTAGTTGAGAGAATGAGCAACTAGAGGAATGGGGTACGATCCCTTGGCATCTATTCCACCTGACTCAACAGAGAACCTACCGACCCCTCCTTTCTCTGTCTCTCTGCTTTACTCCATTGCTTTGCATCGGAACAGATATTTTATAGTGATTACAATAAAATTAACTTCACTTCCATCATTTACTATTGTCTATCGCCTGCCCCAAGCCGTTTTTGGTGAAAGGCGAAGAAAGAAGGCCCGGATTAAGTTGGTTCACCCTGTATTGATTGATTGATTGATTGATTGATTGAGTTTATTTAACAGTCTTTTCTCCGTCAACTTTATTAGAATATAGATTAGAATATAGCGGTAAAAATAATAAATATGGCAAATTTGAAAATAGTTAGTGAAAAATTTTTTCTACTACAGTGGAATTCGTTTTATGTCACTCCTTCTTCTGTCACATGTCTCTTTGTATCACCAATTTAAAAATTCCCGGCGGATGCCCATGCACTTAAGGGTAAGAATAGGTCGCCTTATGTCACTTCATCTAATGTCATTTTTCATCTTGAGTCACCCATTCCAACCCCACACATGGAAGTTTACTTCTTTTATTGGCAACTTTCGTGCCATAGTTTGAATTTCATTGGTCTTTTTTCTTAATTTTTTTCCAAATTGTATACATTCAACTTACACCTTAATAAAATGGGGAAAGAAACATTTTCCTAACGAGAAATTCTAACCGAGAAATTAACTTTCAAAATTAAAGATAGATCAAGTATCACAGAATCCTTTCTCAATATTGAAAGGCATCTATCCGAAACTTTCAAAAGTTCGTTTGTATATAGAGCCACTAAGATTTGAAACATTTTTATTCTACTAAACAGAGATAATCTTATTTTAGTAAATAATTTCAACAAATTTAAAGACAGGTCAGCGAAATTTGTAATCAAACATAGACTCAACGATTTCACCACCAATCGCTAACAAACAAAAATCAAAAAATTAAAAAGTGGATTTTGAGCTTTGAGTAATAGATTAAGTCTAATACTTATAACATCTTTAGAATCTACTTAACCACAATATACTTTTTTTTTCTTAGTTTTTTCTTTCCGTGATCGGTAATCGGGTGTCTCGGTAAATTACCATTTTGTATTAGAAATGATACCTTTGACGCTTGAATAAAATGTAAATCAATCAATCAATCAATCAATCAATCAATCAATCCTGTTGTGTGCAGAAAAAAATTACTATTCCCATTAGGTCAAACTGGTGTAATTTTGAACACTGAGTTAACCATAGTAAAATTAATATGTAAACCAAGATTCACAAATCCGCTTTTTGTCACCAAACACTATGTTAAACACCAAAATTAAAAAAGTTGCCAATATCGCATTATGTCACCTTCGCTTTATATCACCAAAAATTTGGGCTCCCTTGGGGGTGACATTAAACGAATTCCACTGTATTAACTTTCCTAGATTAAATTCCTAGATTATTTTAGTAAAGATTATAATAAAAATTTCAATTTTTGAATTTCATAATCGGATTTCTACTTTAAAAAAAAAACCTGTTGGCTTTAATGATTAAACCAATTACCATTCACCACAGTTCAATGCAAAGTTAAACAAACCCAAGAATCGGCAAAAGTTTACACTTTTATCTTATTTTATTTTTTATTGGTAAAAAAAAANAAAGTTAAACAAACCCAAGAATCGGCAAAAGTTTACACTTTTATCTTATTTTATTTTTTATTGGTAAAAAAAAATGTGCCGAAAAATGATAAAATTGATCGGTCTTTTTACCATTCTGGAATGAAAACTATAACCAGACNAAAAAAAAATGTGCCGAAAAATGATAAAATTGATCGGTCTTTTTACCATTCTGGAATGAAAACTATAACCAGACTGATAAATCACATAGATTTCTCATCTTCACAAACTCAACTCTTCCCCCTTAATTTCTCATCGTACTTCCTCATTCTCTCAAGATAAAAAAAATACGGCAAGTTCCACTCCATTTAATAATGTGACTAAAAGACAAGTNACTTCCTCATTCTCTCAAGATAAAAAAAATACGGCAAGTTCCACTCCATTTAATAATGTGACTAAAAGACAAGTTAAATCTTATAACTAAAACACTATTTCCCCTTATCCTCAAAAGATGGCACGATGAACTACATAGAAAGCACGAAACGAACACATAACTTTCACTTTTGTAAAAGTTACAACAATCAAAATCCAACTGGAGAAAGTCCACAAATTTTGTTATTCACCCAACTTCAAAATATTCACAAATCACAATTAAATTACAGCAAAACCTCTCATTCGGAAACTAAATTTCTCCACCCCGTCTCACCTCACGTGACGGTTACCGTAAACATTCAAATAATGTGAAGGGCAAGTGTGTATAAACAATTTGCGAATTATGTGAAATATGTGAAACTTTACGGTACCTGAAAGGAAGAAGGGGTGGAGTGAATTTTATGCAGCCAGTGAGAGATAGTTTCCGAATGAGAGGTTTTGCTGTAATAATTTTATAATTTTCCCCACAAAATTTGAACTTTTTCAACAAATCAAACAACATAAATAAAAATGTTATTTTCGCTACTGTTAACGCACGCGCATGATTTTCACTTCCTTATTCAAACAAAAAAAAAACACTTAAGATTTGGAATTCCAAAAACTAAAATAACAAAAAAAATATAGAGGATGCATAATGAATTTTAAAATAAAGTAGTAGTCAGGTAAGATTCAAAGGAATACACCTTATCCATTCTGTGGAAAGAACAGCATGATTGAATAATTCCTGTTATTCTCGAAAAAATCTTTCTTCATTTCGTTTAACATGATTTCTTACAAAAATTATTACACTATACACCCCATTACTGTCGGATTGCCAAGAAAATGAACTTGAACTTTGACTTGAGGCTCTCATCTGTAATTGGTTGGACGGTAATGGTAAGAAGTAGTAAAGTAATGATCAAGGGAAAATCCCCGAAAACTGGTATTTATTTGCGCATTCAGAGATTGCAAAATTTGATTGTTAGGGATTTGTGAAAAATTAAATCCCACCTTTTACAATTTCCTCCATCTCATTTTTTCACCAATTGAATTTGATCATTCTCTACAAAAATTTTTCTTATCCCTTTTTGTTCCTTAATTTGACTAAAACGCCTACGTGAGTAGAATAACGTAAAAATTCAAACTATCCAGGCAGTTTACCATTTCCCATTAGTCAAGTCAAGGCTTCCGATTGGTTGGTTGATAAATGTTTGTTAAGACTCTAATGATGAGACTCAAAAGTACTTTCTGACCACTTTTGCGTGCAAATATTTGCAAAAAAAAAATTCATTTTAAAGTAGGTAGTAAGTAGGAAGAAAAGGTAGTAAGTTTAACTAAGTAATGGTTACTTTTCTAAAACTTCCCTCACACGATCATCCTTCATTCTTCCGAAACCATCTAATGTTATGACATATTACATGTATCATTCTTGCGAATATTCTTGCAAATTTGGAAATCCCTATATACGCAATTCACAAGTCATCAAACTAAAAACGTCTCAATCGAAACTTAGACAGGTTTCCAAATAAAAGCAATAAGAATTTAAAAAAAAATGATATATTCTAGACACACAAAAAAAAAATTTTTTTCGCAACAATGTTTTAGTTTAATTCTTCTGCCCACTCATTGCCAAATTTGATACGTTTGACAGCTAAGCAGAGCAGCAGGTCAGGAACAACTTTATAAAAAAAACACACACCTTCAAAAAAGGTAATCACAAATATATATATATATATATATAAATTTTTTTTTCAAAAAAAATACAACTCTACTTATACAATTTATCTTTTGATCTCTACATGTGAAAAACAAACACAATTGGAGAGGAAATCCCGAGCTAATTAAAACCATAATTACAACAAATTGAGCTTATCTGTCTCAATGAGCGAAAAATTTTGGGATTTTTTTTTCTTCTTCATAAGTAGTTTTGCTAATGTATTATTTCTTCAGGTAATTTCTTTACGGATTCGGTCACGGTCGAAATTTTTTTTTCATAACTAGTGAGAACAAAAAAAAATTTTTTTTTCACCTATACAATTTTGAGTCGATGATGAACATGTGATAAAGCAATCGGTATTTCATTCCTCATTACTTAGCCCTATTGCTCATTTCTTAGCTCTTTAATACTTGCTACTTTATCTTCAATGACAGCTCATGAGCATTAATTTAATTAATTTCCTATCATTAATTACTCAAAAAATGAAGGTTCTTCCAGAGGTTAGATTTAAAAGTCGTGGTAGTAAAATGAAAACTACCGACATCTAAAAAAACACCCGGGTTAAGTGAGGTCATCAGAAACAAAAAAGCGAGTTAATAAAAAAAAAATTAAAACTTGTGAATTTTCTACCTTATTATTGGTTCAGGTTCAGGTTCAAAATTTTGGAAAAAATTAGGTTGGAATTGGAAATAAAAATAAGGTTGGCTATTTTATTTTATTTTCACCTGTGCGAGATTCATAATTACAACACAACCTAAAAAAAATTTTATTTTTTTTTTATATTTGTAATTAATTACTCCGAATTTAAAAAATATCCTTCAGAGTACAAATTTTTAAAATTATGAGACAATTTATTCAATATTAATTTGTGTAATATTAATTTTGCAACCAACACCGCGCCGCATTGACGCCATAAAACAGCAAACAGGCAAGATGAGAATCATTCTAGAAATTCATCATCTAATTAATCTTCTCGAACTTACAGCATAATTGCCTTCCTAAAAGTCATCTTACTTTGTACACGTTAAAAAAAAGCTCTTAGTTTTTAGAAGTGTACAAATTACATGACCTCCTTCATTAATGTTCTTTTGAAAAAAAAAAAAAAATATAATATATTATCCAGTATGGTATGGTTATATAGTTTATCCTTGAAAAACCTCAGCGGTTTCGAGTCCATTTCAAAATCCATGTTGGGTAATCAATCAAATTCTGTTGGAACAACATTTTTACCTAACTCAAGTCACTCTGCGTCTTACTTTGACTACTTTTATATACACTTCATGACCAAAATTTTTAATCTCTGGATGATTACATATCATTATTAACCAAAATTTCTTCTCAGGTCATTCATTAGACGACAAAATCCAAAACTAAATTCTAAACTTAGCTACAACTTTTCAAATTTTATAAAAATTTTAAATGTTGATCAACTTCATCCAAAAAAAAAAAAAAAAAAAAAAAAAAATGAAAAAAACCTGACACCATTTCCAATCAATTTTGTTGGATATACACAATTTAGGTTATACAGTTCCTGAGATAAAAATTCACTAGGAATTGGGGATCAAATGAGCTCTTTTGAAATCAGCCATGGTCCATGGTCGTCCCTCATTGGTCAAATTTTCATTCTGACGAAGATAGATTAGCTACATGGTTAAAAAAAATTTTTTTTCTTTAACAAAAACCCTACGGGGATTTTCCAAACTACTGGAAATTGATGTTTAACCTAAGAAATGTGAATAAGAATTTCCAGTATCTTGGAACTTACAACTACTATTGAGATGATGACAAAAAAAATTTTTTTTTTTGAAAAAAGGAACCACCGAAGCGGAGATAAGTGAGTACACGTGATGACCGGAAATCTCTTATTTTCTATCTCACTACTCTCCGCTTACCTGTGGTGAATTGGTTTATTTACTTCCAGATCGAGAGAAAATTACCATCATCTAATCATAATTCACCTGTACAGTGGGAAGAAAAGAAGATTCATTCTTTGAGTCATGCAAGGAAAACATTAGAGTCTACAGAATAATATTTGGATCGCAAGTATAACGCTGTCATTATAACAATGACAATGAACATTGTTTAGAAAGAAAAAAAATCCTCGTCGGTGGGCATTACAATGGATTGGATGTTGTTAGAAAGAAATCAAAGAAAATTTTCATTTCAACAACCAAATTAGTTACTAATTTAGAAATTTTGGAGGAAATTAGTTCATTTTTAAAATTCATGATTCCTGGAAAATCCGCCAGTGGAAAATTCACTACGTTCATTAAGCTATTACTGAATTCACAGATTCGAATTTCTGTCCTCTACTACCGGCTATTGGAAAGATAATTAGAAAAAGAAAAATAATGTTTTCAATGCAGTTCGCCAAATCCCCACTTTTGACACTTGTCCCCGGAAAAATGGGGATTCAGGGAATTTGTGGAGATTATGGGCTTTATGGGGTTTTTGGGGATACCTGCGGACTAAAAATAGTAATAATGCGCTAAATTCAAATTTGTTGCGGAAATTCAAATTTGTTGTCTTGTAGATTTTAAAATGTCAGAAGTATGAGGAAGAAAGAAAACTACCAGGGTAAGTGAAGTGCAACAGAAACAAAGCTTCCGCAAAAAGGTAGTCAAATGTTCCATGTGTCACTGGCTCATCTTCCTGGCTCTGGATCACATTCTAATTCTTGCTTTTTATTTTTTTAGACAAAATTCGGATTCTCAAAAAAATTACAGTATTTATTTTCCTTTTTTTTTATAAAAATTTAAAGTTTTCCGCCTATTTTTAATCCCCCCATTAATCCCCAGGGGATTTGAAATCTTCTCCCCCGGGATCCCCAGGTTTCCCCCCACCCCCAAATCCCCAGTTCCCCAGGGAAATGGCGAACACTGTTTCAATGTCGCAACTTCTCATTGGTAAGTTTTCCACTATTTGGTTACTTTTCCAGATGGCGATTTAATTTAACTCTTGTAAGTTTTCTCTCTAGCGATTTTTTCTTAACTCAGTTTTCCACTTTCTGTTGAGTTTTTTCAATGGCGACTTATTCCTAAATTTCTTCAATAACGACTTATCTTTGAGATTTTTTAATAGCGACTTCCCCATAAATTTTTTCAATAGCGAATTTCTCTTAAATTTTTCCAATAATGATTTTCCCCTAAATTTTTTCAATAGCGACTTTCCTTTGAGTTTTTTTCAATAATCACTTCAATAGCAACTTTCCCCTAAATTTTTTCAATAGCGACTTTTCTTTAAATTTTTTCAATACTCACTTCAATAGCGACTTCCTCTTAAACTTTTTCAATAGCCACTTACCCTTGTGTTTATTTAATATACACTTTTCTTCGAGTTTTTTCAATAGCGACTTTTTCTTGAATTTTTTCAATAGCGACCTTTCCCTACTAAAATTTACAATTTTGATGACTTTTCACTGGTATACTTTCATCACTAAATTTTCCAAGAATATATTTTTCCATAACCATGAAGTGCGAAAAATGTTAACCGAGCTTTGTACAGAACGTCTAAAATTTTCTACTCATTTATCACTTTGGTTGAAACGGGGAGGATGAGTCTGGCTGGATCATACGCTAAACTGCACATAAAACTCGCCAAAATGCATCAAAGCACACAAGTTGAATAAGATTGAAATGCGTGTAGATGTGGATAGAAGAAAAGTATAAAAAATCACGGCGCCAGTCTGTCGAAATGAGTTATCCGAAAATCCGAGTACTTTTTCTATTTCTACTTACAACTTAAGACCATCCCCCGTCGTGGTTTCTATTACTTAACATTATTTTTATAATACTCAAATCTAATACTTAGTACACAAGAATCTAAGGCTAAGACTAAGACAGAGGAATTAATGAAAGCAGTGAGAATTTTATTCTTGATTCCTTACCACTACTTTACTAATCTCTACCAAAAAAAAAACTAATGAATTTTAGAAGAAAGTCAAAAAAAAAACTCAAGAGAAAGTTGAAAGATTTTGGTTAACAAAAAATATACTCTTTTTTTTCGCCTCATATGATCCATTTCAACTAAAACTTCATCCCATCCTTTTTTTTTTCTTTTTTTTTTCGCACAATGACTCCCGCTATAATGTCTTTTTCAACTGCTCATCCGACCATATCACCAACAGAAACAATGTACTACATTTAGCATTTAGATCAAAAGGAAACAATAAACCTAATTTTTGCACATAGAAAAATATCTGCAACATAAAAACTGCAGTATTAGAAATGAATCGACATGAAGAAACTTCAATCATTTCTTATAAACTTCTACTTTTCACAAAATTTTCACTCATCTAACCTCTAACTCTAACCTTGACCTTCGTTATTGAAAATTTCCATTTTTTTTTTTTTTTTTTTTTTTTGCAACTTATATTCTAATTTTCATTCTTGCCGGTTTATAACAATGGATTTTTACAAGGTGTGCTGCTTAGATCCTTTCTCGTTTCTTTATAACATTTCAAATTGATTGACAATCTGTCCAAAATAAAAAATTGAAACCTAACATTCAAATATTGACTATGATCATTGTTATGTAAATCCTAAGCTTCTTCCCCCACACAGTCTGAGTTAAGTTGCATTGTTGTAATATAATTTGTTACATGACTTAATTTTTTCGCAAACAAGGAAGCAAGTAGTGAAGGAAACGCCTGTTACTATTCACTACAATTAACATGTCACTCATAGGAAATAATTATCATTCAACCACCGTGCAAATAATAAAATCTTACCAGTTTAGCAACATTTTTTAAAACATACCACTAAGTTCTTCAGGCTTGATTTAAGGTTTAGTTTTTAAAAATTACAAATCAAGCTAATTTTCTCTTAAAATTATGAATTCAGTCAGATTTGACTATTATTATTATTATTATTATTATTATTATCATTACTGTAAAAATTTAAAAACTTTGGCCAAAGGTAAGCATTTGAATTTAGTCAAATGGTCACCTGCTCCACCTACTAACAACCTAATCTTAAATAAACAACCTAACAACCTAAGAAGAAAAAAAAACTCCTTCAATTAAGACATCATTACCGAACCATTCAACTAACTTTAGAAATAAGACATATTTTTTTTTTTACATCTCCCTCTATCTAGAGTGTTTGAGACTTTTACGGACATCCGTAACCGGAAATTGAGATATGAAAAAGCCCAGTGATGTCCATTTGGCGAGAATGAGACATTAGGGGTGACAAAGAGAGTCATCGATCTTACGAAGATCAATCACCAACTGCCATGGACAATTCCTCTTCTTTTCAGTTAATCCATAAAACTACTACCACTACTATAATCATTCTCTCTGGAGAAAGTCATTTGGGCAGACTGTCTCTGATACTCTTACTTTCACTCCTCAGAAAATACATTCATCTTCAAACTCCTGTTGTAAGAAAGAGACAAGCTCTTCGATAGACTACACACTATATACTAAATTCTTACTCTTTTACTGGACTTTTTCTTAGAATACTTGGACTTTCTTAGACTATTTACTACAAAAAGTACTACAAGTCTGAGAAGTTGTGTCAAATCCCTTTCTCTGGTGGTGAAAGTAGAAGCAAGTAAGAATTATTCATCCTCCTCCTGTTCTTCCTTTGACTCTTTTTTTTTCCAATAAAATGAGATGACACAACCATCAATGCGCTGATTAATTGATCTCTTCTTCATATATCATACTCCAAAAAAAAACATGAGCTAGCAACTAGATTTTGTATACCGAGCTCTTTGATTGGTCAACGTCAATGGACATTGTTCATCAACTCGACGGCGACACCGTTGACGACCCATGGATCATTCTTGGATCATTTGGGTCAAATCAAAGCAAAATCGCATAGTAATAATTTACTAACGAAAATTATGACAAAACAAATATGTATTATTATTACATATTATGTTGCATTATTTCCAGGCTACATGGAGACCGGAATAAACAATCAAAAATAACTTTGATTATTTACAAAATTTGGTCAATCAAGTCCAAATAAAAAAAAATATCTTGAATATCTACTCATTCTGTTTGCCTAATGCCAATGCCCAAAGTATTATATTTCTTAGAAAATTATTATTATTATTTCTATTGTTATTACTACCATTTTCTGTAAACATAGACAAAGAGAAACGCATAAGGAACCTAAAATATGAAGACTTTATGAGTTGTAACAAATAAAAACAGATGAGAATTTACCATGTGGTTGTAAGAGCGTGAAGGGAGAGAGGCGTTGAGCGGAAGTCAGATTGAAGTGAAAGCAGAAACAAAAAAAAATGCTTTCACTTTGACTCAACTTAAGATTCAACCAGGAGGGAAAATAACAATGGATATGATTACAAAATAACAAAATAACAATGTAGGATTAGGATTGTTGTTGTATTGAGAAAGTCCATTTAAAATTGCTTAAAATAGAATAATATTTTTATTTTTATAAAAAAAAAAAATAAATAAAAAATTTCAAATAAACTTACCTTATTGTGTACATAATCCAATGCCAACATGCAATCATTGATTGAATTTGATTGATGGACTTGATGGTATCCATTTTCACTTTTTCCATTCATTGAAATGAGATGTTGTTGTTGGGCTGGATGATTGTTGTTGTGATGGTGATTGTTAGGAATTTGTTGGTGATGGAAAGGATGATGATGAGGACTAGTGAAACCAACAGCAGCGGCTGCAGCTGCAGCTGCTGCATCACGGATCCAAGGATACATTTACTAAATAATGTAAAATATCACAGAAATTTTTTGACAAGAGGTCACACAAGGTCAATAATAATTATTTTAACACATCCCTTGAGCTAAATAAACCAGTTGTGACGTTTTGAGAGAGACAGTGTAGTTAGTAAGTAAAATAACGTTTAAATTACATCTAAATTAAAATCCATTCTTCAAAGTTTTGACACAGTTACTACTGTAACTAACTACACAGAGACGTTAAAAGAAATTCTGTTTTTTTTTTCTCCAAATTATGTCGGACTGAAACTGAAAGAAAGGATTTAAAAAAAATGACAACAACAGACAAAAAAAAAATACTATTGTTGACTTGTTGAAAAAATGTGTAGAATTTTTGTTAAAAAATTGATTAAGTAGAGGCTGAATGATGGGGTTTGGAGAAGAAATGAAAATGACAAAGGAACGGGAGCAAGTGTATAAAAATGTTTTGGTGAGAAGATGATCTTGACTCAAGCCGAAAAGTCTTCTATTGTTTTCCGTCTGAAGTAGTAATCTCGTAGCACATAGGGGTTTTCTGTAGAACCGTCGAATTTCATACTACTCAAAACCTCAACCCTCAAAGAAACGATGTGTGATTTCCAAGAGAAAAAAAAATAAAATAAAATAAAATAACTTGGAATTGTTCCTTACTTGGAGTAATAAGACTGGAACCAATGAGTTACACCATCAAGTACCTCTAGACTAGTACGGCTACTACTAAAATTTCCTTCTTTTTCTTCTTATAATTTTTTTTCTTCACAGAACTTACATTTAATGTAATGGAACATTGTTGACGATCAGATGTTGAGAAACGGGATGATGAAGAAGCTCGAGTTGATGCTTGATGATAGTGATGAAAAACACTGGAGAGAGCGAGAGCACAACGAACAACGACGTACTGAGGAGTATAAGATACTCCAATTCTAACTTAAATTTTCCCTCCAAGACACATTTTTCTATAAAAATATAATACAAATTTTCAACTGGTTACTTACTAATACTAATACTAATTTTTTGAATTTACCTTATTTTAACCTAATTGAATAACCTAAAATAATCCTAAAACCAACCTAATTAACCATTTAATAAACAAAATTAATAATCTTAAATTTAAAACCTAAGTAACACTCCACTGAAGCTAATATTAGATATTCTGCTGTCTGCTGACATAGTTGGGCAGAATAAAAAAAGACTTAGAAAACCCTAACTAAACTACGAACCATACTTTAATTATAATAACCTAAATCAATAAATTAGGTTTTTAGGGTTTTGTATTTACTATTTTAAGCTTATAATTCAAAAACTAATTATTAAGATAACTAATAGGTCTACTTACACAGTTGGGCAGAATAATAGAATGGTAAAGTCCTAATAAAAACTCTTACAATAACCTTAATTATAATAACCTAATTGAATAATTTAGGTTCTTAGGTTATTAGGGTTTTGGATTACAAATTTAAACTCGTTTCCAACAATTTTTTTTTAATTTAGAAGAGTAATTCAACGTATAAGTTCGTTTAGTAATTTATAGTATTTGAACAAGAATGAATCAACTGAATTCAAAATTTGAGTAATGACCAATCAAATTTGAGGAAATTTTAAATACTTCAATCTGATTGGTTGAATTTGAATATTTGAATTCCAATTCCATTATTCGTTGTTATTTGATTTGAAATTAACGACTCAATAGGACAAGTTTAATAACTATTTAATTATAATTGACTTAATAATANACTTCAATCTGATTGGTTGAATTTGAATATTTGAATTCCAATTCCATTATTCGTTGTTATTTGATTTGAAATTAATGACACGATAGAACAAGTTTAATAACTACTTAATTATAATTGACTTAATAATATTTTTTTGTTTGATTTTAAACATTAAATGACGTTTCAATTATTAATTTATGAGTTAATTATTATCTAATAATTAATTATTATTTCTCAAAGTTTTTGATTTTCATGATTTTGTGAAGTTGGAATTTACATGTTATTATTGTGAAAATTTCGTTCGTTTTTTTTTTTTTGTAAATTTCTCATAGCAACCTTGGTTAAACCAATCCAGAGACCCGATATGTCGAGAAACGGTTTTTCATTAGCCTATTTAAAATTATATTTTAGGAGACAATGAGACAGAATTAGCAGAAAAAGATGAAAAAATAGTAAAAATTTTATGATTTGAGAGTAACAATTTAAAAAATTTTTTGGGATTACTACTCACACGACATGGACGATGCAGGTAGTAGCATGACGAGCGGTGGTGGTGGCGGTGATCATCGCTTACTTCTCTCTGCATGTGAGCACATAAGGACCAATTTCATTTCTTAGATCCTACAAGAAAATTATTAGATTTCTCATCATTAAATTCTCAAATAGAGTATTTCTCAATGTCAAAAAAAAAAATAATAATACACAATTGGACCATACTGGGGAGACTAGTATCTAATTTTTACAAATTGAGTCCTCAAATTTCATTTGTGAGGGTGAAAGAAGAATAAATATAGAAAAAAACTTAAAAAAAAAACTTGTCGTTTCTTTAGTGTATTTGAGACGCGGATCCCTTAAGAACTGCGTGATTTCAAAGAAAACCGAAATAATATTGTACATTTGTGAAACACACAAATCTACGTGCCTTGTGATTTCTGAGTGAAAAAAAAAAATTTTTTTTTAACGAAAAATGGATGATTATGATCATCTTCACATTTAGGACTGTGCGTTCAATGAACTGTCACTCAAGTACAGAAACTTCCGCACTGTTTTCATTTTTGTAGATTTTAGCCTAAAGTGACAGGAATTGAAGAATTGTTTTAATTATTATTTTGTATTTTTTTTTATCATATATACACATACATACATATAATACCTAAATTTTGAAAAATCTATTTCAGAATTTAAAGAAAAATAATAATTTTATGAGATGATTCAATACATCTGTAAAAATAAATATACACCGATTAAAATTTTTTAACTTTAGCAATTTTAGCTCAAAATTCGATTACAATTATAAATAGTGTGATTTTTTTAAATCATGAAGTTAGAACAGTCTAATTCTACTTTCATTGTTATAAGGTAACAATCACTCATTTCAGAATGAGTGATGTAACTGTCAGCCATCTTTTACATGAATTATATCACTTGAATAATATAATTTTAGAAATTTTGATTAAAAAAAGATTTTTTTTTTAATGTAAAATTTTTTGAATTTTCTCCGAACTAACATTAAAACTTTTAATGTTAGTTCGGAGAAAATTCAAAAAATTTACGTTTTAATTTAAAACTTAAGTCACAATTTGGAAGAAAGTCTTACTCAAAACTCAAGTTACAAAATATTGATCGGCGTTCTGTCATTTCTTATAAAAATATTGCAAAAGTAAGAAGTTTTGTGTACCAGTGAAAACAACATTTACTTTAAAAACAACTAAGGAACAACTTGTTTTATAACCAATTAAATTGAGCGCGCGTAAATTCAAATTGATTCACATTAGCAATTAGTGTAAAACAGAAACAAAGTTAATCGTGTTGAATTCATTATTGTAGAATTTAGGCAGTGGTTACTGATATTCTTTAGGTTATTTCTTATTGCCCTTTAGATTCCTGTTAGGTTGTAAATAAAGTTCGGAATCAGATTACAGTGGAGATCGCCTTATAACGAACTTTTAGGGACCAGGAAATTCGGTTCATAACACCCGATGTTTATTATAGCCGAATAATGAACAAATATAAAATTTAAAGTTATGTTCATGACATCCGATGTTTTGACTTTTCTTAGNGACCTCGCCTATAACGAACTTTTAGGGACCAGGAAATTCGGTTCATAACACCCGATGTTTATTATAGCCGAATAATGAACAAATATAAAATTTAAAGTTATGTTCATGACATCCGATGTTTTGACTTTTCTTAGTTCAATTATTTTCTTTTTCTAGATACTGCAGCCTCACAATCCAAATAAACCAAAAACTTACTTGAACAGAAAAAAATGTAGATAAAACTGTGTGAAATATCTTCATAATTCTGTAATGATTTATTCACGATTTAGAGATGCTGTAACAGTGGATAAAGAATAGTAGATAATTAAAATTTGACAAGTCTTATTTTGTCCATTGCACCACGGAATAATAGGAAAAACGTTGGTGCAGTGATTCAAAACTTCAATTCTACATTCATTCACAACGCATTTTATTAAATTGGCATAACTTTTTCAACATAATAGGGTCTGGTTCATCTCTCACAATGGTGAAATGAAGGACTAGACTGCAAGATATGGTTCATTACACCCGAGTGTTCATTTTAACCGAGTTCATTATGACCGAGGTTTTCAACATTAATTTCCCTATCTCTAGGCAGGGACAGGCGGTTCAGGTTTATACTAACCGTGGTCACATTACATCCGGGGTCATAATAGGCGAGGTTCATTGTAGATCGGATTTAAATCTGAGAATAAAAATCAATGATTTTATGGATTTTAGCACTAACATTGCATCCAAATTAAGATTCCCAGCTTCAATTTCGTTTTTGTTCTAGACGAAATGAAGTTACTTTAACACTTGTAAAGTTTGAATAATTGAAAGAACTGTTTTTCAGAAAAATTTGTAATCTGCAAAGTTTAAAAAACAAACATTTTTTTCAATGCGCTTTCAAACATCATATTTTTGATTTTTGACAATCGAAATATAAAAATCCAAAAAATCGAATTTTTTGGATTTTTATATAAAAATCCAAAAAATCCAATGAATCAAAAAAATCTGATTTTTTGGATTTTTATATAAAAATCCGATTATTTCTAACTCTGGTTTAAAAATCCCGTGAAATATTTAAAAAACTTGCTTTATAATATTTAGTCTTATAAAGAGCCTCAGGAACTGGAACGGATGCCTAAATCCTAAATCCAACCTTTACTATTTCAAAAATTTAATTCCCGCGCATACGTATAAATTTCACTTTGAGTTCTTCAAAAAGTGATAAAAATACGGATTCAAAAAGTTTGATTACCCTTGTACAAAAATGAAGAGAAAGTCTAATTTATTTATATTTATAAATTACATTATTATATTTTATAGACTTTTTCTTATTTTTCTTTTAGTCATTCTATACTAATTTTTTTTTAACAACTTCAAACTAACCAACTCCTCAACTTCCCCCATGCATTTCCTAATCCTAACACCTAATGGAATTGCTCTTCTACTTCATGACTCTTGTAAGTCATTTTCTTAACAAAAATTTTAAACATGGTGAAGGCGGAGAGGAAGTTGGTGAAAATGATAGCAAGATTTTTACAAGATTCGTCATCTTCCCAAAAGTATATATATTTTTTTCTCTTTCCTGTTTTTTTTTGTAGTAAGTATAAAGTATAAAGTATAAACTACTCTCATCCATCCGCCAAGTCATGTACCCTTTTTGCCAAATCCATTTGGTCAGTAGATAATTTCCCAACTGATGCATGGAACTACTTACATTACTATCTACTGGCAAATGTTGAAATGAAAGATGGACTTTAATTTAAACCGTGAGAAAGGAGTAAAAAAAAAAAAAAAAAAAATTTTTCCTCTTAAAAATTTAAACATGCGAAGAGCTCATTATGGATTTAATGGACCAGAAATCAGAAATCGAGTGGAAACGTACATGAAGAGTAACCAAAAAGCCTTGACCACCACCAGCCAGTATGACTATTCACTACTTACTAATACTAACTATACTAATCTCTATTATGAAGAAACGTAAACCTGGAAAATTAATTTTAATTTACTTAAAAGAAACTAATCAGTAGAGAAGGGGAGTCGATCAAAACTGTATTATTGACTTACCTTTAAGTTCATTTCTCATAATGAAGCAATTCATTTACAATGGCCTCATCCTATTGTTCTTTACAAAAATTTTATGATTCAACCTGACAGCAAACACACGAAGTATAGTTTAAAACTTGTTAAATTAATACAATCTCTGTTTTTAGTACATTTCATACCTGTCCCTAATGGCCCTGTCAATCTCCAATTGAATCTAACTCCATTCTACAAAAACAAAANAAAAAAAAAAAAAAAAAAAAAAAAAAAAAAAAAAAAAAAAAAAAAAAAAAAAAAATTTCACGACAACAATCAATCAAGAAATTAAAATTAAAATTTTTTAATTTTCATACTCTTACCATATTATTGATGCCAAATCTAACGAATTTTGACATCAGTGCTCTACTACCCGACCTACTAGTATTATAAAAAAAAAAAAAAAAATTTCAACATATTTCAAAATAATTTTTTTAACATGTTTCAAATAAAATTTGAACATANAAAAATTTCAACATATTTCAAAATAATTTTTTTAACATGTTTCAAAAAAACATTAGTTTGACCTGAATACAATCAAAAATATTTTTACCCTTGACATATCCCCCCACACCGATTTAAATATTATATACTCTGGTATATTTTATTATTACATAATTTCTCCTCATCTTCATATAAATTTTAAATTTTATTAATCATAACATTTTATTTTCCCTTAGTACTTAAATTTTCCCTTAAATCCAAAGTTATATAATTCCTTCAAACCACCTTGAAGAAATCAAGGTGCCTTAGCCTTTCCTATCATCTGGATTTTAGTAATTCGCATACTAATCAAAATTTACTTTTCTCTTAAACGTCTATAATCAATATAATATATATATATTTTTTTTATCTAAATTATTATTGCAGATCTAATCTGATTATGTACACTAAAATCTAATAAATCTAATTTACCAATAATGGTTTTTATAACTTCTTAAACCCTTATTAGTGAAGCACTGCTTGAGAATTGAGATTTGAGGCACAGAATTTCTGCAAAGAGGCTTTAGAAACTTAACTTAAGAAAAGGAATCAAAACAAAAAAAAAAATTATTATTATTACTTTCACTAGAAAAAAATTTAAAGGTGCGAGAGAGAACGTTAGAAATGAAAATTATTACATAAAATAAATTAGAATATAGTTAACTTTATCAAATTTTTGAACGTGATAGGTTAGGGAGACTCTAGTATATGAGTCAAGTCCCCTTAACACAAAAAGTGAATAAGGGGGAGACTTGCCCCTAAAATATGACACGTCAAGGACGTATATTTCATGTTTTTTTTTTTTTTTCAAATTTTGTAATTTAAATCCATTTCATAATAAACACTTTCGATGAGTTTTAATCCGTGTTATCAAGACAATCCATTGGTTGTAGGGCTTGCGGTAGGTCGAGCAATGAAATTAGACTGGAGTAAGGCTGTCCCTGAAACAAAAAATTAACAAAATTTCGACTCGTCGCAAAGTAACTTTTCAAATTCATGCTTGCAATTATTAACCTAAATAAAAAATTTTTTCAATGGAATCTAAAATCTAAAAGAATAAGTCTATAATCTTGATTCAATCAAACCAAAATTCAAAAAGTCTCTATCTTATTTTTACTCTTTACGTTTCATCATGAAACTTTCATCCCATTTGATCAATGTTCAATCANTAATTTAAATCCATTTCATAATAAACACTTTCGATGAGTTTTAATCCGTGTTATCAAGACAATCCATTGGTTGTAGGGCTTGCGGTAGGTCGAGCAATGAAATTAGACTGGAGTAAGGCTGTCCCTGAAACAAAAAATTAACAAAATTTCGACTCGTCGCAAAGTAACTTTTCAAATTCATGCTTGCAATTATTAACCTAAATAAAAAATTTTTTTTCAATAGAATCTAAAATCTAAAAGAATATAATCTTGATTCAATCAAACCAAAATTCAAAAAGTCTCTATCTTATTTTTACTCTTTACGTTTCATCATGAAACTTTCATCCCATTTGATCAATGTTCAATCAATCAACGCCCTCACCCACCAATCAGCAACCAAACAGTCACAATTTAAATGAAAAATATCAAAGATTTCAGTAGCCCTACTCATTTTTCATTATCGACCCTTAAATCTTTTTTTTTCTTTTTTTTTTATTTGGACACATCAAGGCCCGCCCTTCACACCAACTTATATAAAAAAAAACTTGGTGAGTTGATGAAGATGAACAATTATTTTTTTTTTGTTGAAACGAAAATTNAAAAATATCAAAGATTTCAGTAGCCCTACTCATTTTTCATTATCGACCCTTAAATCTTTTTTTTTCTTTTTTTTTATTTGGACACATCAAGGCCCGCCCTTCACACCAACTTATATCAAAAAAAACTTGGTGAGTTGATGAAGATGAACAATTATTTTTTTTTGTTGAAACGAAAATGATAGTAAAGAAGACGATCATATAGCAATATACCTAAATCTATCTAAAAAGAGAACCCTACAAAGGTTCAAAATCAAACCTAAGGGACTTACACTTAACAATGAAAAGAGAGAAAGAGAGAGAGAGAGAGAGATAGAGACAGAACAATAGAAAACTAACATCTAGCTTCAGGGTAAAAATCCATTTGAAGCTAATTTTAACAGCTAAGCCAGAAGTTATATTAAAAATCCGTCGCCGTTTGAATGATACTCAAAGTCATACGTAATTCAGAAGGCTACTATTACCATCAATCTTTTAAAAAAAAATAAAAATTAATTCTAAAGGGTAAGCTTAAGCCTGAGCCTGAGCCTGAGCCTGAGCCTGTGTAGAGTCTAATGTCTAATTACATAGTACTCTCTCGTCTTACCGAATATTATGAACCTTTTAAAACTCATCATCAAAAAATCAAAATTTTGGTAAAAAAAAAAAAAAACTCACCTGAAAAACCACGTTCGACTGTAGTTGATTCCGTAGTTTCTTCAACATCCATGGCTTCATCAATGTCCTTTGGTTTATCAATCTGAAAAAATGAAAAAAAAAAAATAACATTAAGAAAAATGAGTACAATAGCTCATTTACTACATAAATCAATCAAATAAATCCAAACCACGCCTTTCATCATACAGTCACACGAAAGTTACATTATTGCAAAAAAAAAAAATAAATAATAATAAATTTTTTTTTTTAATTTGAACTTTGCGTGTTGTGAAGTGAAACCCACATTGAGTTAATAAATGAATTTACACTCTATCAGTACAAAACTTCATTTAATTTTTTGTTTTTTACCTCTTTCAAAAAGTAACAATAATTTTCAAATCCAAAAACAATGAAACCATCAAAATTTCATGAATCCCATTACAAATTAAAACCAAATGTGAAATGTCCACATTACTAATTGTAATTCCTTCTCCAGGATCGTTACCATTATCATCAACATCTTCAATAACAGTCTTAGTTTTAGTCTTTAGTAAATAAAACTCTCGTTGAAATATGGCCAGGTTTTGAAGTTTAAAAAAAAACAATTCAATAAAACGAAATCCGAACCTCCCTTTGTGGTTTTCACTTTTTTTTTTTCATTTCGTCAGATTCCTTTCGTCAAAGAGTTAAATTTCGAAAAAGAAATATCAGTTTAACCACATTTATAGTAGTATTAACCTCCCTTGTAAAACAAAACAACTGGGTCTCTATACAAAAAAAAAAAAATTTTTTTTTTCTTTTTGTGACATGACCAAAAGCCAAGAAGCTAAAGCAGCAAGAGCAGTATACTCCAAGTCAAATGACACGCCACCAGGAGTAAAATAGTTACTCTCAAATTATTATTATATGAACCACATTCGTACGCTTCTTCAGAACTAAAGATTTGTGGAGACACCACCGAGAAGGGATATATACACATTATATAATATACGTTTATACATATATATTTTTACTTCAGAAGCGTGGGAACCTGGAAGATAACAGATGAAGAGCGAAGATATATCTCCAGACNAAAAAAAAAAAAAAAAAAAAAAAAAAAAAAAAAAAAAAACCAGATGAAAATTTTTGAAGATGATGAAGCAAACAAACGGATTGGATCCATTTTCCCTAAAAAATTATACCGCTTTTCAATCTATCAACGAAATTGATTCAAAAAAAAATCCCTCATCAACAATCCCAATCATAAATTGGAAATCAATACAAGTGACATAATTTTAATATAATAATACTTAAAAAAAAAATCCAAAAAATCAACAATAATTAAAATCATCAATTATTTAACCAACAATAGATGTAAATCAAGGGATCTAGATCAAGGGATCTTCAACAACCAAATAACCTCCTAATCATAATTTCATAATTACATCAATTTCTCATAAACCACCAAAAAATCAAGACCAATCTAAAAAAAATAAATAAAAAACCCCAACTGAAACGCTTTTTTTTTTTTTGTAAAATCAAATTGTATTTTCCCTTGATACTTGATTAACGTCTAACATGTAAACAACAAAATCCTTTAAGAATAAAAATAATTATTGATGATGAATCCATTCACGTAATAATTAGTAATTTTTCAAAGGAATATAAATGGGAAAAATTCCCAACAACTTAAAAAGTAAGACCTTATGTAAAAGTTACAAAAATTACAAAATTACAAAATGTACAAAATTACAAATCTCATTCCTCATTTGCTAAAATAATGACAGAACATTATTATTGTTTCAATATATNAATTCCCAACAACTTAAAAAGTAAGACCTTATGTAAAAGTTACAAAAATTACAAAATTACAAAATGTACAAAATTACAAATCCCATTCCTCATTTGCTAAAATAATGACAGAACATTATTATTGTTTCAATATATAAAAAAAACCCTTGACGCATTTTCTACTCATTCCTTATATTCCTAATGTACGTACAAAGTCCTTCAATTTTGGTCAGAAATCATAAAATGATTCTAATCTTCCTCACTTCCGCTACACTCAATTTGGTAAGTAATAGCAATAGCTTTTAAAAAAAAAACTCTCCCCACGGTCACCAACAAAAATTGCAAAAACGGTTTCAAAAAAAAAAAAAAAAAAAAAAAAA
>NIPM01000087.1:52471-175405 GCA_002738285.1 Holacanthella duospinosa | reverse complement strand
AAAAAAAAAAAAATTTTTTAAAAAAAAAAAAAAAAAAAAAAAAAAAAAAAAAATTATTGTTCAACCTCTTACATCCGTCCAGCCCTCGTCTTTAGTACTTTTTACTTTATTACCCAGTAGCTATTATCCTTCTGTCAATGAATCTTTTACCAAATAATTATCTCTTGGACCTCAAGTTTCATAACCAAGTCATTTTTCTATATATTTTTCCACAAAAAAAAAAATAAATAAAAAAAAAAAAAAAAAAAAAAAAAAAAAAAAAAAAAAAAAAAAAAAAAAAAAAAAAAAGAAAAAGGCACAAAAAAAATTATATAAATTCTGAATAAAAAAAATACCTCACCAATAACGAGCTAGAGAGAAAAGTGAAATTAAAACTACTCAAATGATCATAGCACAATGATAAAAAATTCCCCAAAAAAAACGAGATTGACAATAATATTGACCGGTTACCGGATCCTTTTATGTGTTAGAAAAATCAAAAGTCGAGTTTCAAAACTCATTAGACAGGGTGAGTTGGTTAGATAATCACCACAATATGTTTTACAAACTATAAGAATCAAGAACCTAAAGTAAGTACATCTCCTTTAAATCATCAATTTACCATTGAAATCCAAGAATCATAATATTTATTTATTTGTATCACCAACAGTCTACCTCTCTTCAAACATATAAAAAAAAAAAAAAAAAAAAGTCTTGTTTCTTAGCTCTCTAACCTCCAGTTAGTTAGAATCTCTGGTTACACATGATGAATATTAAATGAAATTGAAGAACAACATTTTTAATGAGGACATTACATGTAAAAAGTCCAGGTATCTCAAGACCAGTGGGCTGTAAAAGGAGATAATTCAAAAAATCTACCCAAATAGAGACCCAGAAGAGCCTTCTAAAGTAATTAATTCACCTCTAAAAATCATCATTCTCAAATCTCAATGCTCCAGTGCTCAATAATAATTTATCAGAGGGGGTAAGATTAATGAACTCGAATTTTTCAATAATAAAAAATATAAAAAATCAAAAAAAAAATCAAAAAAAAAACCCATCCATTCGAAAACATAGTAAGAGAGATTCATAATTTATTATTGGCACTTTGTCTCTAACTTCTTTGGCGTCGACTATCTCTTATCTCCTCCTACCACTTCCACACTTTGAAATTCTGCAAATTAAAAAATTTATTTCAAATTTTTAACTATTTAAGAAATCAGATAATCCTTTCTTATATAATTATTTTCAAAAACTAAATAATAAGGTTGAAAATTAAAGAATGAAGAGATGATGATGACTTAATCTTTCTATTCAAAAATATTACTAGACAGATCAGAATCAAGATCAAGATCTAATATTAAAAAAAAAACAATGATAAAATTATCCGTCAATGTTCAAAGATTTAAAGAAAACTAGAAGATTTCTACCACCTTTGTTAATAGACTCAATAATTGTCTCACGCAACATCCCTTGTTCTTGTTTCGTCCAAAAAAAAAAACAATTTACTACCAATCTATCCTGAGTCCAGGCGTCCAGGTGATTAAAATCAATAATACTTATTATTGATTAACAATGAAGTAAGAAAAGTTAATGCAAAAAAAAAACAAAAAAAAATTTTTTTTTGACATATTAATGGCCTTAAATTCTAAATGAGAGACCATTAAAATTTTATCACAAAATTAATAATATAGTCCAAGGCCAGTAGCCCTATTATTTCAAATTCGTAATTCTGATACAAAAATCAAACTCAAATTTTTAAACCATTAACAAATAAGATTAAAAAAAAATGAAAGATCTTAACTTAACCTTCAGTTAATCTCAATACCTATCTTCTATCTTATAATATCTTATAATCAAAAAAAAAAAAAAAAAAAAAAAAAAAAAAAAAAAAAATTCGGGAGGGTCTTATTGCAAAATAAAGACATAAATTTCATACTTTTTTTTTTCTTCATACTTTTTTTCTTCTTCATAACTTATGATTTCTCTTTAAATTATCCATCTCAGTCTCAGGTAGGGCTAGGCGCTGCTAGGCCCAATGAATTCACACTGTTTGCGGAAATTATTATTAATTGAGAAGGTGGGCTTAATAGTCATTTTCTATCGTAAACAAATTACAATCTTCTTAATTATGAGTTGGATTGAGATCCAAAAACTTTTTGATTTCCTCCCTTCGTCATCATCACTCACTTTTAATGCTTATTTAAAAAAAAAAAAAAAAAAAAAAAATTAACCTTAGCAAATATCCAACTTTACTACAGAAAAAAAAAACAACAACAACCACATTATTAGAAATTTTTAAATTATTAGACATGATTACCATACACAAACCCTAAACCTTTTGTACGAGCCAAAAATTAAAAATTTGAATTTGCAAACAAAAAAAAAAAATAATAATAATAAAATAAGAAAAATATTAGTATTGTGACTTTGATCAACTGCTCAAGAAAATCATTTTATGAATATTAAGTTTCAGATTAACATTTTTAAAAACTTCCTATTACTGAAGATAGGATTGAAACTGACTCCTTATTGTATTCCAAATTTCCAACCCCCTGCCTAACTTGAGTAATAAATTTTTTTAAAGTAATTAATTCTATCAAAAAAAAAAAATCTATTGTTACTATACTGGAAGCAACGAAAAAAAAAAAAAAAAAAAAAATTAGCACTTTGTACATTACATACATTGTACATAGGAATAGAAGAATTTACGTCAAAATAGGAACCAAAAAGCTAAAAACCCAAGTGCGTGTCTCAGTTGTATAAGAATCACTTGAACATATCAAAAGCCGCAAATAATATGATCTTAAAGATATTAAAATGGATTTTTGAAAGGTTATAATTACGGGCACTTTAGCATCAAATAATAAGAATAAAAACTTTTTACATATAAAAATTGATGAGAAGAAAACTCGTTCAACAGGCTTCTTCTTTCTCAACTCAATATTTTTTTAAATTATAACAATAGAGACATAAAACCGATTCAACTAGAGGAAACACCCGCATAAAACCCTTCTAAACTCTCATTATCAACAATTCAAAAAAAAAAAAAATTTTTTTTTTCATATTGGAAATTTAAAATCATATAACTTGTATTCTGAGTCCTCACCAATAAGTGATCAAGGAGTAACCGTATTGAGTCTACCGAATCATTTAATGATTCCTTCTCAAGGAATTAATATTTTTTCAAACGACCAGTTAAGTGCATGTAATTATTATACACTTTCATTTTCAATAATAATATTTTTTTTTCTTCATAAACCAGAATCTTCTGAGACTCAGGCTGAAACTTAAGACTTTGAAACTCAAACCAAAAAAAAAAAAAAAAAAAAAAAAACCAAAAAAAAAAATACAATCTTACACAACCTTACCTTAATGAACAGTGTTGCACCTTCTGGGATTCGAAGTTGACCAAACGTCATATGTTTCTCTATGTCACTTAGTTCCTTCTTATTCCAGTATAAATGCTGATCACTGCAAAAAGCTTTGAAATCCTTTGTCAACTGTTCATCGAAAAAAAAAAAAAAAAAAAAACACCATGAAAAACAAAAATTTTCAAAAATTTTCAAAAATTTTCAAAAATTTTTCCATTAATTCATAATTATAACATACAAAGGTATTTTGAAACTCCAGTAAAACCATTGACGAAGGGATATGCCTATATTTCTTATCATCTCGACTTTGTCGTCGTCGCTCACTCCGACGAACAGGACCATTTGTATCATCATCTCCACGGCGCATCTTTGGAGGAAGCTATCAAAAAAAAAAAAAAAAAAAAAATAGCATTATAGTATTGTTTTAAAAGTTTAAAATAATTTTTATAATTTTAAAAACTTACAAAATCATCATCATATTCTAAAATAGAATCTTGGATCTCATCTTCCTCAACTCTTCGTACAAATATTTCACCATCAACGTAAATGTATTTGTGAGCCACTAATGCCTCTTTCCACTCAAAAGCTGACTTCTCACAAACACCTGAGAATAATATTAACATCTTTCATATAACAACAATAACTCTAATAATAATAATTATTCAAAATTAATAATTTTTTTTTTACTCACCTAAATTATATTTATAGATCATCTTCCCATGATTGTTTGGATCCATTGAAATATTAATGCTAATTTTGGTATCAATTGATCGTGATTCGGTCAAAATTTCAAGTTCATCTGGACGGACGAAGGTAACAACACTACTGTTTTGTAAAAAAAATTTTATATATTAAAATTATATTCATTAGAATTAGAATTATAATCTTATAATTATAAAGTAAATAAATAACTAGTAGTACTTACTGAAAGTCCACTTCTTCAACTTCATCATTCCCTGTTTTGACAAATTCAGCTGGAAATTTTAGGCCAGGTATTAGACAATCACAGTCACCTTGTTGACATAGAAGCTGAGCGGTGGGAATGTGATGTAGTTGCTCATATAATCGAGCATCCCTAAAAATAAAAAGAAAATAATAATAATAAAATTATTAAAATTTTATCAAAAATATTATAAATTTTGACCAGAATTTACTGAAATGGATCATTTAAGTCTTAAAACTACAAAATTTCATACCATTTCTCGTCTTAGAACCAACAAAAAAAAAAAAACATTCACACAAAGCTATAAATCATAACTGTATTCGATCTGTTTTAAATGGAAAGTAGAAAGTGGGAAACACTTCGTTTAGGAGAATTGTCACAGATGCATACTAAGAAAAAAAAAAAAAAACTGTTTCCTAACGCAAAAGATTTTTACCATTATTGGACTGCGTGTGAAGGACTGGTTTGATTTATTGTCTCCTTAATACCAAAATTATTAAGGTTCCAGAAGCAAGTGAAAAGCATAATAATACGAAAAGTGCTGACACTACCAAAAAGTTGTGTAACTTATTTTTCCTAACATTTATGTCACCTTAGTCAAAAATATAGAAATAGAAATTGAATCAGTGAAAATCCTTCAAAATTTACAAAATTTTTAGAACATTTCATATGTTAATAATAAAAAAATAATAATGTAATATCATTTATAAAAACCGGTAAAAATTGATTCAATCCTTGATCCCTGCGGAGATGTAATGATGCTTACTATTAAACCTCTGGAAGGTTTTCATTTTTACATCATCAAACAATAAGAATCAATCAACGGTAAAGAAATTATTAATTGCTCTGAATTTCTACCAATGATTGAATCATGCCTAAAGCTTAAAGATTATAACTCCAATGGAAATAATAAAACTGAAACAATACAGTAGCAATAGTTAGTCACTACATTAAATAATTACTACTGGCTATTCGATTCCGAATGAGGTATTTTTTTTAAGTAGTAAGCTATGCAGTGATCGGATCAGGTAAACCGGTAGCTCTTTCCTTCATTACATGTCAAATTTTGATATGATAACAATTGATTTACAAATTCTATCCCTAAGGATTTTTAACCCTTCCTACATAACTAC
The DNA here is from genome assembly GCA_002738285.1 of Holacanthella duospinosa. NCBI lineage: Eukaryota > Metazoa > Arthropoda > Collembola > Poduromorpha > Neanuridae > Holacanthella > Holacanthella duospinosa. The sequence goes on along the minus strand of NIPM01000087.1, from coordinate 169,976 downwards.
TACTCAGCCCATGCTAATTACTTTTATTCAAACATTCAAATTTGAATAACAAAATTCAAATCTGATTGAATGATTTTTAAATTTTTTTGAAATTTCCATTAGGAGGACATCCTTAGCCCTACTCAAAATCCTTCAACTATTACCAAAAAAATTTACTTTTGCCTTTCATAATATTCTGACGACACTATTATATTTTTAGGTATTTTTTTTTAAGCAATATAATGTTAATTATTGTTGAATCGTTTTATACATTTCCAATTTTGACCAGGAAACCTTAACTTTCCTTACCAAAGTATGGAAATAGTAACTACTTATTATCAATTCTACTGAACTTACTTTATAAAAGACATCCAAGTATTAAAAAATTCTGTTGGAATCATATAGTATTCCCCTGGCTTGTACAGTGAAGGGCGACTAACTCCACGTACTAAATCGTTCAATCTTGTCTTCTCTTTCATTGCAAATTGTTTGTATTGTTCAACGTAGTTATACTCCAGCGTTGCCTGTCTCAAAAAAAAAAAAAAAAAAAAAAAAAAAAAATAGAAAATTTTTTTTTTTCATTTTCAATTGAATTTTACATTAAATGTTCTATACAAAAAATTTTATAATTACGTACTGAGCACTCTTCACATTCTGGCTGTCCAGAACCATACCAAATAGCATTTGGGAAATATTCACCAAGAAGAAACATTCTTTCGACCGTGATTCTCTTATGAGTTCCTTTGAGTATGTTTAGGTTCCCTAAAATTATATTACAAAAAATATTTACGTTATGGCAACATTTTCCCAAAATTTGAACCACTATTTGAATTTTTAATTTCATAATTTTTTAATTTTTTAATTTTTTTTGTAAACTTACCATGTACACATCGAAGCTCTTGATTTAGATTCCATTCTTCTTGGTCTACTACTTCAATGTCTTCATCTCGATCCTTTTCAGCTATGATTCCTTTTGCATGTCTTTTCCACTCACGAAAACTTTCTTTCCCTATGAGAAACTTATTCTGATGAAACCGTGAAGATAAGCCAATTCTTGCTAATTCATTATCACAATTTTTCACATCTTCTGCCACAGTCTTAGCATCAAGTTCAAGCTTCGCATGAGCTTGAATTAATTCACAATGTGATTTGACACATTCCTTACAAAAAGCTTCTGCATGTGATAGTCGTAAGCCATCGTAGTTTTGGTAAAGTACGTCAGCCTGAATAAATAAAAATAAAAATAAAACAAGAATATAATCAAACAGGTTAAATTTTTATAATAACTCACAACTGAAGATGGAATAATTTTGTACGAAACATTTGTCTCATTCTTTCTTGGTGGTTTGAGACGATTGTGACGACAAGTAATATTGTTGTTGTGAATTGGGGGAAGGTCAACTACTTGCCATTGAAGCCAATTTTCTAGCCATTCTGCTGAAATAAAATCAATTTCACACAATTTCACAGCTGGAGGTGTAAGATGGAGGACTGGCTGTCGAATATCTGTTCCCATTAACTGACTCTTCAAGCTCTCTATTTCAAGATTTTTGGCAAATTTTTCATCTTTTGAATTCCCATTTCTTATCCCATCAGATTTTACATCATTTTCTTTCTGAATGGTTGACTCCTCCTGGGCTTGGGCATATTTTGGTTTGAATAAGAGATCAATTTCTAATTGTCGCTGAGCTCTTTTCTCAAGTTCAAGAACTTTTGCTCGTTTCTTTCCCTCAAATTCAGCCTCAATGAGAGTATCCTCTTTGGTAATCATATCAAGCAAGTAATCTTGAATTTCAGGATCTGGCTGGCCACCAGTAAAGTATTCCTGCTTTGTGTAAACCAGCATATAGGCACCCTTAGAAGACGGATTTAAATTTTTAGGATTATTATTAGCTGGTTGAGGTTGTTGCTGCTGCTGCTGCTCATCACCCCCTTCTCCTTCTGAACATAATGAGAAGAAGAAAAAAAAAACAGATGAAAACTTTACAAGCTAGATAAGATAAGAAGCTTCTTCTGAAAATTTTGGGACCAATGGGAAATTAAAAGTTTTGGACATTATTAGTCCAAAACATTAGTAAAGTAAATAATGAATCAAAAAAAAAAAAAAAAAAAATGAAACCTACCTTCACTTTTCATAACTAAATTTTCAGAATATCCTTTTTTGTCAATCTTTTCAACCCGATCGTCGTTGCATTCAAACCAACCTCCAGAGACTAGGTCTTTGATATGAGCTAAAAATTGATATAAAATTTTAACTACTAAGAGGTTAAACTAGCTAGTGTTGATAGAGTCAAAAACTTTCAATTACAGATGTAGTGTCCAGAAGATACTTTTCTCCCATTATGTATAAGAACGGCATTCAGACGATAAATTTGACGTTCTTTGGGAATATTTTGATCATATTCTTGATCACCATTGGACATTTCAGGATTTTGATAATCCGTCATATCCAAAATTTCTGGAAATGAAATTGTCTTCATAACTTTCTTCTTGTCAAGTGTAGCACTGGAAAAAGATTTAGTAAATTAATTTAAAAAACTTTGGTATTTGATAAGTTTAGAATCTTACGCATCAAAGAGAAAGCGCATGAGCTGAATGTTGAGAACCTGTGGAAGTTTTAAAAGTTTCGATTTTCGAATAGCATTCTGTTTGGATCCACAAATATTACAAAAGTAACGATTGTCGTCTTCAAGTCTTTCCTCTTTAAAATAATCTTGAAGTGAGTCATGTAGTGTCGAAAAGATATTCAATGTCAGTTCCTTGAACTCTTCTTTTCGTCCCAAAGTTATCGTTCCACAGTTTTCACAAGTTGTCTGAAAATGTGACTCACCAGTGAAGCAGGTTTTGAAAATTCTGCTAATATCTACATTCTCATCAGATAGTTCCAATTCATTGGCTATAAATTCCAGTAAGAGTTTTGCAAATTCTTGAGCGTCTTGTTGAAGAGCAGCATCTAATTGGAGGGCTGCAACGAGCGGTTTCGTATCAATGGTTCTGTGAGAGAGTACGAAGGATGTGATTTAGTTTCTCAAATTGTTTGCCTAATTTTTCACCTTTACCTTTGTTTTGAAGACTTCATCCTTGCAAACATTGCCTGGAGATGCCCAACAGCACATTCTGGTGTGTATTCTTTGTTACCTTCAACTGTATGAGCCGGAGGTTTCCAACGTAAAATTGCAGGACTGATTTAAAAACAAAATTGATTTCATTTTCATAACTACTCCAAAATAAAACTGAAATTTCTTACCGAACTATAGGATTGTGATACCAAAGCTGTAGCAAGGAGTTGACATAGCAAGTATTCCCTAAATTTTGTAAACCAACTATCTGTCCTTGATCACGATTCTGACTTTGTTCTGCTTCAACACCTACATCATCATCGCTCTTCCACATAAGGTCGCCCATTCCCCAAAGACAATATGGATTTTTCTTGCATTTGCAGTAACGCTTACTATAATAAATACAAATGATTAGAGCGATTGATCTCATCAAACGATATTTATTCATTAGGAACAAACCCGCTTTTATAAGTGCACTCGGAAAATCCAACAACGCGGTAGACCTTTAATTCCTCACGGATACCGATGTTAGTGGGAACTGTGATGTCTGCCCAACCCCATGGACCTACAGGTTCAGGAGTCTTCGCATTACGGGACAATGCTCCAGTACCTACAACGATTAAATTTTATAAAAACAAATAATAAAGTTGAAAGAACTAATAATCAAAATCATTCGCTCATACTTTTCCTCCAAATAAACTGAGCGATGGTATACATTATCAATGTATACTTCAAAAATTGACAGTGGTATTTGGTTATAATATAACCAATTTATGATAAATGTTCACAATATGGTTCGCCTTATGGTTTCTATTTTAACGATTGATCAAGGTGAGAATAATGATTTGATTACACAATGAGCAGCGCTACTTGTAAATTTTGATTACAAATCTAAACTTCATAATTTAACAGGTTTAAAATTAAAAACTAAAAATTTGATCAGCTGTTCTAAGCGTTTGGGAATAATACCGCCTAAAAATAAATGCCGCCAAACATTGAGACTTGACGACACTTGATCGACAACTTACCATTTCTTCTCATGACCCTAGCCTTTGGAGTTTCTTAAAAACGGAAGATTCAAACGTTGAAGACTCTATCAAGAAGTCTTGTTCAAGATGTTATGTGCTTGACTCGAGAAAAAATATTAACTCAACTCAACATAACTTGACAAATTGAAGAAACAGAAGGATTGAGAAGAATTTAGAATTGACCAATTGGAAGATTTGAATTTGAATTTACCACAATTTTTTAATTTTTTTGGCTGAAAATCAATCGGGGCACTGTAATACTTTTTTGTAGTAGAGGCGCGAACCTTTGGCTAATTTTTTGAAATTTAAATTTTCCGACGTCTGACTAAATTCTTCACTTTTCACACTCACTCCGTAAATTTGATGGGCAAAAAATTTGAAACTGAATACGAGGAGAATGTTTAAATTTTTAGTTTTTCAATGCATAAGTGATGACTCGAATTGACATCATTTCATACATGAATGAGTCAGAATCTGCTGACTCTAGCTAAAGTAAAATTAAACCTTAACTTTAAACAAAATACATAGTTTAAACCTTCTTACTCTGACTCATAACTCGGAGTCAATGGACAGGATGGTGAAAGTCAAGAGTCATCTGAATCAAATTCATGACTCACTAATTCAGAGTCACAACTCTCAAAAAATTTCAGAGTTGTTAATTAGGCACAGAGTTAGAGATATGACTTTGAGTCACTGAATGACAGATAAATCTGCGCCATTTAGTCACAGACATGATTCTGAGCCATTTAGTCACAAACATGATTCTGAACCACTGAGTCACAAACATGATTCTGAGCCACTGAGTCACATATATTACTCTGAGCCACTGAGTCACATATATAACTCTGAGCTACTGAGTCACAGATATGACTCTGAGCCACTGAGTCACAGAGATGACTCTGAGCCACTAAGTCAGACACATGACTCAGAACCACTGTGAGTCACATACATGACTCTGAGTCACTGAGCGGGGCTTAAGAATTAGGGTTTTTATATTAAGAATAGGTCTTAGATTTACTTCTAATAAAATATTCTACCAAGAGTTTGATCGATTCACGAGACTTTTAAACCTAGTGTGACATTTACACTTTAGTGGAAATACCTTAAAAACACCTTTTGTTTGTTTGACTCAATCAGGTCTATTTATTTTACCGCCTGAAAAAAATGAGTCATTGAGTCATATGACTCAGAGCAGACCTAATATTTTTTATGGTGTACAGTTTCTTAATGTAAAATTTTTTTGAAATGAAATTAATTATTGGTCTTGTAAGGAAGACGCTGCTAATGCAGTTGTGAAGCCTAAATATAAAAGGATGTTTGGCTCAAATTTAAACCAATGAAAATGCCCAACAAAGTTGATATTAACTAGGGTGCTCTGAGTAAGTTTTTCACTAACCTAAGTACCCCCTTCTCCCCCGGAAATTAAGGAGGTAATTTTTTTTTGAAAATGTGTAACAAAAGAAAAAAGTTTAAAAGTTCATTGTTTATTATTCATATTCATTCAATTTTTAGAGGAAGTTCTCTGAGTACCCTGCTTGAGTCTCTTCTCTTCTACAGATTGAGTATTTGAATATAACTTGGTGAGTTGATTATTGTTAACATTTTTTATTATATGACACGATTGAGTAAAAGCATTAAACAAGAAGATGTGTCTGTCTTACTCTCAGTAATTTGCAAAAAGAAGAAACTGCCTTACTTGAACTGATTTGGTGCTTTGGTAATGGTGATTCCTGAGTTGACAAATTGACGCATTGGCTAGTTGGAGTTGGAGGTAATGCTAAATAGTAAGTGACAATGGTACGTCGACATCCTTTATCCGTATAACATGGAGTACTCTGCAGTAGCAGTCTTGAACATTGTTCGGCAACACCGTCCCCGTCCCGTCCCCGTCTTTGGAAAAAAATTCCATTCTTGTCCCCGTCCCTTCCCCGTCTTTCCAAAAAATTCTATACCCATCTCATCCCCATCCCCGTCTTTGGAAAAAAAACCTATACTCATCCCCGTCCCCGTCCCCGTCTTTGGAAAAAAATCCTACACCCGTCTCCATCCCCGTCTTTGAAAAAAATTTCCAAACCCTTCCCCGTCCCGTCCCCGTCTTTGGAAAAAATCCAATAGCCGTCCCCGTCTTTAAAAAAATTCTATTCCCGTCCGTCCCGTCCCCGTCTTTGGAAAAAACTTCTACACCCGTCCCCGTCCCCGTCTTTGGAAAATAATCTAATACCCGTCTCAGGTCCTCATCTTTCCAAAAGATTCTTTTCCCGTCCCCATGTTTTGAAAAAAATTCTATCCCTGTGCCCGTCTCCGTCTTTCGAAATTATATTTCTATGTGCGCAATTAACTTTAGCATGCACAGAGCGTATTTGAATGTGCGCAGTAGCCATTATCATGCGCAGTGAGCGTTTAAATGTGCGTAATGGACTTTTGCATGCGCAGTGGGCATTTGTATATGCGCAGTGGACTTTTCGATGCGCAGTGTGCATTTATATGTGCGCAATTGGCATTTATGTGTGCGCAGAGGACTTTTGAATATGCAATGGACATCGCCATACGCAGTTGACATTTATGTGTGCTCAGAGGACTTTCACATGCACAATAAAAATTTCTGTGCGAAATGGCCATTTCCGTGCGCAGTGGGCATTTATAAGTGCGCAATGGACATTTCCATGCGTAGTTGGCATTTATGTGTGCTCAGTGGGCATTTTATGTGCACAATGGACATTTCCGTGCGCAGGTGGCATTAATGTGTGTGCAATGAACATGTCCGAACGCAGTGGGCATTTATGTGCGTAATGTACATAGCCGTGCGCAGTTGGCATTTATCTGTGCGCAAAAGGAATTTATATGTGCTCAATGTACATTTCCGTGCCCAATTGGCACTCATCTGAGCGCAGTGGGCATTTATATGTACGGAATGGACATTTCCTTGTGCAGTGGGCATTTATATGTGCGGAATGAACATTTCGATGCGAAGTTGGCATTTATGTGTGTGCAGATAGCATTATATGTGCGCAATGGACATTTCCGTGAGCAGTTGGTATTACTGGATGAATGTGAGTTTAGTCTATCTCCAAATAATTGGTCACGACAAATATATGACAATAATTGATTGGTTTCATTTTGAAAAACCTTTCTTCAGTCAGTTTTCACTGTCGAAAGTCTGGAAACAGTGCGTTTTGAAGATCACAGATGGCAGAGTACGATGGTGGAAGTAACAAACATTGACTGAAATAGGTTCGTGATGAAGTTTTCATGGTTGTGTAAGCTTTAATATATAATTTTATTATCTAGTTTGACAAAATCAAAAAAAATGTAAGTTTTATTTGCCGCTTTCACTCGATGAAGAGTCTGACAACGGGGAAATGTCCAAAAACTCAAAATCCAACTCCGGTTCCGAGGATTCCAATTCAATTTGTGATTCACACGTGGCAGACGTTGATATGTCAGTGGGTGTATCAGGGTTCAATTCAAGTAAACCCAATTTTGGTTTACCACCGTACAAATCCTTAGCAAGTGGTTTGTCGGTTCCTGAATCTAATCTTCAGTTGAAATCGGTAGTCGCGATATAAAAGAACTTTTCTCAATGATGTAGTCAGGATACGTGTCCGTTTCAATCTTTGAATTGATCCCGCCACGGAAAACATCCTCTCAACATCGCCTGACGTAGCTGGAACGCCAATGTTTCTTTTAGCCAAGAAAGCTAAAATTGGAAAAAGTTTGGCGTGCTGTTTCCACCACTCCAGGATTTCCACTGTTGTGTAATCCTCCTCTAAATTGAGATAAGCTTCGAGTTCCTTATCCATATCCAATGGAACCCTGTCAGGTGGGTTAAAAATATCTAAAAACTCAAAGACATCAATCCCGGCTTTTTAACTCGAGGAACTTTTTTACTTTGAAAAAGTATTGAGGTTTCGTTCAGATGGCATCGCGTCTCGCTGAAGGCGTAGATTTGACTACTGCCCATTCGAAAGTGCTCTGCTCACACATAAATGCCCACTGCGCATGGAAATGTACATTGCGCACATATAAATAACCAGTGCGGATGCAAAAGATCGCTGCGAACACATAAATACCCACTGCGCATAGAAATATCCATTGCGCACATATAAATGCACACTTCGCATGCCAAAGTCCATTACGCACATTTCAGCGCCCACTGCGAATGATAAAGGCTACTGCGCACATACAAATGCGCATGGAAATGTCCACTGTGCAGAAAGAAATATTTTTATTTCGAAAGACGAGGACGGGCATAGAATTTCTTTTCGAAACACGGGTGTTAACACCTGTCCCCATCCATGTCTTTCGAAAAAAATCTACTACCGTTCTCTTCCACGTCTTCCTCAAAAAATTTTATACCCGTCTCCGTCCCCGTCTTTGTTAAATAGTCTCAGACCCGTCCCCGTCTTTGTTATAAAATTTCAGACCCGACCCGGTCCCCGTCTTTAAAAAAAAATTTTTTTACCCGTCCCCGTCCCCGTCTTTGGAAAAAATTTTCATACCCGTCTCCGTCTATCCAAAAAATCTCCAAACCCGTCCCCGTCCCGTCCCCGTCTCGTCCCCGTCTTTCCAAAAAATCTCCAAACCCGTCCCCGTCCCGTCCTCGTCTTTCCAAAAAATTTCCAAACCCGTCCCGTCCCCGTCTTTACTTCGCAATAAACGACCCGTCCCCGTCCGGACGGGGACGGGAAAGACGGGATGTCGAACACTGGTCTTGAACTCAATTTCACTATTTGCTATTAGGAAGTAAGATTAGTTCTTAACTCATCACTTAATTTAAATTTTATCTTAATAGATTGAATTTGAATGGATTGAGACTGTTCCTGAACCTCTCAATTCGATATTTTAAGTGACCAACCTATCGATTATGGATGCTTCAAACAAGAGTATTTCAATTACCAAACAACCTCTACCGTTAACAAACGAAATAGATAGATATCCAGTTTTGAAACACTCGGAAAACGACGAACGATTGGGTGATCTCGTGGGAAGCTTTTTGGATTTCTTTATAACGCTAATCAATAACGTATTGTATAAAGCAACGAGTTACAGCAAGGATGCATTTTTCTTAACGGATGTATTTGATATAAAAGTACCGGTACGTGGTTCTTTGTTTCATAATTTGTGAAGCGTATTTGAGTACTTATTTGATTGATTTTTTTTTTAGATTTGCCAACATGTGAAGATTGCAGAGTATATTGAGATGTGTAGTAAGAAATTGGTTGCATTGCTGTCCTCGAATTCATTAGATGGGTTTCAAGTGAATCTAATGTATCAATCGATTGTTATCCAGAGATTTGTATTCATCTTCAATGGAAAGTTTTCATTTGACTTATCCAATGATATATCGTAAGTATAAGCTTCTTTTATATTTCCTACTACTATTGAACTATGATTTGTTAATTATATTGGGCCAATTCCCGTAATTGTATAGAGCGCCTGATAGTATTAAGACTCATAGTACTTTGAGATTTTAGAAAATTTACGGGAACGAAAATGATAGAAAAGTTGTGCTAGAATTAACAGCTGTCTATTCCTCACCGAAATGTGTAAGGAAGATTATCAAGGGGACAACTAGCCTGTGTTCATAAAGTCACTACACAGTTGAGAAAATGTGTTCCCATCCCCACAACTCCTCTCAAACAGAATTTGTTTCTCTTGAGTTTGAGTGGAGAGGATTGAATTGAGGGACTTATGACATTTATACATGCCTCTAGTAGATTAGAACTAGTGGGAGCCTCATAGTTTTTTCAACCAATCAGAGACCTCCAAAATGAGTCACGTTTCATAGTTGTATTAATCTCATAGTTTCATAGTCCTACAGTACTATGAAGCGTTCTATACAATTGCGGGAATTGGCCCATTGAAAAAATACTTGTTTGTTTAGGGTGAATATGGCACAGATGCAATTAGCTACGGTCACTCGTAGTATTATTGCTCAATTTGATCAACAAATTACAACAGAGAGACTAGACAGTGTGAATAATAAGAGTTACTGTATTGCCCTATCCCAAGACTTCTCCAGATTCCAGATTGTTTTTGGACTAAATGAGCAGGCAATGGGATTATACAGCAGAATAATTAATGGTCCCTTTATTGGGGATACAGATTTATGTATATTTCCATGGTCAAAACCTAGGAAAAAAATACCATCAACACCACAGCGACCAGTGACACAGAGATTACCGAAATGGGATATCGAAGAAGATTCAATCCCTTCGGCACAACCACAACTACCAGATATGGCATACAAAGAAAATTCACCTAGTCCCACATCCTCATCAAATTCATCCAAAAAGCCTCGATTCTCAACACCATCACCACAAACAATAGACACCAACACAAAAATGGATCCATTTGATGCTCTACCAGAACAGAGAATTCGGAAACAGACCTATTTGAGTCCAAATTCTAAAGGAAATGGAAAATATGAAATTCATCCTGTTACAAATGTATCTTTAGGAGATTCACTTCAAATGGATATTTGTGTACTATCTTATACTAACCAATCTCATCTAAATCTTCGTCATAAAGATAAATCAGGTTTTTCATCGAATAGAATTGACTCCCCGGGATTATATCGTGGTTCATCTTCAAAATGTACTACGAAGAATTATCCACGACATCTCCAGTACTTACAAATGAAACATCAACATGTTACATCATCAACAAGAAATGGATCAAATCTCAATGAATCACATAATTTAGGGTCTCCTCGACTACCTGTATCAAAACGTATGATATCTTCACCGAATCGTTCTTCAATTACTCGAATTTCAATTCCAAATCCCTTTTCACCTGTTGGTTCATCACATGGACAACATCGAGACACTCCAAATGGGTATGAAAGATCATCTAAACTCAACCAATCATCATCACCTATACAAACTTTACGTAGAGAATCTCCTATTACTTCACCTAAAACAAATATGTCACCTTTCAGTCTCTATCGAGCTTCACTTCAACTCAACAATCGACCCAAATCTGCTCGATCACTCAATGATGCCTTTGAAAAATCAGCTTCTCCACCATTAGCAGAAAGTAGAGCTCTTTTGTTACCCAGTAATCACCTAGAGATGGTACGGCGTCAGTAAGTAAACAAATTACAAATTATAAATTTAATTTAATTTCCAATCTTGGAAAAATTGATGTTAACCTCCAAGATTTTTCAAATTCCTTGGACATACGTGCCAGTATTCCTAAGCATTATTGCAAATGAATCAATTATTGTTGTCTAATTTTAGTTAACACGTGTTAACATTTTCATTATGAACTGCCAAAATAATGACTTCATAAGTTTAACACACAAGATTCAAAATATCCCAAGTCCGATTCATAACATAGACCGACCTTGGAAACACTTGGACAACTTTTACACTCAAATTCAAATCCTATATTTCCTTGTCCATTGTTACGGAGCGAATTGTGCATAACTTAATATTGTTTACGCATTTCCCCTATTATTTTTTTTAAGTTTTTACAGTTTTTAGTAAAAAATATAAAAAGTTTTCGAGGTCGGACTTATGTTTATGCGGTGGAGGTGGTTATTTTGACTCGGGATGTCTAATAACTCGTCGGAGTTATTGGCTAACTTTTTTTTTTTTATAAAAAAAAAAGTTTCAAGAATAATTGTCAGGGTAGGTAGAAAATGTAAATCGTGATTGATAATTTGTAAATAATTTGAACCTTCTTGGTCCTCATTATGACGTATTGCTAAAAATGTATTGTTTACAAATTATAACTCTTTTTTTGTACTCCAGTTACTGATTTTAAGTAAAAAAAAATGGCAAAAAAGTACTGTGAAGAGTTTCTGAGCGTTACTTTACAGGACCTTAGTAACATGGTGACATGTAAATATTCAAAATTAGGATATTTCATTGTTGTGTCAAAATTTCATGAAAACGGATCATTATGAATTATGAAATGATCCGTTTGATTTCTATTACATGTCCTTGTCCCGATTTTATTGAATCGAATGCGTAGACGGCAACAGTAATAGCCATCTTTTAGTAATATAATTTTTGTCGTTGGGATGTTATAATTTAGTAAATTACAACTTAGTAGTGTTAGGTTATAATTATCGTTAGTCTTTTAGTATCATACAGACAGCATTATTAGGTTGTAAAGCTTAAGATCAAAACATTCCTTTTTTATATCACTTTCAACAGGGAGGAGATGATGAGAGGGTATTCTAAAAACAATGGTCCTTAAAGTCTAACTGTCTACTCCAATAAATTAATACTGTACAGTTTAAGTACAGAATTAAGTATGACATATTCTTGGTGGTCTTACTTTAAATAACAATTATGTAAATCTTCGACTATTGTTGGAGACATTGGAGTCATTATTTGTATCTCTAGATTGTTTCCCATTCCCATCAGATGAAGAAGAACCACTACTACTTCTGTCTTCATCCTCTGACTCACCTACTTCACCATAATTTAGCGAAAACCAGATGCTCGTCGGTAAGTTCTGACATCCTTAAAAAAAATATTAAATTTAGACTATTATGAAGGTTTTCTAAACATTGTTTTTATGCAGTATTTAGAAAATTAAAAAGTTGGACAGGATGAGAGAAACCTTGATAGAGCGGTCGAAGTTCCTTTGAATATAAATCACCACAAGGCGCACCGGAAATACTCAAATTTAATAAATTTCCAGAAGATGAATCAAATACAACAGGAGTAGATTCTTGTATCCAGAGACTTCCAACCTGAAAAAGTAATAATAATAATTAGGGGTATTGCGGATAGTATATCCGGCAGGTTTGACGGATATCGGATATCCGGCGTTTTTTGATTGCTGGATATTGGATATCCGGCATTCTTGCTTGATTAAACTCGTATTGCACATAATTTAAAAAAGAAGATGCGTTTTGACTCATTTCACGCGAACGTGCAGGAGTCAATTTTTAAAGTCCTAAGTCAATGTTTGTATTGTTTTGTGAGAAAATTTACATCCCAACAGTTGTAATCGGTCAGTGAACTCTCTAAATTCTGATTTCTTCTCTCATTCTTGTTTAATTTGTAAATCTTATTAAATTTTAAATAAATGATCGCCGATTTTCACTGTAGTTACTGCGGAATTGTTATTTTTAGAAAATAACAAACTTCAAAAATGGGAGGTTTCAAATGGACTCACTGTATACTCCTATATAATACATCTAATAAATTTATTGGTTCATTTTTTAGAATTTCTAAAAAAATTGTATAGAAAATTATCCGCGCGGATACCTATAAGTATCCGGTATCCGGCGGATAGTCTATCTTGCAGAGTTTTAGGCTCCGGGTATCCGGCTGCCGGATATGTGCAACATATCTAATAATAATTGTTATTTTGAATTTACTATAATTGTTTGGACTCACTTGTTGAATATGTTTCAGACAAGTCATTGGATGTGAATGATTGGTCCAAATATCTGTCAACTCCCCATTTCTTGTGACTTCATCAGCTAAACCGGATGTGAACAATATAAGATTAAGATGAGAACTTGATTTCCTTAGGAGTGACATGATTCCATCAGTTCTACTCAGGTCAGCTACAATAATTACTCGTTGAGCTTCACAATTTGATATATCTGAGAGAAATTCTTCAATACTGTATAGTTCTTGCTCATCAGCCTAAAATAACCCCAAAAAAAATTTTTTTTTCTGTTAGTAATTAATTAATGGTTAGTGTCAATAAGAATTAATTATTGTCATCTTAAGACAATAATTAAACAAAATTTTCTTACAATTCCATTGTTGTCACTATCCCAAAACAAAAAATCTCCTCCTATAGTTGTAGGCGTGTTCAAGTAAATGAAGAGTGTATCTGCACAGTGTTGTGATTTACATATTTTGTTTAGATGACCCCTTAAGTCAGATTTGAATGTAAGGGATTGAAAATATGAGTCCATTTGTGTATTTTTTTTTTCATTCTTAGTAGTACTCCGTTGTCCACCGTTTCCATAAAAAAGTTTTAAATTTTCTTTTAGAAAACCATTAGAAAGTAACATGGATTCCATTTTCAAGAGATTTTCTTCTGATTTCAATGTTGAGTGTAATTGGTTCCAACCTCCACCAATCAAGACACCACGATCACATCTAGAAACAAATTGGATCCAAAGGTATTGTTAAAACATACAAAAAAAAAAAAAAAATTTTTTTTAATAACAGCACAAGTTAGTAATTTTAATAACTAGTACTTACCGTTGAAATAATTTACACCGTGTTCGTATTTTTTCAGAATATACTTTTTCATCCTCATTTGGAAATTCTTTAAGAAATTGACGAAGTTTTGGACAAAGAGAGAACCCAGGCAAATCAAGACATTCTAACAAGTTTTCATTGGTTGTGACTAATGACCCAAAGTTTGATGACCTATGGACAGTTGGTAAGAAATCAACGTAACATTTATTCGGTTGATCATATCGAATCCTGTTCTCTGACATTGTTTCCGGACATCTTGGTTTTTTCACAAGAGATATACAGGTTCGATCTATGATATAATAAATTAATAATTAAAATAATTTCAATAATATTTTAATGTTCGAACTCTTAGAAATTCTAATAATCTGGTCTCCATTGGTGTAGAAAGTAAATGATGGAGCATTTGATGAGATTTCATCTCTAAAGTGTAAAGGTGAGTTTTTAAGGGATTCAAGTAATTCAGTAGAGTCACATAAAAACCAAAAAGGAGTGTAATATGGCATTATGAGGGCAGGCAAGGCGGCTTCTCTTTGAAGGCGGTGAGATCAAAGAGAATCTGGCTCGTGGCACCTTTATCTCTCTTTTTCTCAATGGATGCCGCGGATCGGAAGGAATAGGACAAAAAAACCTTTCCCACGAAGCCTTTTTTTTTATTCTCTCTGTCTCCCTAATAATTCCTCAACAACCACTTGGCTTTGACTTTTTCAACTTTTGCCGAAACTTTTCATTTCTCATCTTGAGAAGTATATATAATAAAAAAAAAGAAAANAAAAACCTTTCCCACGAAGCCTTTTTTTTTATTCTCTCTGTCTCCCTAATAATTCCTCAACAACCACTTGGCTTTGACTTTTTCAACTTTTGCCGAAACTTTTCATTTCTCATCTTGAGAAGTATATATATAAAAAAAAAAGAAAAAAAAAAAAAAAGTTTGGATTACTTTGTAATCTTAACTCTTTTATCTCTCACCGAATCCCTATATACTGATTAATTTAAACCTGATTCTTACTACTCTTATCATCACTGAATTCATCATTATAAAAAATGTCGATAAAAAAAACAAATAGGTAAATGAACTCACCTGTCATATATATTTGATTTTTTTCAGTACATCGTTCATGATCAATGTCCAAATCAATGTAAAAGAGGGCAAGTGGATGACCAAAGTTATAACCAGGATATGGGTCAATCACGACAACTACGTCATGCTCATCACTTGATTTGATATTATTTGAATCTGGAAGTACTGCATAGACTTTCTCTCGTCTTTTACTCTCCAATAATTGTTGATGGGGATGAAGTTTTTTTGAAGATGGAAGTAAAAGATTTGGAGAAAGTTGTACTTTCTCTAATGCGTAAGAAAAAACATTTGGTTCTCTCTCTTCACCATTTTTTAATAATTCTTGACCAACTACTATCCCACGATCATATCCAATGTAAACATTTACATCATTTTTTTCAATTATTCGAAATTGACTACACTCATCTGGTGAGAGTAGATTTGATTCTGTACATTGACGAAAATCAAAAAATTTTAGTGATGACATTACCCATTTAGAAATATCTAAATTATTAATTACAAATGTTTCAATATCCAAAACTTTTGAAGAAATGGGTAAAGAAGCCGAACTAACATTTCTTAAAGTAAGAAACAAGAGAAAAACTTTCACCAGTAGGGTACTTGAAGTAATCATTTTCTGTTAGAGTACAGAGAGAGAGAGAGAGAGAGAGAGAGTGAGTTGTACTACTACACTTTGAAAACAATAACTCTTTTTTTGTAACAAGAAAGGGTTAAGAAAGTGAACCTTAGCGTTGTTGGCACTCTTGGTGTCAACTGTCGAATGTCAGTCTCTTCTGGATGGAAGAGTTGTGTCAGTGTCACAGAACCTTCGGTTTCTAACGAAAGGATTTCAAACGACTAGCACTCTCCTTCTGCATCAACAACAGAAGGAAAGGCAAGTCAAATGTATATTCCGACAGAGAAAATCTCTGTTACAGACACTCCTCTTCTTACTCCAAAGAGTTACCAGAACTCAGCTTAAATTTAGGGAGTAGCCGACCAAAGGGAACCAAAGACAACAGACCAAATCGAAACTAACGAACAATGATCCCCAGTAGTTCTCCATTGCTTCATAAATCTGTATGAAGTAAATATAATGAAATTAGAATCATTCTCAAAAAAAAATTTGGATTTGGGGTTTTTGTAAACACCTTAAGGGTTTTCGGATGAGTCCTCAAAATAAACCAGCAGTTCTGTAGAAATTTCGATGTAGTATCTTGAAATTCAGTATTTTTTTGAAATTCTTGAAATTCAGTATTTTTTTGAAATTCTTGCAACTGAATTTAAGGTCAAATGTTTCCGGTGTGTGGTACTCTTGGTAGTATGGTAGTACTAACTTTCGGGAGTAATCACCTTCGTCATAAATTTCAACCAATTTTAGCTTTTCTTTTTGCCAATTAAGACCATTGCCCTTGGTTTTGATTGNGGGGGGGGGGGTAATTTTAACTAAAAGAAACGGTAACATATTAAAGATTTTTGTGGGTAAAGAGGTAGGAAACAGAGGGGAAACCCGAAGCGATTAAATGTTAAAATAAACAGGAGTATGTTATTGTCGGGGTCCATGCGGCCGATATGTTGATGATGAAGAAGAAGCTGCCAATGCGGTGTGTGTCTCTGAAAGAAAAGAAAGAAAAAAAGAAGTAAAGATCAAAGGAAGCGATGCCGCCAATTGTGTAAGGTTGCTTTGAGGCTTACGTTGCCGGCCAATCCGCTTCTTCATCATTCTCCTCCTGTCCTCTCTCCGTCAAAGGAACCACAACCCCCAAAAACTGCTAAATACTTGTGTTGTTTTTTCCTAAATGGAACTACTAATTTACTTCACAGGCTTCTCTCTTCATTCCTACCGAATTTCCCAAGATCCTCAAATCAGGGAGAGAGAGAGAGAGAGTCGAAGTTACTGCTTCTGGTTCCTATTCGCCAAGGGTTACTTAGAAGAAAGGGTGATTTCACTTTCAAAGATAAGTTTTCCAGAATTGAGGAGAATGGTTGTGGAAAGTGGTGATGAGAAGTTGGAAATCACTTTACACGAGTCCATTAGGAGTCAATTATTATCATCACACCTCTTTTCTCTAACACCTGCGACCTATGGTTATATGGTTCTGGAAGTGTAGTAGTACTGAGAGGTCAACGAGCCATAGGAATGATCTTCTTCTTTTTTCATACCCACCTGCTAAAATCTCATCAAAAAGAAAGGGTTAATTTATTCACAGAGGTTAATTGATAGTAATTTTTAACATAAAGAAGCACTTGGGATTTATATATTTTTTTACTTCATAAACTCCCGTTCATTTAAGTTCACTTTACCAGATTGTGTAAATTGTCTAACGTATATTTCGTTGTATCAATTTTTCTATAGATGATTTTGACGTCTGACCTTCAATTTTATCAATTTGAACCGAATCTCGAAATAGGAAGAAAGCAGGAATATGTCCGACATCAAAATGTTCAAGAATCTCTTCAACCGGTACTTTATCAATGTCCACCTGGAAAAAGGTGATATCTCGGTAGTAATTGGCGAGTTCTAGCACAATTGGTGCCATGACCTGACAAGGTCTACACCAAGTAGCGTAGAATTTAACAAAAACTAGTTTGTATGATCCGGTATTTGATAATATTTTGTAGAAACCAGTTGCATTCTCGACATCTGGAAGATTCGAGATTTCCTTTGAGAGGACTAGCGCTTGGCTGCTAATTGCCGCAGCGGTGTTGGAGTTTCTAGTTGATGTGGACTCGTCAATAGAAATGTATATCGGAACAGCCTTATCCGGTATAACGATGATAGAATTTGATTGTTTTTTGATCAACTTACTGTTCTTACTGCTGACAGTGGGTTCGTCGTCATCGCTTTCACTTTTAATTTCTTTGTTTTTCATTGGAGCTTTTGACACCGATGGACAATTTTGATCTTCGCAGGGGATTTTATAATATTTTTCATGTTCCTTCTTTCCCCATTGCAAACATATATCTTCCTTTTGATGTTTTGTTAGATAGTTATATGCGTCTCGATTCTTCTTCACCCCTTCCTTCTCCTTTTCAATTTGAGCTTCAAAATACTTAACCTTTGAGCTGATGTTGACCTGTGGCAAGTCTTCTGGACGCCAGTTTGGTCTCTTCACCAATTCTACCTGTGCTCCTTTAACTGCATCTTCTGGTACTTTTCGAAGATGACCTATTTTATAACACATTTCCTATTAGATACATTTAATTCTTATAAATTATTATTCTAAATAGTAAAGTTTTGTTCCTCAAGTGCTCACAACGGTGATTAAACTGTATATCTTTCTTCTGACTTTTTTNTCTAAATAGTAAAGTTTTGTTCCTCAAGTGCTCACAACGGTGATTAAACTGTATATCTTTCTTCTGACTTTTTTGTGAAGGACTCTCACTAGGAGTAGGCTGCATTATTGGCGGGATGTGGAGCTCAGATCTGTAGATTTGATGTGGACTTATACCAGCTTCAGAAACTCTGTCGTCCGGATAGGTACCATAAGTTGAAGGAATCTCGTCCTGCTGAAGTGATTGAGGTACCGATGGTGGTGGAGTCTTTACAAAGGTGACCTCCAATTTAGAAATTTTTGTTTCATTCTCCACANATTGAGGTACCGATGGTGGTGGAGTCTTTACAAAGGTGACCTCCAATTTAGAAATTTTTGTTTCATTCTCCACAGGTAGGTCATTTTCAGGATTATCTTCTGGATCTAATACCGAAACTTCTTGAGACTGAAGGTCAAGGTCATCATTTGTTGGAATTGGCGACAATGGTGGTGCGGTAGGTATTTCGTCGTCCTCGTTTTCCATTACGAACCGTTCAACTCAAACGTAAAAACACTTTTGAAAATCGTCTGAGTTTTTATCAAAATTCAGCGCTTTTTCACAACCACGGGTTATTCAAATCAAATTTTGAATTTGGCGCGTCAAAGAATTACTTCAAAAACGGTGGGTTATTCAAAATAAAATTTTGAATTTGGCGCGCCAAAGAATTACTTCAAAGAGCGCGAGTTATTCAAATTCAAATTCAAATTTTACGCGCAAGTCGAAAAATCAACAATCGACAACCGTCACCACCGTCGTCACCACCGTGATCCCGGAAGTGTTCATTTCGTTTTAGAACTACACCATTGTTATAATCAGGTAAGAAAAATATACGCTCCGACTAAACTGAGATGATACCCCGAAGGTTGCTAAGGAAAATTCTATTCAATAGAAAAATAAACAGAATTTTATGTTCCNTTCAATAGAAAAATAAACAGAATTTTATGTTCCTAAGCAGTCAAAGTCCAGTTGTCATCACCTCAATTTGGTCGGGCAATAATCTACAACATGGGTCGTAATAACCTTCTCTTACCCCAAGCCCGAGCATAACGTAGATCAACTTTCGGTTAACGTTAGGAATATACGCTTGGGTTCAAATTAGAAAAAAAAAATATATTTTTTAACTAAGAAATTTTTCGACCACCCCCAAGTCCAGTGATTGGCAACCCAAGCGCCTATCCCAACCCAACCCAACTTCAGAAATTTTTAAAGTCTCCCCAACCCAACCCAACCCNCTAAGCAGTCAAAGTCCAGTTGTCATCACCTCAATTTGGTCGGGCAATAATCTACAACATGGGTCGTAATAACCGTCTCTTACCCCAAGCCCGAGCATAACGTAGATCAACTTTCGGTTAACGTTAGGAATATACGCTTGGGTTCAAATTAGAAAAAAAAAAATATATTTTTTAACTAAGAAATTTTTCGACCACCCCCAAGTCCAGTGATGGGCAACCCAAGCGCCTATCCCAACCCAACCCAACTTCAGAAATTTTTAAAGTCTCCCCAACCCNTCTGATGTAATCGTTACCTATAATTTGTTATTCTGGTACGAGTTTACAACATCGTAATTTTGGTGATATATGTCGTCAGGCTTGGTAGTGAATGAAGAGAATTTTAACATGGCGTCTTTTCTAGCCTCTTTTTCTACGGTTTATTATGCATCTACTCAATATTTTGCTTTTGGCTCACGAAAACCATCTACCGGTCAATATTATATTTTTCAGACTTCAAAAATTCAGCCCGGAACGATTCAAATTTTCTTCAGAAACTTTGAAAAATCAACTACCCGGTGACAGCTGTCACCAAGCCGGGTATATGCAGAGTTTCCCCAACCCAACCCAACCCAACTTCGGAATTTTTTAAAGTCTTCCCAACCCNAGACTTCAAAAATTCAGCCCGGAACGATTCAAATTTTCTTCAGAAACTTTGAAAAATCAACTACCCGGTGACAGCTGTCACCAAGCCGGGTATATGCAGAGTTTCCCCAACCCAACCCAACCCAACTTCGGAATTTTTTAAAGTCTTCCCAACCCTACCCAACCCAACTTAAAATCTCTTTCAACGCTTCGTATCCCAACCCAACCCAACCAGTTGGGATTGGTTGGGTTGCCCATCACTGCCCAAGTCCCAGTCCAAAGTGTATAACTCCAACCCAATTCCAACCAAAAGTTCGATTTTCAAACAAAAATATATTTTATTTTATTTTCGACATGGAAAGTTACGAAGCTGAAGTGGTGGGTGATTATTAGAAACACTGTTACTCATTGTTGTATTTCCTCACTGACACTATTATATTATTTGAATACACATTCATCTCACCACTACAAATTGAAATTTTTTGTCACTCTTTTGAGNGCCCAAGTCCCAGTCCAAAGTGTATAACTCCAACCCAATTCCAACCAAAAGTTCGATTTTCAAACAAAAATATAAATTTTATTTTATTTTCGACATGGAAAGTTACGAAGCTGAAGTGGTGGGTGATTATTAGAAACACTGTTACTCATTGTTGTATTTCCTCATTGACACTATTATATTATTTGAATACACATTCATCTCACCACTACAAATTGAAATTTTTTGTCACTCTTTTGAGATGATGACACACTGAGTTGGACCTCGAAAAAATAACCAAAATTCCCAATTTAAAGAAACAACTTTTGGTTTAGTGAGAGAATGCACCTTCTGAAAGGTGCACGAACCACCAACATAAGTTTTTTTTGGCATAGCGCATAGATAACGAGTAGCTTATTTTTTGAGCTAATTTCGATTTTTTTTGTTTCACCAGCGCTTCACCCCGTTGAAAAATAGCCCCCTTCTGCACTTATTTCGCCATCAAAATTTCCCACTACGAAAGCGTTGACTTCCAAAAATTAAAATTTTAACTTCGTAACCTTAAATTTCTGAACTTTCAGCTCCTTTAACTTCGAAAGTTTCAAAGTTGAACTTTCGAAGAATATTAAAGCACCAAAATCAATAGTTTGGCACTGATATCCTTTCATATTTTATTAGAATCCTTATTTCTTTAATTTTTGGATATTTAGTAAAAAAAAAAAAAGAAAAAAAAAAAAAAACTTCCGAGTATTTCCCAAGGTCAACGAATGCTATGCTTGGATTTGGGGGTTGTAGTCGGTTATCTTGACTATTGTGTTTGCAAAAACTTACACTCAAAATTAAATGTGGATTTATTAAGTTACGAACTTAAACCTCAAAAAGGTCACTAGTTTTGTTCCTTTCTATCTATCCAAAATTTTAATTTACACAAGAGTTCTGTGCATGAGTNACAAAAAGGTCACTAGTTTTGTTCCTTTCTATCTATCCAAAATTTTAATTTACACAAGAGTTCTGTGCATGAGTTCAAAAAACAACCTATGAGAAACTTATACATAAAAGTAATCGTCTATCACATCTCGATTACATAAGGCAATCAAGCTAATTTAAACCTACTCTTTTCAAAATGAAACAAAGTTAGAAATATTGCTTTTTACAATGAATGAGCACAGAAGTCAATAATAATAAGTTAAGTTATACATAATTAATATAACTCCATTATCCAAGAAATTCAAAAAATTTTGAATTCTCAAGCAATAATACATTTTTTTCAAAAATGTTTTAAAATTAAATAAATTTTAACACGACGAAAGTAATTGGTAGCAGTTCTTTGAAAGTTACACCANCAAAAATGTTTTAAAATTAAATAAATTTTAACACGACGAAAGTAATTGGTAGCAGTTCTTTGAAAGTTACACCACCTCCGACTAATTTTTACTAAATAGCTGCCTTTTTCCGTTGCAATTCGTACAAAATACTGCTAGATTCGTACACTCTTAACCATTATTAATTAATTAGTAACAACAATAGATGAAAAAATTAAGAGGAATTTGCGAATAAACGCTAAGAAAATTTTCAACGAATGAGTATTTAGTTTAATTTGATTAAATCTCAGAGTATTGANCAAAAATGTTTTAAAATTAAATAAATTTTAACACGACGAAAGTAATTGGTAGCAGTTCTTTGAAAGTTACACCATCTCCGACTAATTTCTACTAAATAGCTGCCGTTTTCCGTTACAATTCGTACGAAATACTGCTAAATTGTAGATTCATACATACTTGAACATTATTAATTATTAACAACAACAATAGATGAAAAAAATTAAGAGGAATTTGCGAAAAAAGCTAATAAATTTTCAACGAATGAGTATTGTTTGATTTAACTTGTAAAGTCCTAATAAAGCACCAATATCCATTCTTCTGAAGCTCAAGGAACAAAATCAATAGAAATTAATACAAATACAACTNCCTAATAAAGCACCAATATCCATTCTTCTGAAGCTCAAGGAACAAAATCAATAGAAATTAATACAAATACAACTGACACTGACAGTAATCATAACAATCTTAAACAGGGTCTATACTCAATTATCCCAAGGCTAATAAGTTAATAGAGATAAAATTAGTTTTTTTTTTAAAGATCTACATAAGTTAAAATTTAAAACTAGTAATCTAAATTTCTAACTTCTTTTTGCTTTGCTTTGCCATGCATTTTTCACAATTTTGCATAGATCACTGNCCTAATAAAGCACCAATATCCATTCTTCTGAAGCTCAAGGAACAAAATCAATAGAAATTAATACAAATACAACTCACACTGACAGTAATCATAACAATCTTAAACAGGGTCTATACTCAATTATCCCAAGGCTAATAAGTTAGTAGAGATAAAATTAGTTTTTTTTTTAAAGATCTACATAGTTAAAATTTAAAACTNTTTTTTAAAGATCTACATAAGTTAAAATTTAAAACTAGTAATCTAAATTTCTAACTTCTTTTTGCTTTGCTTTGCCATGCATTTTTCACAATTTTGCATAGATCACTGGTCATAAATAAGGTTACTATTTAACCTCTTTTCGTGTTTTAAAATCTCAGTCTCGTCTTGAATTATCAAGAACAAAAATTTAGTAATTTAGTAATTTAGTGCAAAAAAAAAATTAAGGTGAAAGCATATTATTTTTATAATAAAAAAAAAGAGGAACGATTTCCCTTCGTTGCTATATATTTTTTACCTGACAATTTTGCATATGTTTGCATTATTGCTATTACTGAGAAGCGATCAATCTTTGAATGAAGTACGGACGAGTTACATAACAACAAAGATATTCGGAGCAACAAACAAGACTAAATAGTTAAATAGACTACTAACACTCGTATTCGTATTCCCATGATCCCATGTGTTTTAGATTTTTTTTTTTTTTTTTTGTAAACAATGGAGAAAATGACGTGAATTTATAGTGTAAAACGTTACTAAGTGAATTACCAATCAGATATAAGAGAAAAATCACTAGGAACTGGGTTACAAGTAGAAAGCACATAGCACACACGGCATTTAAGTAAATACTGTTTTCTAACATGAAATATTTGGTTTTACGATGATAACATACTTACGTAATGAGGACTAACACGGACAGAAATAGTCTATTAACTCTAAACACAACAGACCGTTCATACACAAATTACAAATACATTCATAAAACATGACTTCAATGACCTTGACCTCAAATTTTGACAATGCTTCCTAAAATTTTTTTTTTTTTTTTTTTTTTTGGAAACAAGAGAAAGCAGAAAGCAGTTGATTGATGATGTATTTGTGAGGTTAGTTGTTTCTTTTCCGTAACATTTCTCTGTTCAAATTTCAAAAAAAAATAGTGTTTTTTTTTTTTTTTAATTTTTCAAAAGTTTTCCTGCTCTCTCATTGGCTGATGATATTCGAACGACATTTGAGTCCGCCTAGAACAAAGAGGAGAAAATCCATTAGAACCACTTTCACTTTCAAGAGAATTAAGCTTTGTTGTTAAAAAGAAAATTAGAAATTTCATATTTTTTTACTAACATTCCATTTTCTCACTATTTATACAAGAAAATGATAATGAAAAAAAAATTTTTTTTTTTTTTTTGTTCACATACCTTTACATTGATACGATCAATTTGTCGGTTCTGACTCTCAATTTCAGATCCCATGTCTATGGCCATATTTCGCAAATTCCCTACCATTGTTGAGACTTGTCCCATATTTGACTCCATTTCTTCTTCCCGTGCATCATTCGTAATTCTAAAATATAACATGTTTTTTGTACAAATTTGATTTAAAATTGGCTCATTTTATTAGCATATATAGATTTTTTTTTATAAAAGATTTATTCTTTGGTACTAATCTTTTATTACTGCTGTATTAGCCTATTATAATTAAAGAGAACAATAGAAACTTTGTGGGTGACTCCCATACATGTACTTTTACTTAATCTTTTGTGTTTTACTGAAAACTACTAGTCTCTCATTAAAATTATAACAAAACTAAAATAATATGATGATAATGTTGTTTTACAGGGAATATAAATGCATTGGTTTCTATCACAAATGAGAAAATTATACTCATAATACATATTATTCATTTGTATGTTCATATGCATTATTTTTTATGAGTGTGGGCGTTGGCTGGCCTCTTTGCATGACAATAATAATTAATTCCAAAAAAAAAACATAATTTAGTTTAAATTGAGTTTAATTTATGGACTAGGNTACTCATAATACATATTATTCATTTGTATGTTCATATGCATTATTTTTTATGAGTGTGGGCGTTGGCTGGCCTCTTTGCATGACAATAATAATTAACTCCAAAAAAAAAAACATTAATTTAGTTTAAATTGAGTTTAATTTATGGACTAGGAACTGAACGGGGGTATAGCTCAGTGGTAGAGCATTCGACTGCAGATCGAGAGGTCCTTGGTTCAAGTCCGAGTGCCCCCTAATTTTTTTTTTCTCTACAATTTAGTTAAATTTTTTTAAATATTTAAACCTTCTCACAGGAAATTCCCATTTCCTTAATTTTATTTTTATGCATTTCCTTTCATTTTATGCAATGGCCTTGACAAAATTTTCAGTCTTTGACCTTTTCGCAAAAAGGCAAAAAAAAAAAAATTCTTTGTGCACACGGTTTTGCAATTTACACTTCTCAAAAATATAATAGTTTTTGATTTCTAAATTTTTCATTTCATCATCTCTTTGACAGTATACCGCCTTTCACTCATTGAGTGAAGAGCGTCAAAGAAATAATTTTATCCGATTATTCTCATTGTCGTCATCTACTTAAAAAAAAATTGAATTGGAAAGTGCAAAATTCGTTCAAAATATAGTAGCCATTGTATGAAATATGAACAATCAATCTTTTTTTTTTTTGTGTAAAGATGACAAGATATTATACAGTATGATATGAAGTGTAAAATTGCAATATAGTGTGTACTGTGCTGTACTGTACTGTATAGGTCAACTTATGTTTGTCATTGTGGTTTCCAACTTCATCACTTGAGCCTTTAAGTACAGTACACCGACCTCCAGTGACTTTTTAGCCTTTCGTAAACTCATTCAAAATCATTGGAATTTTTGTGAGAAAAATATTTTTGCATTGTATTTATATTTTATCTAATAGAGCTTAAATATAGCTATAATATAGCTTAAATAGCTCTCAACTTTCAAATATTAGCCTCTCTGTAGATTAAATAGCTTACTTTCCAATATAGCCTCCATAGGCGGGTACTTGGCCGTCCATAACTCGTTGTGGTTGATTATTAACGATTTTTCCATCATCATTTCCTTTCCATGTTGCTGCATCTTCTTTAAAACCACCTCCTCTGAATAAATAATTAATATAATAAATTATAATAAAATTCTATATAAAATTTTGAATTTTATAAATTTTCATAAAATTTTTATAAATTTTCATAAAATTTTCAAAAAATTTCTATTACTTTTTCCATGGAAGTACACAGAGACCACAACATTTTTCCATTCCTTCTAAATTTTTCTCAGCCTGTCGCATGTCTTCATTGATCTGTGTCATCCCTGACTCAATGTGATCCAATTGTTCTAGAAAAAAAAAGACGTATTATTTTTTGACAAATGACATTTCCCTTAACTCTTAAATTATATGTATTAGTTCATGAGATTATTCGAATTTGACAACATGCTCTTAAGCTTTACTGTATCCAAAATTTATGAATGAAAATCCTTCATGTTTTTTTGCTTTGACATGGATTTACCTCCTTGATCATCCAATGCGACCTGTCAGAAAAAGTTTAAAAAAAAAAACACACACAATGAAATTATAATAATTTCTAAATAGTTTTGTAGAAATTGGTGTTGTAAATGAAATACAATAGACTCACCAGTGTTCGAATACCGGCTTCTTTGCTCTAGAAAAAAAAAATTGCAAAAAAAAATATTGTAATGAAATTTAGCTGTCAGTCATTACCTGTTTTTGCTCTCTTTTTTTGTTTAATTGAACAACATTGAATACGATGAGTTCAAGGTGGGTTAATTTTTTACTTTGGTGTGCAAATTATTTTTTTTTTAATTAATTTTTTTTTTATTAATTTTTTTTTTCTTTTTGGTTTACCTCTTCACACAGGGCTAACATTCGTCTCGTACTGTCCAATGACTGGAAAGAATTAAGAATAACAATTAACTGCTCATGAATTACATTAAAATGAAAATTATATCAATTTTCACCGTTCATCGTTCGATTTATTCTGTTTAAGTTTAAGGTAAGTGACATTTCAATTTCTTGAAAACTTTCATTATTTCGTAAACTATGGATGTACGGAAGATCACCATTTGTGACTTTGTAATTTGCTATTTCCTATTTGGTGTTTAATATAAAAAGTCCAATTTCAAATTTGATTTTAATTAATTGTTGTTGTCTACACAAGCACTTTTGTGTTGTGTTTAATGGGATTATGTCAAAAACAGAAATGTAATGATTGAGACAGGGAACCAATTATTTTGAGAAAATTTTTTTTTTTTTTTTTTTTTTTCTTCTTCTTTATCTCATATGTCAAAGAAAAGAAAGTGAGAGAAAGCGAACAACAATAGAGTAAAACGAGACCTTTTCATCTCACAATCTCATTTTTTTTAATCCATTTCCTTTATAATAGTTTTTTTTTCTTCAATAATACAAGTTATTTGCCATTTGTTAAAGAAACGTTAGTTGATTGAGAATGATTTGAACTAACTGGAGTAGCAGGGCTATAAGATGATGAAAAAAAAATACATTTTTTTTTGTTTTCTTATTCTCTTACAGAGTGAGTAAAGTGTTTTTGCACTCTAGAAAGCATAGCGTCATTTTTTCACACTCTATTATTGCCAGCAAGAGCATAGGGTTTGGGAGGAGGTATAGTAAAATTAGAGAAAGTGGGTGAAACAGGGTGTGCAAGGGGGATATTGATGGGATGGGTTAATCAGGGTTTTTGGGGGTTAAACCCCCTATTGAAAACCCCCTAAAATTTCAATATCCCAGGGGGATATGGGTTATTGGGGGTTATTGAAATTAATGGGCGGGAAGATTCAAATTTGTATTTCACTTTATTAACCGGGAATTGGGATTCTTTTTTCCCTCTTCATTCAAAAGTAAACTTGTCATTTTAGTGAATTCAGCTGGTTATATCTGAATTTACTTTGTCGAAAATAATAATAAATTTGGGTTAACAATTAAATATAATTTTGATCCTTTCTCGTCAATTTTCTACTGTATTAAATTTATTTTGTTTTACCTCAAAAACCTGATCAGTAGTGTCCCAACTCGCCCCAACCAAGACCAATATCCCCATAACCCCTATAACCCTTATAACCCCCAATAACCCTGATTGCCCCGGGAAGGGGGATTTGAATATGAATGCCCCGGGTTATTGCACACCCTGGTGCAAAAACAAGATTAAGTACCCTGAACTAAAAATCATAATTTACTTCAGGCGTATTAAAAAAATAAGTGGTGTCTGGTGGTTATCGTTACATTAATTCTCAAGATCATTATATTAAAAAAATTATTTTGATTTTTTCGTCTAGTTATATTATTTTCATTTTCCATTTTCTATTAGAAAATATGGTTAGGTTCAAGGTTGCGAACATAGCCAAATACCTCATAGCAAACTTTGGTTTGGTTAGGTTAGGTTCAAGGTTGCGAACATAGCCAAATTCCTAAAAGCAAACCTTGGTTAGGTTGGTTTAGAATTTTTAGAAATTCTGTCAGTTACAATTTCTACAGTAAGTAAGAAATGGTAAGTGTAATCATCAAATTTTTAGTTTTTAGTTTTTCCTACGTCTGTCCTTTAAATAGCGTGTGGAAGAAGGGAAAATGCCAATAATTTCACTCTTCTCATCACTGACCAAAAGCATTTTGGCTAAAAGCCGAAAAACCTCAATTCATCAATTCTAAAAGTAGGTTTTGTTGTGAGAAGAGGGAAAGTGAAAGACTTTCACTCCCTTTTCAACCCATTGCATATGTATCACAAGTTACACAACTAAGGGGAGAGAAGGGAGAAAAAAACGANGGAAAGTGAAAGACTTTCACTCCCTTTTCAACCCATTGCATATGTATCACAAGTTACACAACTAAGGGGAGAGAAGGGAGAAAAAAACGAATTTTTGGTAGAAAACGATTAAATCAAGTCCAAGGGCATCTCTTTTTGTCGACCTCAATTTTTTTTTTTTTTTTTTTTGCACAAAATAGACGGAGAATAATTTTTCCAATGACTCTTTTCCTAAATCCCGACCCTGGCCCTGATCCTTTCTCTCTCCTTGTTAACTCTAACCATCATGTCTTGCTGTTGACAATTTTGCAAAGAAAAAATGAAAAGATAGTACACAGAGTAATAGAGTTGAAAATCAAAAGAAAGGTTATTTTGGGCAATGGACCAGGATAGGAAGAAAACGGTTTTGTTTCTTTTTTTTTTTTGAGTAACATTTCGTTAACTCGTCTACTCAAGTGCATCTTGTTGGAGAAAGTAGTTGAATTTTCTTCCAGTTAGTTACACTCTTGTCTCAGACTCAGATAGACATAGACATAGTACATACATGAGTTAAGGGAGAAAAAAAATAAACGAAACTAGGAGAAAGTACTAGAGAAAGTATAGTCTAAAGTAGAAAAATTTCACCACTTTCGTCTCTTCTTGTGGCTTTTATAACTATCATACATGTTAAGATACAATGGAGTCTATTCTATAGGAGAGGTGTCGGTGGATCGACCACCGCTCTGCTCTAAAACGACTAAAACCGATTTTGCAATCCGACTGTGTTTTTTTTTTTTACTTTTAAGTTTTTTTCGTACTTTGTTGAGAAGATGTAGGGAAAGCGTAAATAAATGGGTAGATGCGCGCCGTCTACTAATTTTGGTAACTTTCTATTAGAAAAAAAGAAAGTGGCTCAAGGAAATTGCTATTAAAAAGTAACATTTTTTTTTTTTTACATAGTAGCTTAAAGAACTTATAAAAAGGGCTATGTATAATAAGTTTATAATAGTAAATACTGTAACGGCTTAAGTTAGCACCCTATGTCAGGCTATCTGCTAATGATATTCGCAAATACTTTCTACTGTCTACTTTCTCCGGAAGAAAAATTTTTTTTTTTTTTTTTTTTTTTTCGGTATCCCTTTAAACAGAAAATTGACTATGGAGAAAGTATAGAAAGTCTAAGCTCTCTCATGAGTCTTCCAAAAATAAAATTTAATGTCACCGGATCTGATAAATGGCTCAAAGGATTAAGTCAAGGGACATTTGGCCCTAGTGATGATGAATATTCATGTGGAACTCCGGTCTTTGGGAAAAAAAAAAGAAAAAAAAAAAAAAGTTAATCCTGTCAGAAAAATTGTNATAAAATTTAATGTCACCGGATCTGATAAATGGCTCAAAGGATTAAGTCAAGGGACATTTGGCCCTAGTGATGATGAATATTCATGTGGAACTCCGGTCTTTGGGAAAAAAAAAAAAAAAAAAAAAAAAAGTTAATCCTGTCAGAAAAATTGTAAAAAAAAAAAAAAATTTCTTTTTTTCTTTTCCTTTTCATTTTTTTCTTTTCTGAACCTATAGTTATAGTTGCTAATAGTAAAGATGGTTTTCACGTTTTCACCAAGGGGAAACCGAATGCGAAGTTTTTTGGGAATTTTTCGTTAGTTGGGGTAGGGATTTGGAATAGGGAAATACTACATAGATGAAAGAAAGTCTATAGATTTTTTTTTTTCATTTTCGGCTTTTACTGTACATTAGTTTAGTTACATTACTAGCCTAATAATAACTCAAATCAGACTCTCTGCTTGGAAAGTAGAAAACTTTGTTAAATCGAACGAGTCAAAGTGAGAAGAATTTAAATGAAACGTACCTCATCCGTGGCTTGGTTAGCTTTCATTTGTAGTTCTTCCAGTTCCGTTTTAGGTACTCCATTTTGAGCAGGATCCAATGGGGGTGGTGGCGGCATCTTGTCACTCTATACTAAAAAAAAAAAAAACTAACATGTAATTAGTGAATTACGCAAAAAATTAGTGAGAAAAAGTGGATAATTGTTATTGACAAAATCTAACAAGAGATCTATTATTGCCTCAGGCCTAAATCAAATTCAATTGTTATAATTTTTATCTATGGGAATGAATCATAATTATTAAGATGACCTAATTCGTTGACAAATTGAAGACACACGAATTAACAATTAGAATTTGTCGTTGTAGTGTAGTTATCATTGATAGAAATCAAGTTGGATTATTTCTTTTAGCTTTTTAGTTTAGCCATCCTTTTGAAACTGGATTTTTTTTTAAATCACGATTATTTCTAAAAGATTATTTTACCAAGACGGTTTTAAACATAGACAAATTTGTATAAATTTTATAAATTTATATTATTATTATTTTTTTTTATAATCTCAGTTTTAGCCTTAAGTTTTAGATTTTTGAAACATTTTGAAAACTCCTCCTAATTGAAAATTTTAAGAAAAGAATTCATAATTTTTTTTACTAATTTTGAAAATTATTAAAGTTTCAAATAATTGTCTAATTTCAGTTCATTTATTTTAAAAAAATTGACTTTTCTATTGTCTTGGAAAGAATAGAATTGATATTGACAATTGGGCTATTTTTTTAGTCTCTCTCTCTCTCTCTTAATTTACCATAGGCTAAAATGTGTTAATTTTCAAATAAAATTGATGAAATATGAAAATCCTTTGATGTGAGAATCCTTTGCGTTGGAAATAGCCTGTAGGTAGAAAATGTACTTAACCCAATCTAACACTAATTTCCT
Organism: Holacanthella duospinosa; assembly: GCA_002738285.1. Lineage (NCBI taxonomy): Eukaryota > Metazoa > Arthropoda > Collembola > Poduromorpha > Neanuridae > Holacanthella > Holacanthella duospinosa. Next base: position 138,246 of record NIPM01000087.1, on the reverse strand, counting down.
CTTGTTAATTAATTACTTTTCTCTACTCTTTCTTTGTATAGACAATTATAGATAGAGACAAAAGAAAAGAAAGTTCTTATAATGAAATTAATGAGGTAGTTATTAACTTAAGTTATAAAAGTGTAGAAGAAATTTTACTTTCGCTGTATTATTTCATTGGATTTTAAAAAGCCTCTAAGCTTGCCAAATCAAATCAAATAGAATTTGAATCAACTCAGGAAAATAATAAACTAATAATTCAATTTGTTTAGATTTTTTGATTTTCATATTAGAAAGACTTTATGAAAAGAAAAATAATAATAATATGAACACCTTTGTATAGAAATTATTAATAATAATAATAATAATAATAATAATAATATAAACACTTTTGTAATAATTCAAATAATCTCTTTGAATGAAAACAAGTAGTTACTCAACAACATATTTATATAAGAATATAAGAATATAAGAATAATATACCAAAAATTTATTATTCCATTAAATAGAAAACTTCCCGTAAAGTAGTGATATTACTGAGAAGTGTTTACTCTCTTGAGAACCAACTTAGTAAATATCCTTCAAATCATCCGCCGTCTATTAAATTTCTAGACTTTATTATGAAGGTTAAGGTTTAAAATTTACTCAACCAGGTATGTGTGGTTTTGAATTGGTAAAATCGTAAAATTTTNATTATGAAGGTTAAGGTTTAAAATTTACTCAACCAGGTATGTGTGGTTTTGAATTGGTAAAATCGTAAAATTTTAAATTTAGAAAAATAATAAGTTCCTTTAGGGAATTATTATTGTTAATGATTTGTGTGTGTCCTTGTAATTAGATAATAACATAATAACATAATGTGGGTAATTTTTTTTTTTTTTTGAAATTGTACCTACCTTTTTCACCTTTGGCTTTGATCCTTAGTTCTTGTTCTTGTCAGTTAGTGTAATAAGAGGTTGTTGGTAGGGTCCAGTTGTTTTTAGGGTTCCTTCAGGTTTTTTAATTTTTTGGATTTTTTGGATTTCTTGTTTCTAAACAGATTTCAACCAGAAGGAAAGTTTAAAATTTTTGTATTTTTCCTTTTTGGAGAAAGTTCTTTCCGTTTCTGGCGCTCCGTGAAAGTGACTAACTTAAGGAGTGGATTTTCTCTATCCTCGACGGAATGCGAATCTTTTCGTTTTTTTTTTTTTTCTTTTTCTTTTTTAGAGGCAAGAGGGGTCCACCATGTGTCTCCTATGACATCCATTGCTATTGCTAGTAGGTTGAGGTTCTTTGAACAACTTTCCAAATACACTTTTCCCCTTCAATTCCATGCTTTTCTTGCTACTCGGAAGCCTCAGTCGTCCGCTCATGTTNACTTTTCCCCTTCAATTCCATGCTTTTCTTGCTACTCGGAAGCCTCAGTCGTCCGCTCATGTTCCGACCAGAATCTCGACTTTTCACCGTTTTAGGACTCTTCATCGACGAATCCTCATCTTCATTTTCTAGATAAAGTTTGAAGGGTTTCTGGCAAGAAGACAAAAAAAAATTGATTAGACAGTATTATAAAAGTTTCGATACAACTGCCAAAAAAAAATTTTTTTTTTTTTTTTGGAACGGTGTAGTTTACAACTTCGTAAGAAAGAGCGATACTGATGTTGCTTTTGCTTATGATATCGAAATTTTTAGTACTTACCATTATCGAAAGGTTAGTTTACGATAGGTNTCCGACCAGAATCTCGACTTTTCACCGTTTTAGGACTCTTCATCGACGAATCCTCATCTTCATTTTCTAGATAAGGTTTGAAGGGTTTCTGGCAAGAAGACAAAAAAAAATTGATTAGACAGTATTATAAAAGTTTCGATACAACTGCCAAAAAAAAATTTTTTTTTTTTTTTGGAACGGTGTAGTTTACAACTTCGTAAGAAAGAGCGATGCTGATGTTGCTTTTGCTTATGATATCGAAATTTTTAGTACTTACCATTATCGAAAGGTTAGTTTACGATAGGTTTCTTTAGATTTAAGAATTCTTTAGCTTTAGCTTTCACTTTGATTTTGATTTTGATTTGAGTGAAAGCGACTATTAAGACTGTAGAATTCTCATCCTATTGCGACAAAATAATTTTCGTTGATCAGTCTCAAAAACTTTCGAACTCTAGAACCCTAACTTTCACTATAGGCGAGAGAAAGTCATGGGGAACTTTCTCCATTGTATTACTTATGACATGAGCCTGTGTTAAAAGGAAGAAGAAAAAAAACTGATTTCGCCTCGAGCTGCTGGAGGCAATGCGGCATTTGACTCGAGCTATACACCCTAAGAAAATCAATATAAAATGAGTATAAATGTGATAGTTGCAAGGCTTTCTCGGTTTTGGACGTTTTTTCTTCTTCTTCTTCATCTTCTTCCTCTTGTTAGGTTTTACCTCAGTTGTTTCAGTTTCAGCTTTCCAGGGAACCTAGAGAGTAAAAGAGAAAGTTGTTAATAAGTTCCATCAAATAGAAATTTCAAATTATGTAACCATATTTCATTAGTTAAAATTAAAAAATTTTGAAATTAGTTGATGATATAATACTAAATTTGGAATTAGGTCAGCGTTAGGTCAGCATCAGCATCACCGTCAGCATCAGCATCAGCATCTCAACAACCGTACCTTCCACACTCCATTGATCATTAGTACTTCCGAACTCAATTGGATTCTCTCCACTGACCTCGACGATATAATAAAAAAATAGTAGATCTTGCCAGCAGCAGCAGTATCTATAAGAAATTTCATAAATATTTGATATTTGAGACATCCAACCAAGTATACATATTCCTATAGAGTTGTATTTCTGTAAAAAAAAAAGAAGAACGTTAATTAACTTTTGGTTGTCTTTGTCTAGTATAGTTTTACTTTGAGAAAATTCTGTCGTCTCCGACGTGTTACAAATTCAACACGCATCAATGCTTCTATTTTCAATTATTTTCTCAAACATTCAATTAGTCCTTCATTAGCTAACGTCAATAGCCCAGTAATATTTTATTAACTGGAACATGTAACTTTTTTTTTTGCTTTCTAGACTGATTTTACTATTGAAATAGGAACCATAGTTCTATCAGATGTAAAATTAGTTGAAATGAGAGCCTTTACGGTTTCTTTCACTTCAGCTGGAGCTAGCAATCCGAAATAATTAGATTCCAAAAGGATATCTAAACAATTGGTATAGTGGAAGAGACGAGTAACGTTGTCCCAAGCTTCCAATTGTTGTTTCGTTGTCCCATTGGTCAAATAAGCTGTAGGGATAAAAAAGTAAATAAAATTTTTTTTTGATTACTAGAAAAAATTCACAGTGAATTCACAGTGGCTTGACATGTCATGATGCTTCATGCACGACATTATATTACTACTAGTCTTGAAATATTTACAAAAAAAAATTATATTCTATACCTTACCTACCTATAGTAAGTTATTTTGTTATTTTGTTATTTATAATAAGTACTTACCTTCAATTTTTTGCTTGTGTTGGTACAACATCGATTTTAAATCAATGAGGTTCTGTAACGTAATAGATGTAAGAATATTGAGTAGAGAGGATGTTAGTGATGGAATCTTTGTCATAATAGTTGACACAATATGTTCCCAATTGATTGTATTAAGAATTAATCCATTCTTTCCATCATTTTCACCAAGTTGAAGAATATTTTGGAGGAAATTGTTTACTGAGTCAAAATATCCTGAATTGACTGCATAATTTAGGATTTTACTCGTTAGTTCATCAACAGTTGAGATACGAATGAGCGGAAGGATTTTGAGTATTGTTGAAATTTGCATTGAGTCCAAGGCTGACTTATTCATTAGAACTATTTAAAAAGTAAAATTTTTTGTTAGAAAATGACGACGCTAATTCTTTAGAATAACAAGACTGTATGTCAAGGTCATTGATCAAAATTTATCAAGTTTTTTTTGTTTTTTTTTTTGTTTTGTTTTGTTGTANACGACGCTAATTCTTTAGAATAACAAGACTGTATGTCAAGGTCATTGATCAAAATTTATCAAGTTTTTTTTGTTTCGTTTTGTTGTGTGGATATAACTTACTGTCCAAATATTGTTCCAATTTGTCCATAATTTTAGAATCAATCAAACGAAGTTTGGCTGCAATATGAAAGAGTTGGAGATTGATGAGTGTTAGGAGTTTCCGTTGAGTATCCTGGACAGCAGAAAATGGTAGCCATTTGAAGAAATATTTTTTCAAATCTTGACCTTGATTTTTACGTAAACGACGGAGCTAGAAATGGAAATAATAATTGATTTTTTTTTTTATAAATAATAAATACTAATAGTTTTTTTTTAACTATAATAATGCAATAATGGTTACTAGGGTATAGACTTACGAAATTTGATTGGAATTTATTTCCTAATTCATTCGATAAATCCCAAGAATATGAATTCAGAATATTTCCATCAACAATCAATCGCGTCATGACAGAGGTAATACATTCAAGAATTTCTATTGCTGTATTGGGTAGATTACTAAGTCCACGTGAACGATCTTCTAAAATAAGAAGACAAATGGTAAGTCTCAGAACTAGAAATAAGAATATTTGATGATGTGAAAAACTTTCAAAATTTTGAAAATGACTTTTGAAATATTCTAAAATTTCTAAAAAATTTCCATCATTCTCATGATGACTCCATGACCTGGGTTTGGGTTATCTAATGATTAGATGATCCAATAATGGATACAATATGATGTATTAATTTAGTATTTATAACAAAGATTATCATTTATTACCTTTTCCAGCTGTCACTTGAATATCCTGTCTTCCATCTTTCATTGATGGTCTCACTTCAAGCCATGTTTGATGTAAAAGTGGAATACATGATTCAACAAATTCAGTCCAAAATTCATTATCATTCTTGTCATCATTTGTAGAACTGCTTGTATTAGTACTACTACTCAATGATCCAATATTTAAATTTGAATAATTTGAAGTTGTCAAATTATAACTAAATCCAAGACTTGTTCCAATTTTTGATGAACCCTGAGATCCATAATAGTATGATTCGTCCTGAGACTCTTGATATCCAAATGGATAATAGAGACCAATGTATGATAAAGGAGTTTCTTCTGTACATGTCAACAAAGGACAAGAATTGTTAGTAGCCTTGGTGTTAGAGGACAGATTCTTCCTACAATATGGTTATAATATTTTTTTAAAAATTGAGAATTTCAAACTACTGTTAAGATTTGGTTTGGTGGGTGAAAGGAAGAAGAGTATTATTATTATTAAAACTAATTTTAATTTCAGTAAGTTACTTTACTTACCCCTGTTTCCCAGATTNAAAGGACAAGAATTGTTAGTAGCCTTGGTGTTAGAGGACAGATTCTTCCTACAATATGGTTATAATATTTTTTTTAAAATTGAGAATTTCAAACTACTGTTAAGATTTGGTTTGGTGGGTGAAAGGGAGAAGAGTATTATTATTATTAAAACTAATTTTAATTTCAGTAAGTTACTTTACTTACCCCTGTTTCCCAGATTNGAGAAGAGTATTATTATTATTAAAACTAATTTTAATTTCAGTAAGTTACTTTACTTACCCCTGTTTCCCAGATTTAGAATTGTGTAGATCAAGACAAGCAGCAAGAAATTGGAGTACTCGTATCCTTTCTTTTGAATTTTCTTGTTTTCCTGAAATTTCAAGTTTTAATTGTGTTGAAGCTTTAGTTTGTTTTCCATCTGATGTAGTCATTGATTTTCCAACGGATGAAATTAATCCCAAAACACTTGGTAATAAAATATGAAGGGAATTGGATACTAAATTTGGAAAGTATGAGAGTAAGAGTGATATAAATGGAAGACAATTGTGACGAACTGTTGGATTCAAATTTGTCAAAGTACACTTGATGTGTGTGAGTAGAAGGTTCCAGAATGGTTTTATTTGATCTTCGGTAACCTAAAAATTTATTCATTAACTTGTCGTTGTCAGTAATGGTAAATAGTATTGATAATGTTACGAACAATTAAAGAAACTGGTAACTTACTTGTGCAAAAATATTTTCTGCTAACTGCATATTCTCCTTACGAATAGACCCTTCAATGTCAGATGTCAAACTTGCAATTGTTTCTAGGATTTTATCCAAATTTGCATAGAGTGATTCAGGATAAGATGATATGATTTCTTGTAAACCATTAATTCCATCTTTCTTTATATTTGTATTGTGGTGATTCAATGTATGTAAAATGTCCTGTTGATTACAAATAATTTNTCAATATTTATTTCCATGACTTCCGGTTCAGAGTCTGAATTATCTATAAGATGGGGCGTCTTATCAGCGGGATGCGTCTTATGATTCAAATAAATTTAAGCGGGAAAAATCGCGTCTTATGAACGAGGGCGTCTTATGCACGCGACGTTAGGGTAGTATAGAACCCTTCATAACTATATACTTATCAGACTATCGGGTTAATATAAACTATGAAATGTGACTCATTTTGGAGATCTCTGATTGGTTGAAAAAACTATCGGTTCCGGATACTTTTAATCATCTCAGAGGCATGAGGCTCAGAGCAAGGAGATATCAAAGGAACTTGATGCGATAGATTGGTCAAATATTCATAATGACTGTATTAACACTTGTCTAGNAATTCCATCTTTCTTTATATTTGTATTGTGGTGATTCAATGTATGTAAAATGTCCTGTTGATTACAAATAATTTTAAAAAAAAATCAAATGTTGTGTTGTGGATTATGATCAATTTCTGGAGAAATTTAAATTACCTGGAGACTCCTGTTCCTACTGCTTTGGACTACTTCACCTTCCGATGGTCCTTGAAGTTGTTCTCGTAACATAATTTTCTTAGCTCGAAATGTAGGTTCAATAACATTTTGAGGTTTTCCTAACTTTTTAACCCCTGTTAGTTGTGTCTTGGACTTCTCCTTTTTCCGTAGTTTCTTGTGTCGATCACTTTTGGCCATTGTAAGGTAGAAAAATCCTGTAAATTTTTCATATACAATAATTATAATACCTTATCATGAATTAATTAGGAAAATATAAAATTACGAACCTTACCTTTTTACTTTCTTTACTGACTGACCAATTTTTTAAAAACAAAAATGAAATCAACAAAAGCACATGTTGGGAAATTCAAAAACTCACCTAACACGATTCAAAATAATCTCAACTATGATGGGCACCTAACGCTCAAATTATTGAACACTACTCTACTCGGTTCAGTTAGCCTCTCTTTCAATTAATAAATATTGGAAATCATGCCGTGTAAAATCATACATATTTCAGAAATTAATCAATAGAACACTTTCATAATAATAATAATAATAATAACTGAATGAATATACTTGGATATATCTGATCTGCTTATCTCAAATATACTTGATTTCCCAGCTAGTAAATACTAGTTCAAAATATTTCTTCGGATATTCTTTAGTTTGGAAATATCGGCCCAATTTCCGTAGTACCCTAAAGTCACGTGGATTAGACGCGTCTTATCAAAGGTTTTTTGGAAAAATAATTTAGAGGCGTTTTATACTCGAGAGCGTCTAATGTTAAGTTTATTTTATCGCTAAAGAAAGCAACCATAAAATTTATTCTAAATCTTAACTATAGCTGTCCCAACCATCAAAAACATCGCCAAGGAGTTCACATGATTCCTCTTCATCATCATATATTTGAAGGTAGCTCGAAGTTACAGTCTTCTCATAGTCAATATTTATTTCCATGACTTCCGGTTCAGAGTCTGAATTATCTATAAGATGGGGCGTCTTATCAGCGGGATGAGTCTTATCATTCAAATAAATTTAAGCGGGAAAAATCGCGTCTTATGAACGAGGGCGTCTTATGCACGCGACTTTAGGGTAGTATAGAACCCTTCGTAATACTATCAGACTATCGGGTTAATATAAACTATGAAATGTGACTGACTCAATTTGGAGATCTCTGATTGGTTGAAAAAACTATCGGTTCCGGATAGTTTTAATCATCTCAGAGGCATGTATAAATTTCTCATACATCTTAGTTGTCTCCTTGATATCTTCATACATATTTATGTAAAATTAAGGTTTAATTTTACTTCTAATACAGTTCAAATTTATCAAATATGTAATAATACTAACTCGAACTATCCAGCACCAGGTCGAGGTCCAGGATGCCGCAGGCAACAGTCCAATCAATTAATTAATTCTTTTCTTGAACCTGACATTGCACTTCTAATTAAATCTTTGAATTTTCTAATAATTGACTTTCGGTTAGGAATAGACAAAGGAGTTAATTCTATCACAATTTTTTTTTATATTATTATTTGAGAAGTTTTTCGTTTCCGTAAATTTTTTATAATCTGATAGTTACTATGACCCTTTAAGGCTGGGATTCTTAATACTCAAATCTTGAGACGGATTCTGAGTCGAGTATCAGATCCTTATTCACAATCCGATTTGAGAATATCTCAATATTGACTCTGATCCTCGAATCAAAATTGAAAGAAAAATATTCGTATCAGAATCACTTTNTCTATAATCTGATAGTTACCATGACCCTTTAAGGCTGGGATTCTTAATACTCAAATCTTGAGACGGATTCTGAGTCGAGTATCAGATCCTTATTCACAATCCGATTGAGAATATCTCAATATTGACTCTGATCCTCGAATCAAAATTGAAAGAAAAATATTCGTATCAGAATCACTTTCGGATTCTTAAGTACTATCAGGTGCTCTATACAATTACGGGGAATTTCGGCCATCATATAATTAATTTCAAATGTTATAGAATTGAGTCTAATATAATCCTCTGACTTATTTAGGTATACTCATGCTTAGTTCAGAATATACTTGGTTTATTTCGATATCTCAAAAAATTTAGATTTCTATTGAATTCATATGTCTTACAGAATTGAGTGCAATACATCCTGTGACTTATGTATATACTCATGTTTTAGTTCAGAATATAACTTGGTTTCTTTCGATGATACCTCAATAACTTTTAGAATTCTCAACTAGTTTCGCAAAAAAAAAAAAATTTTTTTTTTTTGTTTTTTTTTTCTAGAGAGGAAATAACGTATCATATTATTGTCTTACAGAATTGAATGTAATATATCCTACTATGATTTAGATAATACTAACTATTAGTTCAAGTAAAGAATAATATATTTACTTTAGTTTGGATGGATATCTCAAGTTAGGGTGTTAGGTTGTTAGGTTGTTATGTTGTTTTTAAATTTCCTATAAAATTTTTGTTAAAATTTTTGTTTCGTATTTCATTCGTAATTAATTTCATGTGTAGTATTTTAGAAATTCTTATAAAAAAAAAAAAGTTTCATCGAATGACATGATTAGAGTAAACAGTGTCCAATCCGTATATTAAATACAGATAGCATGTCAAGATTCTCACCTAACCAGAATTGATTTGTAAGTTAAATGCTAGGGATTCATATGAGAAGGTGTCAAGGCACTTTTGTATGCTCTAAAAGAATTAACTTCCACTTTTATTTTCGTTGATTCGATCCTTATTTTCTGGCTCACCATCAATCAATCTCGAAGGACCCTTCCTAAAGAGAGTCAGAAGTTGAAATTTTTGCAATGAATTTTACTAAAAATTTACTTGTTTAGTCTCAAACGATAGATGAGGAGATAAAAAAAAAATAATATTTCTATTGATGAGAATACTAATGATTACTCTTCAACTATCGAGTAAAGGGATGACTAAACTTGTTTTAAGTGAGAGTTACTCAAATCCAAACAAGTTTTTGGGAACTCTTATAGAAAGTTGATCTCAACTGACCTCATTTAATTTAATATTACTTTAGTGGAATTTTTCTATAATTTTTTTTTTTCTTTTTTTCCTAAAACGAAGAACTGATCTTTGGTTTTACACTTTTTGCCTTAACAAACTCTCTGTTACTTACACACACATATGAGACAACAATGATACTTTTTAAGGATTCTCAATAAGATCCAAAGGAAAGTGAAGTCGATGATGTCGAAGTGAGTGACCAGACAACAAAACTTGACTTACAACTCTCAGTCTCGTTCGAAACAAGATTCACTTTTTAAGGACGATCTAACTGTTTCAGTATTACAGTAACCTTAGAAGTAAACACTTATTATTTTATACCATTTTCACTTCTCTCTCTCTCTCTCTCTCTTTTTCATCAATATCAACATCAATTATTGATATCAAAAAATTTTGAAGTAAAAAAAAAAATAAATAAAATTTTATCATTTACAGTGGATTCGGAGGATTTCTCCGAATTTCGGAGACTTGGACAACTTTTGATTTATTTGGTCTTGGATCATCATGGACTTATTACCCCTTTCACTCACAAGGCCTGATATTCATAAACTCTCTCGCTCAGCATCTGTCGGTGACAAAAGTATTGAAAGGAGGAAACCCAATTGGACAGAATGTGAGAATGTATTTCTATTAGATCAATTCAGTCTACATCGTGAAATCCTAACTTGTAAAGCAACTGATGCATCAACAAATTTAAGAAAACAAGAAGTTTGGAGAATTATTTGTCAAAATTTAAATATTCAAAATTCTCTTGTTCGTCGTACACCAGCAGAAGTGAGAAGAAAGTGGAAAAATTTAGTTACTGCAGCTAAAAAAGAACTTTGGGAACTTCGTCATCAAGCTCATACAACTGGAGCTTCAAGAAAAATTTCTGAACTCAGTCAACGTGTTATTCAACTTCATTCTTCAGCTTCATCTTCAAATAATTCTTCAGCACTTTCAGCTCTCTTTCTTCATCATCAGAATAGTAATGATGATATAAAATATGGTATTAATAACAATGACTATGATAAAGTATCGGACTACTACTCTAATGGAAATAGCTCACATTTTGCACCTATTGTTCAATTGAGTGAAAACGTTTCAAGTCCTACCGGAAGTATCATGTCAAGTTCTGATTCAAGAAATGAATTTGATTCAGGTATTTATGAAGAAGCCACAGATTTGAGAGTAAATGTAAATAAAACTGTGATTGAAAGAAAAATAAGTGATACAACTTCAGATGAAATTACTCTAAGAAGTACAACAACAAATGGATCTATTGTTAATAACAATAAATCATCCTCACCTAATGATGAACTTCATCGAGTTAAATTGGAACTTCAAATTGATGTACTCAAATTACGAAAACGAAAATTGGAAATGGAAGTAAGACGCTTGCGTCGTGGACCTGGATTTACCTGGAGACGAAATTTTAACAATAAGAAATAATTTTTGGGAAAGGATAATAATTAAGACTTAATAGTTAACTATTTACTCAATTTTTTTTTAACTTTTTAGACTGTCTTAATTTTTAAGATTTTTTTTTAATTTACTCTAGAAATAAAATTATTTTTGCTCAAAAACGATTGAAATCAGTGTAACTCATTGTTCCTGCTTGCGAGCTTGCGTCCGTGCATGCGTACGTGCGAGCGAGCGAGTGAGGGAGCGGTGAGGGGGAGGGGCGCAGGTCATAGATTATTTCTATTAAATATCTATGGCAACAATTAAATTCCTATTATGCCTAAAATAATTTTACGCAAACTCCAACCTTACAAGTAATTGTTAAAAAAAAAAAAATTTTTTTTTTTTTGTCTTGAATCGTACAAAAACCTACAGATTCACAACATCTATCTGTAGGAGTCATCCCCCTTCTCCTAAATAAGTCTAAGTTACCCGAGACGGCTAACCGATCGATACTACTACTACCCGTATTTTCAACCCTTATTTTCAAAACTATAGCCCTGAGAAGAGTCAATTCGTATAAAAAAATTACCCAAACAAATAGTCGTCAATTGAATTATTTAGTAAATTATTGTAAGACAAAATTTTGTCTCAAGTGGTTGTTACCATCGTNCCCGTATTTTCAACCCTTATTTTCAAAACTATAGCCCTGAGAAGAGTCAATTCGTATAAAAAATTTACCCAAAAAAATAGTCGTCAATTGAATTATTTAGTAAATTATTGTAAGACAAAATTTTGTCTCAAGTGGTTGTTACCATCGTATCGTTACAAGGCGAACTACTACTACATCAAGTGAAGTCAAAAAAGAAACGAAAACAATTAACAACTTATAACTTTTAGAGTAATTATTAACTAACTCTCTACAAATGTCTAACTACCATCTCTCAATTGTTAGTGACAAACACCAATCTTATTATTACATCTTATTCTTTTTCATAACAATTGGAACCTACTATTTTGAACCTATCCAGTGTCAAAAAAATACCGAAATAGATCATTTTCTTCAAACAGCTCTNTAATTATTAACTAACTCTCTACAAATGCCTAACTACCATCTCTCAATTGTTAGTGACAAACACCAATCTTATTATTACATCTTATTCTTTTTCATAACAATNTCTAACTACCATCTCTCAATTGTTAGTGACAAACACCAATCTTATTATTACATCTTATTCTTTTTCATAACAATTGGAACCTACTATTTTGAACCTATCCAGTGTCAAAAAAATACCGAAATAGATCATTTTCTTCAAACAGCTCTTGGAACATCATTAAAAAAATATATTTACTACAATCGTTTGGAGTATGGAGTTAAATGTAATCTGGATACTGAAGAAAGAGTACATCAATTATGGAATCATTATACAGGTTACTTGAGTTCATCTGACTCTATGGTCATACGTTCCCAGGGAGTTGACCTCCTCAAACATTTGACAGATGTAATTAACTTAAAAACAGGATTATGTAATTATTATAAAAAATTAGCATGTGACAATATAACCTCAACATGTCAATGTCTCCAAGGAAAATATATTGGTATCCCAGTAACCACTCTAAGAACCAATGACGCATGCGTCTTAGCACAAAATAGTTTTTGTACACCACTAAATCTTTATAATCTTAATATTAAAGGTCCTTCAATGACCTGTATTATTGGAACTCGTTGTATTCTAACTCAAACAAATGGATTTGATTGTAATCATCAAAATATTTTCAAAATTATGGACAAAGACAAAGGTATTGAAGAATCAGAACCAGACTCATCAACTTTCACACGCTTAATAACACCACAACTTCAAAATGGACTGTGTACTTGTACAAGTAGTAGTACAAATAGGAACCATCATACAAATAGAATTTTTACTTTTTCAATATTACAATTTATCCTACTTCTNAGTAGTAGTACAAATAGGAACCATCATACAAATAGAATTTTTACTTTTTCAATATTACAATTTATCCTACTTCTCCTCACTCCAATCATTCTGGTCAGTGTGGCACAAATTTTTTTGCAAGGTTTGTAAAAAAAAAAATTATNAGTAGTAGTACAAATAGGAACCATCATACAAATAGAATTTTTACTTTTTCAATATTACAATTTATCCTACTTCTTCTCCTCACTCCAATCATTCTGGTCAGTGTGGCACAAATTTTTTTGCAAGGTTTGTAAAAAAAAAAATTATNTCTTCTCCTCACTCCAATCATTCTGGTCAGTGTGGCACAAATTTTTTTGCAAGGTTTGTAAAAAAAAAAATTATTACATTTTAAATAACTCAAGTTCAATTTAAAGCAAGAAGAAGAGTTCATGAACTTGGAAAAAAAAAGCATCTTTTTTATTTAACATCAAAACTTCAAAGTCATACTGTTTGACCTCAGTGGAATTCATCTCATCGTCATCAACTTGACCTCATGTTAGGGTATCATTTGTTAATAATAATAATAAGCAGTAATCCCTTGTCATGTAAAAATTTATTACTAATCATTCATGGTGATCATGAATTCCTGATGACGTCTCACACTTATAAATTGTGTCAAAAGTCATCAACTCAACTTATATATATACCAATTATTGATGTCACCTCTTTTCTATAAAAATTTTTTTCAAAAAAAAAAAAAAAAAAAAAAAAAATCACCAAAGGTCAATTTTTTCTTTTTCCCTCCTACAATCGCGTGAGTAATTATTAGACTTACTGATTATACAATAAGAAATTCCATGTAGAATTTATATTACTATAATTTTAAAGAATGATTTATATGCAAAATAACTGCATTATACACTTTCTTGTAAAAGAGTTATTCATGTTCAAAAAAAAAATACTTTTAATGTCTTGCTTGACCTATAGATTATAAATCCTTCTTGTTAATTTGAATCCGATAAATTTTATAGTTAAAGTGCATCTCTGCATCCATGTTAAAATGCATACATTATTAAAATCCATACATTTTAAAATGCATACATTACTAAAATGAATACATTTTAAAATCCATACATATTAAAATCCATCCATATTAAAATCAAACTTCTGACATTGTTTTCGATGTAAAGTTTAATTTATCAAAAGGACAAATTTGATGTCTAAAAATGTTCAAATTTCTTAATTTATTTATAAAAATGTATATAAAAAAAAAATTTTTTTTTGTTTCAATTTTGGATCATTCGTAACCAAACAAAAAAAAAAAAAAAAAAAAAAAAAAAATCACCAAAGGTCAATTTTTTCTTTTTCCCTCCTTGCTACAATCGCGTGAGTAATTATTAGACTTACTGATTATACAATAAGAAATTCCATGTAGAATTTATATTACTATAATTTTAAAGAATGATTTATATGCAAAATAACTGCATTATACACTTTCTTGTAAAAGAGTTATTCATGTTCAAAAAAAAAATACTTTTAATGTCTTGCTTGACCTATAGATTATAAATCCTTCTTGTTAATTTGAATCCGATAAATTTTATAGTTAAAGTGCATCTCTGCATCCATGTTAAAATGCATACATTATTAAAATCCATACATTTTAAAATGCATACATTACTAAAATGAATACATTTTAAAATCCATACATATTAAAATCCATCCATATTAAAATCAAACTTCTGACATTGTTTTCGATGTAAAGTTTAATTTATCAAAAGGACAAATTTGATGTCTAAAAATGTTCAAATTTCTTAATTTATTTATAAAAATGTATATAAAAAAAAAATTTNAACGTTTTTTTTTCTTGTTTTTTTATTGTTAAATCACGAGAGAGGTACACATAGGATCCAAAAAAAAAAAAAAAAAAAAAAAAAAAAAAATTTTTTTTCTTTTGGTTACGAATATCATTAAGTACATCCATATCATGGACAGGAAATTGAATGTTAATAAGTCTCATTGCAAAATCTTAAAGTTTCCATCTCATAAAAACTAGAATGAATGGATGGATGAATGGAAAATTTGCAATTGTAATAAAAAAAAAAAAAAAAAAAAATCCATATGTAATTTAGTTTATCTTTTAAAATGATTGAATTTAAGTGATTTGAAGTATGTAATTAGTCTATTTGATTCTTAAACTTAAAAAAAAAAAAAAAAAAAAAACAGTAATAAGGCTTACTTCATAGATTCAAATGATGACTTGTCAAGTGTGAGCTTAGCTTAAGTACTTATTTAATAATTGAAGAGGAGTCAGAGATCAAATTAACAACACTTGTAATTCTGTTCGTTTAAAAACTACTATACTATAATTACAAAGTTAATTACAAAGTTTGAAAATCCTATTATGTTTCGCTTGTCTAGACAGTCTTATTCTTCATTGAGTGTGTAAAAACTGTAATTTAAAACATATCCAGTGATGAATAAAGTCATTTGAAAATGTCAGTAACAATGATTCAATTATTGCAAAAAAATTATTACTTTATAATAATAGTAATAATAACCTTTTCTCATTCATTCTCAAACGTTACTACAAACAACAATAATTGTTTTTATAGTCTGTCACAATACCTTGTTATAAGTCATAAGAAAGAGATTTTTGTCTCCATATTCATTATCATTACAGGAGAAAGCAAGTGCCTTGTAATTTTGGAAAAAAGTAAATCTCATTAACTAATTTTTTTTTTTTTTTTTTTTTCACAGTGTTAACAATTTTACAAAGAGCATTCAAAAGTAGGCTAGGAGACTAAAAAAAATCAAACCCCTATTTACAATCAGTAGTTATGAATTATGATAACAAAAGATTTTTTTTTTTTTAATAAATTGAAAATTTTTTACTTTCTTTTGAGACAGGGTGTTTCATAAGAAGATTTCAAAAATTTCAAATTTCAAAAAAAATTTTAACTTTTCTTCCAGTGATCATCGTAGAGATTTAAAATTATTATTTTATTATTTACTTTTCAATAGTTTCTGAAACTGTTAAGATTTGCAACATAAAAATATTAGTTTATGAGATTTACACTGTTCCAAAGTTATAATAACAGTAACACTATTTTTTTTATTCGTCAAACAGTATGGGAAAGTCATAAATTCCAAATTCCAATTTTCCAACAGGCTGTATTATCAATTTTTAGCAATTATCAAAACTTATAAAAATAAAAAAATATGAAAGAATTTTGCAATTTCTTAGAAATTTGTAAGAAATGGTGAGATTCTGCGTACTTTTTCTTTACAAGTTACTAGCTCATCACACAAGATTTAAGATTTAGCGGAATTTTTTGGGTAGGTAATTTATTTGCGAATTATTTGGAACCTCGTGGTAAATAACGTGGTAAATAACGTGACAAAATATTTCTTAAGTTTGCAAAACACTTGAAAACGAGATAAAAATTTTTGCATATGATGACAATTATTCAATTAGAATATTTTTACGTAATACAGAGGAGTGATTAGATGTTAGAATTGATAATAAAAAAATTAATCAATAGAAAATGTATGAAACGAGTTTTTTTTTTTTTTTTTTTTTTTTGGAAAAAATTATGAAATAATATTAAAATTGAAATAATTTGAACTGGATTAAATTTGGATTACAAATTCCTTAGTTTAAGGAATACACGATGAGAAATTTTTTGTTTAAATTACTATTGTAAAAAATAAAAAAAATTTACCATAATTTTATTCGTATTTAGTTTTCCGGTGAATTTAATTGAGATTAAAATTTTCCAAACTTTACCTGTGCAAAACACGTGTAAAATTTGCACACTAGTTATTTCAATTTTTGACAACACACGAGCACACAGCTATAAACGAGTTACTAATTGAATCAAATGAACCGACGACTGGTAGTGGGTGGATAAATTTTGGCATTGAAATTTCATAAATTTATCACACTTTTCAAATTATTTTCACTCAACTTTTCATAAAAATAAAAATTCTAACTTTCTCCTCCTCCATTTTTTTTTTAGAAATTATTATTTTTAGTTCTACATCTTACCAAGTTACCAATGTCACTACAAGAAGGTTATAAAAAATGGGAATTGCAAAATCCAATTTTATACATAATTTTTTCTCAGTCATCTTATTATTATTGCAATTTGCAAAAATAAAAAAAATAAATAAAAAAATAAAAAAATAAATAAAAATAAAAGCACTCTTCTCTCAAATTATTCCAATCTCTTCCACATCGTCAACATTCTAATTATTTAACTAAAAGTTAAAAAAAAAATCCAAAATAACACCAAAAGAACAACAACACATCAAAAACCATGCAATTAACAAATATATAACATGGTCAGACAAACAATACGTTATTTTTGGCAGTTTTCTCCCAACAACAGATTTTTTTTACAAACTTATTTCTCTCATTTCTTTAATTTTATCAAAAAAAAAAGTCCAACAAAGAAAAACAAAAAAGTTTTTGCAATGCTTCCCTAAAAATAAAAAAAAAAACTCATTCATGCATTCTCGAGATCCGGCTATTTCCAAGAAAACACAAATTTACAATTCAAAAAAAAAAAAATTTAAAGACACTTCGAAAGCTTCTGAATAATTCAACAAAAAAAGATCAACTCATTGATAAATTTTACTCAATGATTCGATGCATTGTAAATTGCATTTGCAAGCAAAAAAAAAAAAAAAAAAAAAAAAAAACGGCTTTTCTGATTGGCCCATGGCCATTTTTCATTCCGTAACAAACGGTGATGCTGGTATAATTCCATCATTCAAACTGTCTACATATACCTAACCATTCATAAAGTAAAAAAAAAAAAATAATAATAATAATAAATATATTAAGGGGGAGCATTTAAACACAGGGGTTGAATCCAGTTTCTATCGATTCCAATTGGTCCTAATAATAATAATTTCAATACTCCGGGGGGAATCTCCGCTTTCATTTCTGAATTGGCCAATCAAAAAAGAGTTTTTAAACTTAACAACCTTAGTAAAGTAAAGTAAAGTAAAATAAAGTAAAGTTACTGCAGATCTTTCCGACCTCCGCTATAACCATACTTCATTGTCAAGAAGAAAGAAAAAAAAAAACTCTGAATCCATTAGACATAGACTGTATAAAAGTGGCCAAGACGGTGGTAATTGTCATCAGTTTGGTTTTGGAGACTGACGGAAGTCATTGATTGGTTACTACCCTTCTCACCAATTATCAATCACCGTCCGAAAAAAAAAAAAAAAAAAAAAAAAAAAAACCTTCTACATATTACTACATAAACCATTCATACACTTCATTTACTGTCTCAAAAACTTAAGTTTTTTTTTTTACTTCATACTCGTGTGTCCATTTCATCCTTGACCATTTCATCAACTGTCACCCTGGACACATCTGACAGGAGGTGACAAGCGACCTCTCCATCAGCTGCTCTCTGATCCACTTATTACAATCTAACCAAAAAAAAAAAATATACTTTTTGTCAAGAGTCCGTTCGTATTCGTAATCTAACAAAAACTTTGTCCTTCTAAAAGTAAAGGACCACCACTACTACTACAGTTTGTTTATCCTTACAGTTCAGCAGAAGTAAATGTTAGTTGGACTTTAGTTGGACTACGAGCCAGTACATATGAGCCTTCCGTCCATCATCTTCTCTTAACAACTCCTATCAGTTTTTTTTTTTTTTTTTTTCTAAACTGGACACATTACTGCCTTTACTAGAAGCAAGAAGAGGCCAAAAAAGACTCTTCTACTGCTTCAATAAGACCTTCTTCAAAGTGATAGTAAATTCAAAACTATAGTTATAATTTCTATTCTTTAAAATTAATATTTCAAATTTTTTTTTTTTTTAAACTACCAAGAGAAAGTTAAAAGAAAGAAAAAAAAAGAAGATGGTTTTTAAAATCGGAAGTTACTTTCTCTTTGGTTGTCTTTATATTTTGGTTCTCTTATGGACTGGTGAACATTGGTCTTTAGCTTCACCTTCACCAGCTCGAACAAATCCTTATGAATCAACAACAACCAATAGTCACTCATCATCAACAAATAGTATCATAACAACAAATCAAGTTAGAAGTTCTGATTCTTCAGTTAGTAACAAAGGATTGAATAGTAACAATGTGAATAGTAATAGTAATAGTCATACTCGTAGTAGTAGTAATAATAATAATAATAATAATGGACCATTGGATAGAAACAGAGCTATAGGAAGAAATGAATCTGGTGGTTTAACCAATGGTACTCAAGGGTCTTGTTCAGAAGAAAGTATGGCTACTGGGAAGTGTTCTCGTCCAATAGGATTTGATATGAAAAAATTAAGTTTGGAACTCATTCGTCATGATATACTTCGAAAGTTAAGACTTGATGAAAATAGATTACCAAATGTAACAGCTATACCTAAGGAGTACTTGACAACACTTACAGGGATTGTTGAAATGCAAAATGATTCACCAATTGTTCAATATGATGATGACCATGCAACCACTGAGAAAATTATTGCTTTCTCCAGAACTCGTGAGTATTATTTTTTTATTTTACTCTAAGGGTTCTTTTAACCAAACGTTGTAACAAGTGTCATTTTTTTTTTTTTTTTTTTGTTGTAAATTTTTCATCTAATCATCGCACCGTGGGTAGTGATATTCATAAGTACTAAATTACTGTTCAAGAACTACTTGTCTCAGAATTTATAAGGCATTGACATTGAAGGATTGTGTGAGACTCTCTCAATTAATAAGTAGCTAGTTAAATCCCTAGTGCATTTTGTCTGGGGACCAGTTCCAACCTTGGTTTTGGCCCGATTATTATCCCTGGTGACTGACCTTAGACACGCGATGTGAACACTTTTGTGAGACAAATATTAAACTTGTAAGCTTTGTAAATAATTAAACTTAATCATATACTGTAGGAAGGAACTTGAGACGAAAGTGTTATAGAACCAATTTAAATAGGCACATAATTACAGAGGAGTAAGAATAAACCAAAGAACAATTAAAATAAGCTCAACTTGCATTTCCACTAAGGAAATAATATTTAAAAAATATGAACTTTCCAAATAATTAGAATAGTTTCATTATATTTTTTTATCAAATTCTAATAAGAATTTTATAATAATTTTTTGAAAATATTTTTAGTAATCCAAAAAATTTTATTTTTATAAGTAGGTATATTTGGTTAGGTAATTTAGTAAGTAGATGAATACAGTTGAGGAGGGTTTTACCCAATATACGACAAATCTACATCCAATGTGTGCTAAACCAAAATGGGCTACACCCAATATGAGCCAAACCAATATGTGCTAAACCAATATGGGCTGCACAAAATAAGACCAAAACCAATATGGGCTACACCTAATATGCACCAAACCAATATGTGCTAAACCAATATGGGCTACACCAAATATGCGCTAAATCAGGGTGGTGGGTGTTTTTTTTTTAATCCAAAAAAAAAACGATTTTTTTTTGGTTAAAACCGGGTTTTTTTTTGGTTAAAATTGAATTCTTCTTTAAATTTGACACATTTGACGAAATCTCAAAAGTTTAACATAAATATAATATAAATGGTAATTTCTTTTTAATTGTTAGGACAAACAGCTGATCGATATTTCGCTGTAAATGTCGACCTCGATTTTATATCTGAAAGATAGTGCGATGTCGATTTCGATACTTTGAAGCAAATATCGACTCATGTCGATCTCCATCTCGATCACTTTGCAAAAAATTGACGGCAACCAATCTCGATCTCTAGATCAACGACTAAAAATCTACCGATCTCGAGCTCGATTTCAGTGCCAGCAGACAATTGATTTCGATCTCGATCATGGTTTTAACCAATGGGTTTTGTTTTTTAAACCAAGCGGTTTTAATCATGGTTAAAACTATTGGTTAAAACCATTTGGTTTTAGCCAATCCACCCTGCGCTAAACCAATATGGGCTACACCTAATATGCACCAAACCAATATGTGCTAAACCAATATGGGCTACACCAATATGGACCACACCCAATATGCGCCAAACCAATATGGGCTACACCCAATATGTGCCAAACCATTATGGACCATATCCAATAAGCGCTAGCCAGAAAAAAAAATCAAAAAATTTGACTAATTAAAATATAGCAACCAAAAATGAGATTTTAGATAACCGAAGCGTGAAATAACCTAAAAATTGCAATAACAAATTTTAAATAAACCTAAGAAACCAATATTTGTTTTTTATAAAATGTTTACCCTATATTGGGTGAAGCGCATATTCGGTCTAGCCCATATTGATTCCTATGCACTTGAGTCAAAATTTACCCAAATAAATGCAACTTGCTATAGCAAGGTAATTAGTAACATAGGCCTTCCAACTTACTACCTGCTCCATAACGTACGAGGACAAAAAGCAAACTTTTTTTTTGACTATTGTTGACTTAATCGATTTGACAAAACAAAAAAAAATATATTATTTTTATCGAATAGCCGAACCCTCCACTTAAACCTATTGTTGTCACTTTAACAAGATAAAATAGTATCGAAAAACCATAAATAACTTATAACTCTCAGGATAAACTTCACGGTATTTGAGCATGACGAGTTTACAAACACTTGAATCACATTTCCGGACTTTATTTTTTTTCATCAACAAAAAAAAATGTTTTTTTTTTGTTTTCTACACACCTTTCACTCACTTTCTCTAAGGAATTGGACCGGAAGTAAGAGAAATGGAGAGATTTTTTCCCAAAGTTAAAAATTCGGTTTAACAGCTAGCTATACAATAGGTTTTAATAACAATATATATTTTTTTTTTCTCCAGGATTCATATAAAATTTGTAATTTGTATTTGTTTACAATAATATTTGTTTTGATCTTTTAGTAGTCAGTCTAAGAAGCAGTAGGATTTCCTTATTTGCCAATTTTAATAGCGTCGAGACACAATAGGGTCAACCATTGCCTGAAAATATTTTAACGAGGCATAAATTTCTAATACGAAAGGCCATTACGTTGTTTGTGTGTGAGGGATTATTAATTTGATTGGTTCTTGAGACCCAGGGACAATAACAAATCAAATTAACATTTTTATAACCCACTGACTACTTATGCGAACACAGTAGAAAATGCGAATTCAGAGTTTATGAGTTAATGGGATTTGAGGAGCGTTCCCACGCGATTCAAACTGTCAAGTCAACCACACAATAGCTCTTGTAATCTTTCATTTTTTTTTTCTTTTTGTCATTTTGACCTACCCGTGCCAGTCACGGTGTGAGCATTGGTTCAAATTCAAATGTCACAACCAATGGACAGACTTTGTGTACCACCTGTCACTAAATATTAATGAATTTCTTCTCATGTAAAGAAAAAGTTAGGCTCTTTCTTACAACTATTCCTTATTTCTATTGGAACCAATTTTTTTTTTTTTTTTTTTTTTTTTTGACAAAATTGAAACTAAAAATTTTAGCAATCAAGACTTTTAGTTTAATTACCTTGATCCTAAATAACATAACTCCTTGTAACTTGTTTTAAACTCGGCCTCATTTTTCTTATAATTTGCTATGACCAACCGTCCAACTCCTAAAAGCTTCCTCAAGAGCAACAAATTATCTTCTACAAAAAAAAAATTTTTTGTTGCATGACCTTTGAAGTGACCCTTGTCTAAATTTGTATCTATCTTCCTCTCCTATTAGACATTTATATCATATATCCACACGGGACAAAATTATTATTATCTTATTAGTAATTTATTACTGCAGAGTTTCTAATATTTTTTTTAAAGAATTGGTAAAAACAAAAAAAAAATTTTTCAAATTTTTTTTTCTTTCTTTTGAATTCTCGTCAAGGTTCAGCTCATTCACCTCCTCTTCTTTGAGTTCAAAAGTAAAAAAAAAAAATAGCACAGTTCAAGTATGTATAAGTTAAAAATATTTTTCATTATAAATTATAAATTGCGTTTTGGGGTTATAATCTTGTTCAAACTGCATGCCCTAGGATCCTAGGAGACAAGACAACTCATTTCTCAGTTTTTGAACTAATTTTTTTTTTTTTTTTTTTTTTTTTTGACAAAATTGAAACTAAAAATTTTAGCAATCAAGACTTTTAGTTTAATTACCTTGATCCTAAATAACATAACTCCTTGTAACTTGTTTTAAACTCGGCCTCATTTTTCTTATAATTTGCTATGACCAACCGTCCAACTCCTAAAAGCTTCCTCAAGAGCAACAAATTATCTTCTACAAAAAAAAAATTTTTTGTTGCATGACCTTTGAAGTGACCCTTGTCTAAATTTGTATCTATCTTCCTCTCCTATTAGACATTTATATCATATATCCACACGGGACAAAATTATTATTATCTTATTAGTAATTTATTACTGCAGAGTTTCTAATATTTTTTTTAAAGAATTGGTAAAAACAAAAAAAAAATTTTTCAAATTTTTTTTTCTTTCTTTCGAATTCTCGTCAAGGTTCAGCTCATTCACCTCCTCTTCTTTGAGTTCAAAAGTAAAAAAAAAAATAGCACAGTTCAAGTATGTATAAGTTAAAAATATTTTTCATTATAAATTATAAATTGCGTTTTGGGGTTATAATCTTGTTCAAACTGCATGCCCTAGGATCCTAGGAGACAAGACAACTCATTTCTCAGTTTTTGAACTAATTTTTTTTTTTTTTTTTTTTTTTTTGCAAATTTGATTTTTTTTTTTGGGAGGAGTGCTTTTCCAAAGAGTCTATTCCTCTCCACGTGGATGAACAATGGATTTTTTTTTAATCGAATGCTTTATTCGATCCATTGTACATAATAATTTATGGGAATGAATTGTGAGTTGTGATGACTACTCCTATTATTGCACCCTCTGAGGAAGTTTGAGTAAATGGGTATTAAATGGTGGGACAATTCTGACGAGGTCTCATTCGTAAGACATTGGTACATAGCAACTGGGCATTTATTATCATTATCTTTATTATCAGCTCAATTTTTCTTGACACTTGGAGCTTTGCTAGAGTAGTGCTAACTCCTAGTCGAAGTAGTGATGATGAGGAAGAAAGTTACAAAAAGGGGGAAGGCTTTTAGATTTTCGTCACTTTACACACGCTCTCTCCACATGGTGACAAAAATCTCTACCTCAATCTCTCATCATCATCGGTAGCTTAGCTATTTAGCTATTAATTATTCAATAATGAAAAGTACTTACACAAAGATTAGTGATGATTGATGATGATGATGAATTTTATAAGAATCCGTGATCGATTTCCTGATTAGATTAATAATCCCGGACACTGATTATTTTATTATCTAAAAAAAAAGATAAATCTATAAATTTTAAGATTTAGATTTCTGTAATTTCTTACTTTAGGTAAATTAAACTGTCCCTCTTGTGTCTTGTGTAAGGTACTTTTTGGTCTTACCTTTCAAGTTATCTGTTGTTGAATGTTGATAAAGTTGTATCCGTATTGTTGGGGAGGGGACAACAAAAGAGTTATATTTTTACAACAATTAGACTGTTACGAACCTATTATTGCTATTAATAACCAAAAATTTTTGTTTTTGTTTACTCATAGAACAAGTCAAGGTGAATGGGAAAGGTCTCAGTGCACATTACTTCACTTTTACGGATAAATTAACAAATATGGGGATTGACACAGCCACACTTCATATTCTTGTTAAATTCCATGACACTGCAAGTCCATTGTTACGAAAAGGAGAATTCTATATTAGAGTTATGCAACTTGTTTCAGAAATACGTGGAGAGTCACCTGTTTTCAACAATTATGGGTAAGTTGAACTCAATTTAATAAAATAATTATTTTGAATTTATAAATAAAAATTCGAATTTAGAAAAGAAAAATTTGAATTTTTAAATTTGGCGCCTTTTTTTTTAGTCCGGTGAAAGCAATTATACATCCTCCACAACCTGGACAACCGCACTTCCGACATGACGGTACAAAATGGATACAAATTGATGTCCGTCATGTTTTTAGTAAATGGTTAGCAAATACACCTTTAACAACTTCAAGAAAAATGGGTCTTCTCTTTGCCTGTACGGATGCTGCACAAAATCCAATTGCAGAAGTCACCGTTGTCAGTGGTAGTGACGTGAGTGTCAATCAAGTAAGATTATTTCTCAAAAAAAAAAAAAAAAAAATTTTTTTTGTAATTTTTATAATAAAAATTTTAATCTAATCAACCTATTTTTGTTATTTTTTTACTTGTAGAATCCATTTCTTGAAGTTGAAGTAAGCGAAAGAGGAAGGTCGCGTACTGCTCGTGACCTTGGTCTCGACTGTGTGGAAAGTCTCAAAGAAACAAGATGTTGTAGGTATCCTCTGACCGTTGACTTTGATGAATTTGGTTGGGATTGGGTCATTGCACCAAAACAGTATGAAGCCAATTACTGTTCTGGTGAATGTCCATATGCCTTTCTTCAAAAATATCCACATAATCATATTGTACAACAAGTAAATCGTGGAGTTGGTGGTCCTTGTTGTACAGCACGAAAACTCTCACCAATCACAATGCTCCATTTTGATCAAGCTGGAAATATTGTTTTCAGTGTTTTACCAGGGATGCTTGTGGACCAATGCGGTTGTTCTTAAGACCCAAATCACATCAACGACTCATTCTTCTCAAATTAAGAAAAGTGAAAAATGGGTACTAATAATAACAAACAAAAAAAAAATCTTAAATTACAAAATTATAGTCAATCATTTAAAAAATAAAATAAAATTTGTTATTATTTTTATCCATTTTTTACAAAAAGTACAAGGAAATTATTAGCCAATAGGAAACTATCTAAAAGAAAAAAAATAACCCTTCCCACCCAATCACCAGTTCAATTCAAAAAAAAAATGGACAGCAGGTTAATTATTGATTGTTGAATGGATTAAACCAGGTAAAGCTATTATTATCCTTTGTCATTTTTTTTTTTTTAGAAAAGAGAAAATGTATTATTATATTTTTTATTTTGTATTCAATTTTCAATTTTATTTTAATTTTAACTTTAACTTAAAAAGTAAACTCATTTTTAATTATTTTATTGTTAACTAAACCACGCCCTAAAAACGCCCTGCATGATATTCAACTCAAATAGTTTAGAAATTGAAAAAAAAAATTATTATTAATTAATAATTAATTATTAATTTAACTTAAGTTTATCGACTATATTTTTTATTCTTGTGCTTTCTTTGATCCCTCCTCNAATAATTAATTATTAATTTAACTTAAGTTTATCGACTATATTTTTTATTCTTGTGCTTTCTTTGATCCCTCCTCATTGTTGATTCTCTTAAAATTTCATTTTAATTCGTTAGCTAACATTAAAAGTAGAATTTAGTCAATTTCCTACCAAAAGCTTTGGTTTGATAACAATGAGGAGGGGTTTATATTATTGTTTAAAAAAAAACTTGTATTGGTTAAATTGACCAATTTTGCACAAACATCAATGAAAATGGGACTAAAAGACTCCTACGAATGCTTTTTTTTAGTGATAAAATATATCTTAAAACTTGGTTAATTTTTTGTTTTCCTATCAATTTATTTGATTCATAGAGATGACCTCTGACCTCAACCCTTTTCTCTTGTTATCTTCTTCTCACAGAATTTGAGATCAATTTAACAAGAGTGAGAAGCAAATGTCCTTGTTTTTAATTTGTACATTAAGAAATTCATTGGAAAATTGAAAATCAACAGGTTTTTTNAACCCTTTTCTCTTGTTATCTTCTTCTCACAGAATTTGAGATCAATTTAACAAGAGTGAGAAGCAAATGTCCTTGTTTTTAATTTGTACATTAAGAAATTCATTGGAAAATTGAAAATCAACAGGTTTTTTCTAGTTTTTTTTTGTTTTGTTTTGTTTTTTTAGAGATAATCGTTCAACTTTTCAATTTTCATTAACTTTTCTTGTTTTTATTAATCTTGAATTAACGTNTTCTAGTTTTTTTTTGTTTTGTTTTGTTTTTTTAGAGATAATCGTTCAACTTTTCAATTTTCATTAACTTTTCTTTTGTTTTTATTAATCTTGAATTAACGCGTTGTTAATTAACCAAGTTTATAACTAAGAAAAATAACAATAAAAGCCGAGAGATGTACAACTCATGTAATTTCTCTATCTTATAATTTTTTTTTTTGTTTGGAGACTTAAATTGGCGTGCGGTAGAGGATATGACAAAAATTTTAAAATAAATTACAATTAATTATTAATTTATAGGTAATTGTAGTAAGATAGAATCAAATTCAAATTGAATAATAATTTTTTGAAAATGATTACCAAAAAGTTGTTTGAATTGAGAAAATTGGAAAAAAAAAAGATTTAAATTAAAAAAAAAAATCTTTTTTTTTAAAGCCCGATTCACACTGGGAAGATTTGTGGTTAAGAATTATTAGATATTATACTAGTGTCAAACTTTTTTTTTTTATTATTATTATTATTATTAGTATTAAAATAGTCTCATAATAACTTTTTGAAAATATTTTCAAAATATTTTTTGTTCAAAATAATGTCCACTCCTCGTCGTCGTTCCTTCCAGAAGCATTTATGCTTCTTTTTGTTATAAAAATTAATTGTTAATAAATTTAGTTTACTATTGTTGTCTCTTTTAGTTAACAATTGTATGGACTGACATTTTCTCAGCGAATTTTCTGATATCGGTAGTAATTTAAGTTAAAAATAAGTTTAATTTAGTTTAAAATTTACTTGTTCATATTATTAGCTTTGACCTAACTCATTAGTTAAATTACTTAAGCCTTTTCTTCACAACGCTTTTTTTTTCTTATGGTGAAAATGAACTTTCTTCGATCTAATTATTTCATAAATAAAAATGTGATACAATTGTACCTACTTCGGATGACTTGATCCGCGGTTTACTCTTCAGGAACCCTGCTGGTCAGCATTTTTTTTTTTTTTTTACAAACCTTAGATCAAGTTTGACGACATTAGTGACATCCACAAGACTCGGCAACCATGTCCACATAAGACTTTAACACCACGTTGTCATGGTCATCGTAGTAAAGTAATGAAATTGGGAGGAGTTTTGTAGGGACACAACACGGTTGTTGAACACCTTCAGCTAGTTTCAATTCATGGACAATACTTTGGATTGTGGCATGATTCGTTGGTGTCATCTTTGGAAAAAAAAATATAGAAAATTTACTCGTTTTAGATGTAATTTTGTCATGAGCCAATCATGAGGTGTGAATAGGGCTTAACCTGTTGTCCTAGAGGAAATCGACAGAGTCCATCACAGTAGAAGGCGTTGTACCCTTTCGGTGAAATGATCCAAGATGACCAACCAATAGCTTCAAAATTAACTAATAAATCTCGTTTTCGGCAAGATGTGTAATTATGTCGATATTGTGAAATTTCATGTACTTCTGTTTGATTCTTTGATCGACGACTACGAAATCTACTCACTGAATTTGGATGACGGATTGAATCTTTGTATAACAATGCATGATGAAATCTTGGATTTTCTAAACCTTCAAATCAAAAATGATATCAGAAATTGAAAAATTATTTTTCAAAAATTTGTTAAAAATTTATATAGTTGATTTAGTTACTTGAAGTAGGAATCATCGGAAGCGTTTCATCATCGTCTTCGTTTTCGTCAGTATCGTTTGTTTCGTTCTTGGGAGAACCAATGTTTAACAAATTTTCAGTTTTGGTCTTTCGTCTCAATGGTTTAACTGTTCGTTTTGGAAGTAACGTTGGTATTGGATCTAAAGTTGAATCTTGAGTAAAAAGAACAAGATTTGGTTGTTTGCTATGAACGGTTTCACCACGACGTGAGAAGCGTACAGGAACGCGATCACCACCGAGACTTGTTGCAACCAATAGGAAGCCATGGTTAGGTCGGTCACCTTTGATCCATTGAAGTACTGACTGTGAAGGNATCTTGAGTAAAAAGAACAAGATTTGGTTGTTTGCTATGAACGGTTTCACCACGACGTGAGAAGCGTACAGGAACACGATCACCACCGAGACTTGTTGCAACCAATAGGAAGCCATGGTTAGGTCGGTCACCTTTGATCCATTGAAGTACTGACTGTGAAGGAAAAAAAAAACTAAATAAAAATCCTCAGTTACCATGGATAGAAGTGCGTGAAGTTACTAAATGAGCTGAGCCATTCGGCGCCTGCAGGTCAAGTTGAGCTAAGCTACGACTTAGGGCCGAGCTGAACCAATCTGCGACTTCGAATCGATGTAAGCTAATTTCTCACTTCGAGTCGAGCTGAGCCGACTTGCGAACTGAGTTTGAGTCAAACTGTGAGTCGAGCAAAGTCGAATAAACTCAATATCAAGTTGGTTAGTAGAATTGAGTTGTNGAAGGAAAAAAAAAACTAAATAAAAATCCTCAGTTACCATGGATAGAAGTGCGTGAAGTTACTAAATGAGCTGAGCCATTCGGCGCCTGCAGGTCAAGTTGAGCTAAGCTACGACTTAGGGCCGAGCTGAACCAATCTGCGACTTCGAATCGATGTAAGCTAATTTCTCACTTCGAGTCGAGCTGAGCCGACTTGCGAACTGAGTTTGAGTCAAACTGTGAGTCGAGCAAAGTCGAATAAAGTCAATATCAAGTTGGTTAGTAGAATTGAGTTGTAAGGCAAAAACAGGCTTCGACTTCTGACTATTTCAACTCTACTTGAAAGCCAAAAACAGGCTTCGACTTCTGACTATTTCAACTCTACTTGAAACAGCCAGTGTCAAAAAGATTACTTTAGAGGGATGCGATCCCACATATTTCAAATCTAAAAAATATCCCACCCCCAAAAAACTAATGGCAAGGGCTAGGACAAGGGCAAGACAATTTAAATATTTTTGTATGAAATAATTTTTAAAAATATAAATTTTTTTGCTAAAATCTGACCTGTTTGACATTGAAAACTTCCCAACCGGAACCCAATGCAGGAACATAGTTGACCCCTAATAATTTATGAAGATCAGGAATACGGAGATGATTCATATCCAAGACTTGATAGAGACTGAGAATATAGAAAGGTGTCAAGTGCAAGGACGGATGTAAGTTTTCATGTGGTGTTGGCATCCGAAATACATGAAGTTCCGCTTCCAGGATCTTTTCACTTGGATTGAGACTATCAGTGGAGACATTAAAGTAAAAGTAATCATTCAATGAATTATTTCGTTCCATATATGATCTGACAATATGAGCATTGTATGGATTCCTTGCTCGGGTCACACCATAGGAATCAGTAATTGTATTGTAGAGGTCAATCATAAACTCCGGAGGTGATCCGATTGGAGTTTCTTCAAATGTTCGATTCGTTGAAAGACCAAATATCTAAAAAAAAAAATTTACCAAAAATTTACCAAAAATTTACCAAAAATTTACTAAAATTTCATTAAATTAAATTTTGGTGAAAATTTCACCGTTTTCAATAAGTAATCAGTAGATTAGCAAACCTTTAGTAGTGTATNACTCCGGAGGTGATCCGATTGGAGTTTCTTCAAATGTTCGATTCGTTGAAAGACCAAATATCTAAAAAAAAAAAATTTACCAAAAATTTACCAAAAATTTACCAAAAATTTACTAAAATTTCATTTAAAATTAAATTTTGGTGAAAATTTCACCGTTTTCAATAAGTAATCAGTAGATTAGCAAACCTTTAGTAGTGTATCNAAATTAAATTTTGGTGAAAATTTCACCGTTTTCAATAAGTAATCAGTAGATTAGCAAACCTTTAGTAGTGTATCCATTGCCATTTCTTTCATATCATGAATTTCTTTACGAAGAATCTCCTCCACTTCATCTGAAAACTTCAAAATTGTTTCATTTTTGACCTTGACCTCACTATTGTCAATTTCTTGTGAAGTATTTGCAAAAATTTGACTCGAATTTCTCAAATTTTTATTCTTTGACTCAATTTCACAATTTACAAGGAGTAAAAAATAGTAAAGAAACAATGGAAAAAATAATCTCAAAAGTTTCACTTTCACTCCACCCATGTTGTTGTAGACACATAGACACACACAAAAAAAAAATTCTTTTCACAATAAGAAGTGTTGAAAGTGAGAGAATTTGCAAAAATATATTGGTATGACAAACACTATTGCAAAATTTGGCAGTATTTATCTCGAGTCCACGGAAAACGTAATGAACCTGAATGCCAAATGGGCCAAAAATATATAAACCGTGTTTTGTAATAAATCTTCCTGGCGCCGGCAAATTGGCGCTGGNTTTTTTTTTTTTCAAAAAAAAGGAAAAAAAAAAAAAAAAAAAAAAAAAAACCTTCAGCGTACTTTGGCACTTGGCCGAATCAAAAAGATAAGAGATAGCACATGTTATAGCACTGATTTAGTGTAATTGTGTTTGTGTCCTTTACATAAGTTTTACTCAAGACAGACCCAACGGACCAATCAAATCAAGGGATCTTTGAAGATGTCAAGTTATACCAGGTAGGTCCGGTTAAATGACAAGAAAATAAAACATTTAGAATTATGGACATTAATTTGCATATACGAATGTCTCATTTTTTTGCACAGTCATGTGGACAGGTCCCTTAAAAAATGAAAAACCCCCAAACAACCCGGATGTTGATCTTTTTTTGATCAAATTTAAATTATGTAACCATTAATTTACACAATAATTATTTAAAAATTATCTTAACTCTTATCTCCAAATTTATAGACTAGGAATACAAAATTAAAATTTCATAGAAAATTTACACAAAAGCCGAAGGTCGTTAGGCAATTTTTTGTGTCACTTTTTTCTTTTTTTTTTTTTTCTTTTGAAAAGAAAAAAGAAAAAGTGACTTGTTCAGGTGGAAAAAAACAAACAACTGACACTTGATGGCTTTATTACCGACATCCGCAAGCGGTGACAGAGATTAGTGAATGACTCTGACCACTTCTGTCGATATAAAAGTGTGAAGTCAACTTTGTTGGAGCACAGTGACTGTGCCCACCGTAGAGTGACGAGAGACATGTTTCGTTACGCTCTGACCTAAAATTATAAAAAAAAAAATTTTTTTTTTTTTTTTGTCTTTAAATTTACATTTAAAATTTCAAAATTTCAAAATTTCAATTTTTATCATAATTACATCAAAGTCAAGGTCAAACTTACCAAATAAGGCATTTGGTTGACCCTTGATTGACCCTACAAGACCCTTCGCACTTTCCCACATCAATTACCTAATCTCAACACAAAATTTTGTATAATATAAAAAAAAAATTTTTTTTTTGCCAAATTTTAATAAATTTACCTTTACAAGAGGTTCCGTTGAAGATTCAATTTCACCTTCTGTTGCCAATATTTCCGCAGAATTATTATCCCGTTTTGATGAATTTTCAAAAATAAGGGCGTAGTCATAAATCTTATGAAATTCACGTGTTCGATAACAATTCCCAACACATTGACATTCAGCAACAATAGGAAAACATTGGGATCCATTAGGTCCATCGACTGTGACAGTTCTGTTTCTGACAACTTTACAAGATGACTCTCCACTGTTTATGGTTCCTGTATGTCCACAAGGTCCAACACATTCACCCACATCAATTGTATCTTCATAGGGTGTACCTTGATGAAGTTTGAGTAGTTTTGATCCTCTTTGACATATTTCTGGTGATGTTATACAATCACAGGTGTCAATAACATCAATTTCTTGAGTATGACCAGAAGTACTGAAGTGTTTGTGACGACGAAGTGTTGTAGGTTG
This sequence comes from Holacanthella duospinosa, assembly GCA_002738285.1. Taxonomy (NCBI): domain Eukaryota; kingdom Metazoa; phylum Arthropoda; class Collembola; order Poduromorpha; family Neanuridae; genus Holacanthella; species Holacanthella duospinosa. The sequence continues at coordinate 105,559 of NIPM01000087.1, read as the reverse complement.
ACAGACGGCAGAGAGACATGAGGAACTTGAGCTTTGTCGATGATTTGATAAATTAATTTCACTAGTTTGATTAATAAGAAATTCCGAGTTCAAGTCAGTCCCAATTTGTTGATTTTGCAAAGTCAAGAAAATCTATAAAAAAAAAATTGTAAAAATTATGACTGAAAATGATGTGTTTTAAGGGATTTAGCATTTATTAATCATAACTCATTATAATCCCATGTAAATTTTGTTTTTCATGTTAATAATTCTAGGAATAATTCCAAAAATTCTTAGAATTTTTTTGATAGTATACACGGGATAAAAATTATTTCCACATAAATCTCATCTGCGCCTCTTCATTCTAAAATTGGCGTACTTGAACCCACACACATTTTGCAAACACGATAAAAAAAAATTTTTTTTTATGAATTTTCTCAATTAGGTAGTTTAGGCTGTTTGTGCAAAATCAAAAACACGTCTTAATTCCATTATCCATTCATTTCACTGTAAATTAATTCCTTTATCATAAAAATGTATGGGTTATTGTCTAGGTCGCATTTTCATTAAAAAATAAACAAAAGTTTTATTTACTGTCAAAGAGTTAATCTGTTAAACCGTTCAGTTTAATCAACAAAAATGATAATTAAAGAGTCCAAAGATCAAGATCCTTGTATGTTGAAAAATCAATGAGAGATGGAAAATTTCAAATTGTATATATTGATCTTTGAAAATGTTATTTGCAAATTTTTTTTTTTTTAATAATTATAATAATAACCGTATCTGAATTTTTATCTTAAGGGAAATCATATCTGAATTTTTATTTTTTTGTATACGTCTTTTTTCTTATATGCGTCGTCAGCGGTTAAATTTGAAATTAACAATANGTCAAAGAGTTAATCTGTTAAACCGTTCAGTTTAATCAACAAAAATGATAATTAAAGAGTCCAAAGATCAAGATTTTTGCATGTTGAAAAATCAATGAGAGATGGAAAATTTCAAATTGTATATATTGATCTTTGAAAATGTTATTTGCAAATTTTGAATTTTTATTTTTTTGTATACGTCTTTTTTCTTATATGCGTCGTCAGCGGTTAAATTTGAAATTAACAATAATAAAAAAATGAAGATGGATCAATAAGTTTATGGAAAATTGTATGAAACTTTGGTAGCCAAAAAAAAAGCCGATGTCAGCGTTTTAACCCGTAAATACTAGCTTTTTAGAGGGTTGAGCATAATTTTGTTAAATAATTGTTATNCCGATGTCAGCGTTTTAACCCGTAAATACTAGCTTTTTAGAGGGTTGAGCATAATTTTGTTAAATAATTGTTATGAAAACGAAGCAATTAAGAAGAGAATTGAATGATTAGAAAATCATGTTATGTAACAATGAAATCTCTCCGACGTCGGACATTTTGGATACTTGTAAAACGACGCCACTAAAATTTTGTCTACGTACTTTAACAGTTGTTATTATCAAATTGTTGTGATAAATATGACAAAAACATAAATCATGTTTCAACATATGTTATTGTTGATTTTGTATCAAAATTAAAAAAAAAAAAAAAAATTTTTTTTTACCTGAATTGGATCCATATTTGGATATTTTTTCAAAAATTTATCAAATTCTTCTCTTTTCACTGGTCTTGGTGTTTTCTTTGAACATTCTTGNTTTTTTTTTACCTGAATTGGATCCATATTTGGATATTTTTTCAAAAATTTATCAAATTCTTCTCTTTTCACTGGTCTTGGTGTTTTCTTTGAACATTCTTGCTTGCAAAATCCAACATCAAGACGAATTTCACCACCTTCGATACCTGTACAAATAGGGTTGTAAAAAAAAACATAATTTAAAAAAAGAATAATTTTTTATTTTTTTTTTTTTGAAATTTTGATTTTACGTTACCTTGATCCAAGGTTAAAAATTTAGCTTCACGAATACAANGCTTGCAAAATCCAACATCAAGACGAATTTCACCACCTTCGATACCTGTACAAATAGGGTTGTAAAAAAAAACACATAATTTAAAAAAAGAATAATTTTTAATTTTTTTTTTTTTGAAATTTTGATTTTACGTTACCTTGATCCAAGGTTAAAAATTTAGCTTCACGAATACAANTATTTTTTTTTTTTTGAAATTTTGATTTTACGTTACCTTGATCCAAGGTTAAAAATTTAGCTTCACGAATACAACACCGATTCACAATTTCACCAGAATTTTCTCCTGATTCAAGGCGTCGAAAACTCGAATCTTTTAAAAGAATTCACAGATTAGTAAACAAAAAAAAATTTTTTTTCACAACCCTTCTTTTTCAAAATTCATATTTCTTTTTTTTTTTGCTATTAAAATTTTCCACTAAATTTTTACCAATATGAGTTGAAGAATGATGGGAGTGTGATACTGGATGTGCCTGAATATTTAAAACTACTATGACTAAAATGTACAAAATTTTGTAAAATTTAGTCAACATGGACCAATTTGTCACAGTAGACATAATATTTAGTTATTTTTTTGGGGGGTTAAAAAATTTAGAATTTAGGAAGACACCAGAAACTGATCAAAGTAGTTTAGTTCTTAAATTGTGAATACGTGCTGAGTGGTAAGTAATTTTTAATTTAAATTTAAATCCTCAGAACCACACCCTTATTTTGAGTAAAGACGAAGAAGCCCAGCTGAAGGGATAGTAGAATACGATACAAGACTTGATTGTAGTTAGTATCCGAGGACAGGTGCATGAGACATAATTCGTTGACATGTTTCACACAATTTCATTATTCATCAACATGCTCATAATTAACTAAAACTGTCCAACAGACTCACCTGGCTTGACCACCATCATAGAAGAGAGTGACAGGAGGTAATTATTTGGACGATTGGTTAGTTGAGTTGTTAATTCATTCAGATCGTAAAATTACTATAGTTCATCGGCCCTTCAAGTTAAGTTGTACAAATTATTAAAGTTTCATCCTCCTCATACTCATCCAACGTCCCTGTATATTAATTAATTAACATTAGAAATGAACAAGAGGCAGAAGTCAATTCAATTAGCTTTAGCTTACCTTAAACTTATTAAAGAAACAGGTACATCCAATCCTACCAAACTAGGGTAATAATTTAAATTGTGAAATTAGATGTCCCATAAACCAAAACCACCCACACCAGTACATGAGTGTCACATGTCACCTGTTTCTGCAGGTGTTTGGAAAGAATAAGTATCTAAATTTGCATTTTATAGGGCGTGGATAAGTTGACTTAGGACACACCTTCAATTGGCGACAAACTGTCTCTTCAACAATGATTTACTTACCTTATACACCTTTTAGAGTTAGACCAAGTATTCAAACTCCATTGGATGATTTTACACAATCATAGTATCCTTTCTTCATTGTTGTTGGTAANGTTAGACCAAGTATTCAAACTCCATTGGATGATTTTACACAATCATAGTATCCTTTCTTCATTGTTGTTGGTAAAAATGCAGAATGCACTACTAATAAATATTAATAATATGACTGTCTATTGGCTGATGCTGATTGGCAGAACAATTTAAATTGAAAACACTTCCGGTTGTTACGAAGAAATAATTNGTTAGACCAAGTATTCAAACTCCATTGGATGATTTTACACAATCATAGTATCCTTTCTTCATTGTTGTTGGTAACAATGCAGAATGCACTACTAATAAATATTAATAATATAATTGTCTATTGGCTGATGCTGATTGGCAGAACAATTTAAATTGAAAACACTTCCGGTTGTTACGAAGAAATAATTNTTGTCTATTGGCTGATGCTGATTGGCAGAACAATTTAAATTGAAAACACTTCCGGTTGTTACGAAGAAATAATTCAAATTTAAACAAAAATCATAATATTTTGGCAACACTTTTATTACTATATGTATATTTAGCACAAATTTTTATATGGCATTAATATTATACATAACAACGGCCAACCTAATCTAAACAACCTAAATAATAATTCCAAAAAATTATGAAATTTGATTTTTTTTTTTTTTTTGAAAACCTAATTCGTATTGTTGCTACGAATTTGAAGGATTTGAAATAACATAAAAACCCTAACATTAAGGGCTACCTTAACAACCTAACAACCTAACTAATTTTAACGAGGTTGTTTATTAGCTTTAAAGATTCAGAATAGCATAAAAATTTAACAATTCAATAAGTTTAGTAACCTAACTTAACACACTAGGTTAAACCTAACAAACTTTAGAAACTTTAGGTTAAACCTAACAAACTTTAGGGTTAAACCTAACAAACTTTAGGTTAAACCTAACAAACTTTAGGGTTAAACCTAACAAACTTTAGGTTAAACCTAACAAACTTTAGGTTTAGGTTGCTACACATTTTAAGGATCCAAATCCAGCGTTCTGGATTAATAAACTGAAACAATTAACAGAATTGTCTTCAGCGATAACCTAATATTTTAAATTTCAAATTTAATAATATTAGGTTAAAATGATTTTAAAATGTGGCAGAAAAGTAGGACAACTAAATTTTTATCCTCNAAACTTTAGGTTAAACCTAACAAACTTTAGGGTTAAACCTAACAAACTTTAGGTTAAACCTAACAAACTTTAGGGTTAAACATAACAAACCTTAGGTTAAACCTAACAAACTTTAGGTTTAGGTTGCTACAAATTTTAAGGATCCAAATCCAGCGTTCTGGATTAATAAACTGAAACAATAACAGAATTGTCTTCAGCGATAACCTAATATTTTGAATTGCAAATTTAATAATATTAGGTTAAAATGATTTTAAAATGTGGCAGAAAAGTAGGACAACTAAATTTTTATCCTCTACCTATTACATCTAATCTACCATATCTACCGTATATATTACTACTTTTTTTAAATTTTTATTTTAATATTAATTAATTTATAGTTTAATTAACTAATTTTTTTAGTCGATAATCTAGAAACGTAGTTATAAGAACTTACTTCTCAGTAGTAGAAGATTCAACTGTAATTGGAATTTCTTTTCCTTTCATCTCATTGGCTGTTGGAGGAAGTAATGGAGCTTGAACTTGTAAATTTCCTTCTGGTGTCAAGACAGATTTGATTTCCGCTAGATTAATATTCTCCGGAAGTGTAAACTCTCGACTGAATTCCTGATAGATTTTTGATTTACCATCTTCTGAATTTAGGTTATATTTTGCTTCTACCATGAGTATACTATCCTTTAGTGAGATTTTTATATTTTCGGATATAAACCCCTCCCCTAAAGTAATTTTTAGTTGGTACTTTCCATCAACTTCTGATTCATAGTACATTGTCATGGGTGATGAACGATGATGATAGATNAACTTCTGATTCATAGTACATTGTCATGGGTGATGAACGATGATGATAGATTGTGATTGGTTGAAAAAAATTTGGGAAGAATCCTCGACGATTTAGTAATCCAATTCTTCCTATTGAATTATTAAACTCATGTTCCAATTCATCGAAATAATTCCTCACATCTCTCAAATGTTCATCGAAAGTTGTTACTCTTGAATTCCAAAATGTTGGAACAATTCTGGAACAACGACGTGAAAAAAAATTTCGAGTTGGTTGAAGTTGAAATAATTGAACTCCTTGTCTCAATCTCAACTGACGACAACTTAGTGGAATCAACAATGAGCTACATCTCTGCATTGTTGGATGAGATTGAGATTATAAACAATTATTATTGAAACTGAAATAAAAGTAAAAAAAAAATTATAANTGCATTGTTGGATGAGATTGAGATTATAAACAATTATTATTGAAACTGAAATAAAAGTAAAAAAAAAATTATAAATCCAAAAAAAAAAATGTGTTTTTCACTATACGAGTTTTTAAACCAAGAAGAGAGAAAGTTACCTTTTTCTGCACGATTGTTGCAAAAAAAAAAAAAATTGGCCAAAAAGGTTGCAAATTACACTCGTTTATCGACAAACTGCTTAAAAAAAAAGTANCAAAAAAAAAAAAAATTGGCCAAAAAGGTTGCAAATTACACTCGTTTATCGACAAACTGCTTAAAAAAAAAGTAACAATTATACCGCTAGTAACCTTCTAAACTCTCTTGATTGTTACGATTCAACGTTTTCTATCTGCTGCAAGAAACAAGACGCTTTATACCCTTTCTTTGTAACTTTTTATAAAATTTTCATCATGAATCTTCCGGAAAGTTCGGAAATCACTACTATACTTCAAATTCTTCAAATTTCTCGAACTTTTGAGCAATTTCAATGAGTTTAAGCGAGCTCTTTCAACAGAAACTTGAATGAAATGAAATTAAAAGTGGCTCATTTCTCGACAGAGATGGTATCCACTGTACATAAAGGGTTAGAAGAATAACAATAGATTTTTTTTTTATGAACAAGAATACAATGGAAAACATCTGTAGAGATAAGTAGTAGTGAGAACTTCAAGAATTATTTCAATTTGATAGATATAAATCTTCCCAAGGCTAAATTCAACAATAAAAAATTATCCAGTAATTGTTGAATTTTTTTTTCTTGCTAAATTTTGATTCGTCGTCACACCCTCCAATACCCACTGAAACCTCCCTAATCTTTAAGATCTTAAGCTTATTAGTAGGCCAATTAATACCCAAACCTCCCAGTGACTACCAAATCACTTTAATATTACTTAAATTATTATGTAAAATGCTANTCAAATTATTTATGTAAAATGCTACCAAGTATACCATAATTTTGTAAAAAATTAGACCCAAAGTGTATAGTTTTTTGAACAAATGAGTCAAGAGCCAATCCCAAAGTCACACACTTCATTGGACGAAAATGAGACCNTTAAATTATTATGTAAAATGCTACCAAGTATACCATAATTTTGTAAAAAATTAGACCCAAGGTGTATAGTTTTTTGAACAAATGAGTCAAGAGCCAATCCCAAAGTCACACACTTCATTGGACGAAAATGAGACCAATGAATGTCATGGTCATGGTCATGATCATGATCATGGTCATGATGGTGACGGCGAGTCAGGGACTAATCACTCCAATAATAGTGGGATCATTGGATCAAGAAAAAGTGCATTTCAACCCTATAAGGTATAATTACACTTAAAATTTTTGATTTCTATCACTAAAAGTTGAAATTTTTTGACCTTGACCTTAACAACTACTTATTTTTGTCTATTCTAGCCAATTACTATCTTAACAAACTTACAAAGAGGGAATGTGAAGACATCGAATCGAGAGGTAACTGCTCAACCTTTGACATTTCACGAGAGAGCGGCTCGTGGGGAACTGACACCAGAGGAAGTGAACAGTAAGGCTGCTTCCTAAGTGATAAGAAACAAAATTTCAACTATAGATTATAATAATTATAAATATTAATTTAGTAACTAACAATATAAATTTTTTTGTTGAACTTACTAGGTTCAAATGTGAATTCTTTAGATGATTCAGGGAAGACAGCATTAATCTGGGCTTCATATCATGCTCGATTACCGACAGTTCAAATGCTCATTGAAAAAGGTGGAAATGTTAACATTGTCGGCAGACGTCTAGACAGTCCACTCATGTATGCAGCTGCAAATGGGTACCTAAAACTAAATAGAAAAAAAAAAATTAAAAAATTAATTTTTTTTTTAAATAGTTAATTACTTTTTGCTATTCTTTAGACACTTAGCTGTGATTAATTACTTGGTCTCGAAGGGAGCAGATGTCGATGGAACTGATATTGATGGGAATACACCATTAATTTTTGCAACTTATGGTAATCATGCTCAGAGTGTGACAAGTCTTCTTCAAAACGGTTCTTCTCTAACACATACAAATTATAATGGTGACAACTGCTTCGGAATTGCAGTTGCTAAGCGACTACTGGCAGCTCAACATGCAATGGAAAATTTTATTAGAGAGTTTATCGAAACTAATTGTATGAGAGTCACAAATAATGTCAAAACAGAAGGACTAGAGTCCGCAGTGATGGAAACCGTTTAGTTATCTATTCCTAAACCACTGTTGCTCTCAACCTAAAAAAAAAAAAAATTTTTTTTTTAGGTTTAATTAAATTAGTTAAACATTAGTTAAGTCATCAAGTACAAAGGATTGTTTTGCACTGTCGAGGTTTCGTTCTTGTGATAATTATTAGTTTGTAAAAATTGTAACATTCTGTGCAAGATTTTTATGGTGGGAACTGAGGGAAATGCTTTTAGTCAAGTTTTCAACTAAATTTTTAGTTGATCAAGGGCAAGATGTGAGTAAATCATGATTGATTTCAATAAATTGATTAAAAAAAATATAAAAATTTGAAAATTAATTTCAAAAATTTGCAAATTCATTAAAAAAAAAATTGGAACCATTTACAATTTCGTGCTAAAATTACTTCAAGGGTATAAGTATAAGTTAACTTAACTTATAACCAAAAATATGGAAATAGCCAACAATTTGGAAACCTTGAAACATTTTGTATTAATGAACGAAAAAAAAAATTCATTTTCACCTGCTGTTTAATTGATATTCAAAATAATTTCCAAACCTATTCTACTCTTCTTATAATTAATAATAATAATCCAAATCCAACATATATTATTAATTAATAATAAAAATCCAAATTCTGTTTTATAAAGTCATAATTCATGAAATTTGAATTCATAAAACAAAAACCGTACAGTGTTGCCAGATATCCATATCATTGTTTGACATGGATGCACCACCGGATTTTAAGGCTTAATTATTTTGTTCTGTTTTTTTGTTAATTAAATTATTATTTAAAGTAAAGTTCTTAATTAAATTACTTACCTTACCTAAATCATATTTAATATTAACTAACTCTATCATCTGACGCTACACTCACCCTCACACTTTTCTTTACCTCTAACGCTTGCTATCATTAGTTTAGTNGTCTTAATTATTTTGTTCTGTTTTTTGTTAATTAAATTATTATTTAAAGTAAAGTTCTTAATTAAATTACTTACCTTTCCTAAATCATATTTAATATTAATTAACTCTATCATCTGACGCTACACTCACCCTCACACTTTTCTTTACCTCTAACGCTTGCTATCATTAGTTTAGTNTAACTCTATCATCTGACGCTACACTCACCCTCACACTTTTCTTTACCTCTAACGCTTGCTATCATTAGTTTAGTTTACAAATTTACTCATTTTGATTCATTCTTAATTAAAAATTCTAAATTTTTGGTTTCTTTTTGTAAAAAAATTTGCTTGTTTTTTCTATTTTTGAATGCTCAGGTTCAGGTAGAAAATAATTCATAGCAGGATCTAATTTTAAAATATATATTCCCAACCTGCACCCATACCCGGATTCAATTTACAAATTCACATGTTGGCAACATTGCTCATTAAAAGGAATTCTTTGTCAACCCTTTGGTAATAAGGATTGAATTGACGCTACTTAAAATTTGATACTATTATCATGCTAAAATTGAATTATGGCTAATAATATTACTAACCATGTGTCAAATATTTATGAATAAAACTCATCTTCAGAGTATACATTTAAATATGTGTACACAAGTGATGTATTAATATCGAAACCCCCTACTCCCAAATTTGATGTTTCATCTCTGCGCGAAATCATTTAACCCATTATGTTTGACATTAAATTTGCACGTAACCGAGCTAATAATAAATCACCTTTTAGAGATTTCTTTGTCAACTACAGGTGCCGAATAGTAAACAATGTGTTAAATGAAATGTGGTAGTCCAAGTATGATTCCACTTGAGCATAATGAATTTTCAAACCAAAAATAAGAAAAAATATATATATGTATATAAAACTTCTACTTCTAGACTGAATTGTGTCGTTAATCAGTCCTAATTCCTGAAGGAAACGTTAAACAGCGAAGAGCTGCAAGCGACTACTACAACCTGTAGTAATTTTTTTTAAATGTCCCGAATTCAACCTTGGTGGATAGTCCCTGTAATATGTATCCATTTCCTTTGTCTAACGGCTGTCCATGTCAAAGGTCACCCTAGTAGTAGTAGTCTTGCTTCTGTTGATGTTACACCACATGAAGATGGGTTCCACGTAGACGTCCGAGGTCTAGACTCAGAAACAGAACATAAATTTAAATTAAACTTACGGAAAACAAGTAAAATAAAACAAAATTTTTGTCCTTACACTATTGCTGAATGAGTATATAGTAGGCTGGGTAGTGATACTAAAAAATTTATTCTTTTTTTTTTGTCACTAAGGGTCAGTATTTTCTCCAAATTTTGCATTTAGTGTACTAGAAGTAGACGACAATGGAAACCAAGTGTTCAGTGATGAAACTCCAGATCAAACAACTTTACAAACTGCAAATGATCACTTGTATGAGGATCCATCATCGAATGCAGTTGTCACTGTAAAAAAAAATAACAAGGGTGAATATAAGATCGTAAGTTTCTTANAGGATCCATCATCGAATGCAGTTGTCACTGTAAAAAAAAATAACAAGGGTGAATATAAGATCGTAAGTTTCTTACTTAATAAAAATTGAAAAATTTAAAATTTTGAAAATTTTTTGTTGATGGAAAGCATGGAGTTATTGACAATGTTAAAATCAGCCATAGCGAAGACGACAACTCGCACATCGTAACTCCAACAAGAAGCGGAAATACTAACCAAGATGGAAGACCCAGTGTCGACTACGGTAACGTTTCAATAATAATACCGCACTATAATAACAATACTTATATAATCTGATTTATAATTTATAAAAATTATAATTTATCACACAGTTGATCTAAAACGTGAGATCATCCCAAGTATGAACCCCATGACTCGACAGTTAGGTGTCACAACAGCCCAGCCTGAAATCCTAATTTTATTTGATTACGCAAACTACCAACATTTTCGTGGAAATTCTACAGCAATTATAGAATACTTGTCAGTATTTTATCGAGCTGTCAACAATCGATATCAGACAATATCAAACCCAAAAATCGACGTCATCATCACCGATGTTTTTTGCTTTAAAGTAAGCTCTAACGAGGACAATAATGTATTTATGTTTTCTAGATACTTATGATTAGTTTTCTAGATTTTGATTTTCAAACAAAAAAAAATCGCATATTTCGTTATTAACGAAAAGTATATTTGATATTTCATGCATTGACTTACTGCTCATTGGTTCATTTACTTTCAGAGTCGGCCTACTCAACCTTTTATAGAGAACCATAAAGCAAGTACTACTAACAATGTTGTTACTTACGACATGTATGGAGTTTTGAATAGTCTCAGTATGTGGATTGTTGCAAACAAACCTACACTTGGTTTTGCAAAATATGATATTGCTGCTCTCATCAGTGGAGAAGAATTTGTAAGTTGGAGTGGGTTAGCCTACTTGGGTGGAGCCTGTTGGACAACTTCAGATAGATACTATGGACTTTCGGTGAATGTAGACAAAGGTGGATTTTGGAATGGAGTATTGACAGTTGCACATGAACTTGCACATAATCTCAATGCTCCTCATGATGGAGAACAAAACTCAGCCTCTTGTCCCTGGAGCGGTCAGTTACCTAAAACAAATTAACAAAAAATTAGTCACAACACAATTAATAATTTTGAATAATTGTACAATTATTATAAGATGGATATTTGATGAGTTACCAAGGATGGGGTACTAAAAACAAACTATTTTTCTCCAGATGTAGCCAATCCAGTATGTACGCTTTCATCAAGTAAGTCCGAGTTGTCAATCTGTAAAACTCCTTCAAAAATTAATAATTTTTTTTTTCATTTTTAGTTCTGAAAGTGGAAAATGTGTCAAAAAATACGACTCCCAGAGTCGTTGGACCTTACCCAATGTCAGCCCAGGTGACATCTTAGATATGACAGCACAATGTAGGAAACATTTGAAGAGGAATGATGCTGTTGTTGTAATGGGTCCCAATGTTTGTTTCAATTTACAATGTCGTGTTCCTTTCCCCAATGGTGGTCTCTATTCAATCAACCAACCAGCGGCTGACAACAGTCGTTGTGACACAGGAAAGGTATACATACCAAAAATTACATTTAAATCAAACAATTTAAACTTCATAAATTTATAAATTTATAATTTCAGGTTTGTAGAAATGGAGATTGTGTTAAAAATGTATAATTTTAAAAAACAACTTTTTCTTTTTGAATTAAAAAAAAACACTGATTTCACAAAAAGTTGATTTTCTTCTTTATGATTGCCAGAATTGAAAAGTTCTCATTAAACTACTACGTGAAGTTTAAATATAAAATTTCGAANAACTACTACGTGAAGTTTAAATATAAAATTTCGAATAATGTAAAAATTAAAAATCTAAATAAAATATTGAAACTACAGTGATTGCTTACTAATTTTTCTGCTGTCCAGCAGCAGATTTGACAAAAGGCTCAAAAATATTGTTATTTTCATTACGTTATTAATTAAATACTCAAAACACTTTCACTTCTAAAATTACATGTTACCCTAGGAAGATAAATGCACTGTCCAATGGATATCCTGAAGTTTCAAGTGATCTATAAAAAAATGAATCCTCAGAGTAAAGCTTTTGATCAAGTAAAAGTTATTCCAAATCTGTTATCTCTTAAATTTTAGATTTTAGATTTTAGATCGTATTTTTGAACTTACTCACAGACAGCAACGTTGAAACCCTCAGGACCACAAGTCATAAACCTAAATTGATTTTTCTTTTTCTTCGTAAGTTTTGCTTTGTCAATTATTTCTGTCAAGAGGGTAGTAGATATTCGACCACGAAGTCCTTCCCATGATTTATCATCATCAGCTACTTGGGTCAATACAGGTATAAATTTAAACCATTTGATCTTTTTTTGCATCTCTTCAAATTCAGTACGCCAAATGATGTCCTTCATTTCTTTTGACCAATGAACAATAATCACACGTGAAACTCCTAAGGCAATGTTATGTTCCTTATAGTAATCAAGAATTCTGAGGTATGGAGTGATTCCTGAACCAGCAGCAAATAAAAAATAAAAATCTACTCCATGTAACCAGTCGCTATTGAAATTTCCAGAAGAGTATCCAATTTTGAGAAGTTCGGTTGTATTCAATGGAGTATTGACAAGTGTTTGGGTCATTTTCCCTTCAGGGTAAATTTTTATGACAAAGTAGAGAACTTCATTGGATGACTTGTACTGATATTCAGATTTAGGAAAGAGTAAAGAGACTGGAGTATATCTTCTTGAAATACCTGAAATTAAAGAGTATATAAATTTATGATTTTAAATAGTAGATTACAATATTTTTTAAAGTTATGAATCAAAACTTAATGAGTTACCAGAGTTTACTGCTGTTACTTTTACATCGAACCCAACTGGAACTCCTATTCTTGCTGAAGGATTCACCTCGAATGCCATCAAATAAAAATCATGTGCAATTTCCTGTCTGAAAAGTTAACTTTATATTCTTTGGATCTTCTGTTTATGAAGAATTTTAATTTTATAATCATACTTGATGACGAGGGTACAAGGAGTCATGTCTTCTATACTCTGACGTGAGTCTAGAATTAAATTACTGTCAGGTAAAGCCTCTCCGAGTGACTTCCAAGATACTGAAAATATAAATGACGAGATGATATATCACAATGATCAAATCATCGAGTATTACTAAAACAAGAGAGTATAAGGGCCGGATTTAAGTAAGCCAATCAAACTCAAGTGAGTGATTTGTGAGTGATTTGGAGTCTTAACTGGAGTGTGGTGAGAGCTGCCTCGAATCTCAACTCCAAACTCACATGCCACATCAATGGAGAAAACTCGTTCTTGAATAGCAACTCTCCTCTCAAAGAAATACTCAAGTCGAGTCGACCCAAACACTCACTCAAGTGGTGTATCTAAATCCGGCCCTAAGTCTTACATTGTCTTGGTTTTTCTAGTTTCACTGTCATAGTCCTAGCACGATTTGTGAAAGCTATATGGATAGTGTCATTGATGAGGGCTTCACGAAGTTTGTAGTGTGCTACCCATATGTCAGGAGGACTTGTGACTACTTTCAACAACAGGATATCTTTAGATAAGATTGAAGCGGTCCAATAGTCTTGATTGTATTTATATCCTTTCAAATCTATCTAAAAATTNATATCTTTAGATAAGATTGAAGCGGTCCAATAGTCTTGATTGTATTTATATCCTTTCAAATCTATCTAAAAATTAAAAAAAAAAAATTTCATCAGAATTTATGAAAATTTTAAAACGGTTTTCATCTACTTATGATTCTCTGAAATATTTTGGGCAAGACCAACTGGGAAATCTAAGCTAATTGTTGAAATATCGAGACAAACCTGATAAAAACAGAATTTGTTATCTNGAAGACCAACTGGGAAATCTAAGCTAATTGTTGAAATATCGAGACAAACCTGATAAAAACAGAATTTGTTATCTTCATGAAACTTTGTATTTGGAGTTAGTACATCATCATACTCTTGTACTGAAACAAAAAAAAAAGAAGAAGAAATTGATAGAACAAGTCATAAATAAAATTAATATGATAATATCTAGAAGCATAGTTTACAAAAGCTTAATAAGCCAATCAAAGAAATGCTACCTTTAGGTTCACAGCACCCAATGCTAAGAATGGGAAAGCAACAGCAATGACTTTCACCTGAGATAGTGCCAGGGTTGGAAGAAAGCTGACTTCCTTCAACAGATTGGCTGATTTGTCTATTCGGACCGAAGAAACCAACTTGTTTTCCTTTTAGTATTGATTCAAAGTTGACATAGCGGTGAATCTTAGAAGAGGAAGAGAGTAATTGAAAAATTGTACAAATTGTGGAACAAAAGAAAAAAAAATTTTTTTTTTTTAAAGTTTATACCGCATTGAATAAAGCAGTCGCGTCCTTCCCTAAATTCAGAACAAGACGTCTGTAGAATTTATGAGTAAAAAAACAACATTTACATGACTTACCAACGCCCTTCATAATTTCCTTGACGCCGCCAGGATGATAAGAAATATAATCCGTTACGTTGTACACTTGTCCTTTGTAATTCAAATAAATCAAATTAGTTTTATCAAAGAAAAATTCTAACTTAGCATGAAATAAAACCTCGAAGTGCCAGCCAACCATCTTTGGGAGTGTTGTGTTGTTGTAATTGCTCCAAACTTATCTCCGCCTTTGATGGTGATTTCATAGAGTAATTCCCTGAATCTGACAAAGATTGTCGTCGAATCCAATCAATCATTGGTCTGTTAGAAATAAATATTGAGTCAATGTCAACCTGCTCTGCATCTGCTCTAAAATTTAGTATATTATGAATTACATACCGTCCTCGATCAGCAGGATCAAGGTTCCTCTTTACTGAAATGTCAAATTACTGTTTAAAATTATAATTTCTAGAAAAAAAAATTGACTTATTCAACTTACATTTGAACTCAGACTGTGGTGGAGGAAGTAAATCATTTCCAAGGAAATTATTTCTTGTTTTACCATCTCTGTCCTTGATCCCTACAATCTCACTTACTTTAACTTTAGACTTTACTTTAGATATTGGTGGCTTCATTGATGATGCACTTTCATTAATTTCAAAGTTAATCTTTACATCTGGTTTGGCTTCCTGAACTTTAACCTTTACATCTGATTTAGATTCCTGAACTTTAACCTTTACATCTGATTTAGATTCCTGAACTTTAACCTTTACATCTGATTTAGATCCCTGAACTTTAAACTCTACATTAGATTTAGATCCCTGAACTTTAATCTCTACATTAGATTTAGCTTCCAATTTATCAGACTTAGTAGAACTGGTTGTTGAGGGTCCTGGACTCGGGCCTTTTATATTCTTCATGTTTGACTAATTGCTATTCCCGGTAGGATTTAGGCAGCAGTTGCACTAGGAAACAAATTCAAAGACAAAGAAATGATATAATTTACCTTCTTAACTCGGCTTGACTAATGAAATTACACAAAATGATTCCATTTTCAATTAATTCATAATTAATTGAGTAAAAGTTAATCAGTTAACCCAGCAGATAATGACTGATGATGATAAGATGAGATGAATGAGTGAATTTGAATGTGAATCAAAAGAAAATTAAATGTTGCACTAAAATACACNGCCCACAAATTCAAATCAATAAACGTCGTAAACAAAAATCAAAATTGTCAAATTTTTTTCAAATTAAAAAAAAAATTCTCCCCTACTTGCTAATTGCGGTTAACCTAGTTAATCAACCAGACTTATTTAAAAAAAAAAAAAAAAAAATTTTTTTTTAAACTTATACAAAGTATTTAAAAAATGTCTCTCCAATTTAAACTCTCCAATTTAAACCGCAATTTTACTGAGGTTAAATTTCAAAATTTTGAAAATAAATTAAATTAGAAAAAGATTTGATTAGATAAGTTTTCGTTCAATAATTATTATTATTAAGGTCAAGATTCCTTGGCAACAGGAATTCTAAAACGAAGTGCTTTTTTAAGGTTTTGCTTTCAAGGAACCTTTGTTAGGTTATTAGTGTTTAGGTTATTTGGAACAGTTAAAAATATTATTGACTTTAAAGTATTATTGTTTTAGGAAAGAAGCTTTGCTCTAAAAATTCAAAAATATTTCTCTATTGAGAAATGCAAATTAAATTTAGCTGTAGTGTTTTTTTAATACTGGCTATTCTGTGCAATATACTCAGGTAATAATTTTGCTATTCTAAGTATTAATTATTTATTAAAAAATATAGCAATAGATTCAAAAAAATATGTATAATACTTGTATATTTTATTGTAACAATAATAATTATTATTATTCACATTACATTTTCGTTTCAAAGTTGTAATGTGACAGGTAAAGCAGTCGTAGTGTACCGCATGGCTCAGCTTTTGGCGTGAGCCAGAGCCACTGGCTCAATGAGCCAAGGCTCATGGCTCACCCGAGCGGTGAGCCAGCTCATGAGCCATGGCTCTGGCTCCGCACTTTTGTTGAGCTGGCTAATGAGCCAGAGCCATGGCTCAATGAGCCATGACTCATGGATCAACATAAAAAAAATTTTTTTTCACGTTAATATGCAAATTTTGCTAAAAGTGAGAATGATCTATTGAGAATAAGCCAACGCAAATCATAATTGTGAACTGGCTAAGGCAAATTGACTTTCAGTGACCAAAAATTCCGAAAATTAAAAAAAAAATTGATGATTTGAAAGAAAAAGGAATGAAAAATTAGGGGAAAAGTGGAAGAATTTAGGGGAAAAGTTGAACTATTGAGCCATGGCTCACAAGTTTCGTTGAGCTGGCTCATGAGCCATGGCTCTGGCTCAAAATTACTACATGAGCCAGACCCATGCACTGGCTCTGGCTCAAAAATTTTTGTGAGCCAGCTCGAGCCAGAGCCAGAGCCAGAGCCAGAGCCATTGAGCCAGAGCCATGCGCAACACTAAAACAGCGGAGGGCGAGTGGAATGGGAGTGGATGCCCATTCCTATCAGCTGTATGCAATGTCTTTTAGTGTGTCCAAAATGAACAANGCGCAACACTAAAACAGCGGAGTGCGAGTGGAATGGGAGTGGATGCCCATTCCTATCAGCTGTATGCAATGTCTTTTAGTGTGTCCAAAATGAACAANATTGAGCCAGAGCCATGCGCAACACTAAAACAGCGGAGGGCGAGTGGAATGGGAGTGGATGCCCATTCCTATCAGCTGTATGCAATGTCTTTTAGTGTGTCCAAAATGAACAAAAAATAATTTCGAATATTTGAATTCCCGCACTGTCACTCTTTTTGAGGTCCAGTACAAAATAATTGAAATTTCAAATACAACATTTTTAAACAATAATATTATACTACATTATTACATTATTATTAATAAATAATAATTAATTTGTTACAAAATTTTAACTTCTTCACCTCTGAAAGAAATTTTGAAAATTACATCACCAATACCGAAAATTTTTGGAATTATTCTCTTGAAAGCTGAAGTTTGGTAGCAGCATATAGTAAGTAAGCTAAGCATAAAGTATAAAGTAAGTAAAATTAAATTAAAAAAAAATAGACGAATCAGAATCAAGCAAAAAAAAAATTTCGTTTTGGCGCTGTATTTCAAATTCAAATAATCAATTCATGGCTTCCAATTTGAATATTAGACAGTGCAGTGCAGTGACTAATTATTGTGTTTTCAAAGTTAAGATTAGTTATTTAAAATTAGTAATTTTTAACTCTTCAAGTCGGAGGTTTTGAGTTATGTAAATACACAAAAAAATTTTTTGCAATTAACAACAACAGATTAATTACTTCGTATCCTGTGCTTGCCTGTGGTTTCAGTGCAATAATTAGAGACTAATTAATAGAACCCATATTTTTACTCTTCTTTTGGTTTTAGTCTTTTAAAATTCCTCCTGACTCCTGATTTTACAAGTATTCTCAGCAGAATTGATGAAGAAAATTATTGACGGAAAACTATTAACAAGAAATCGGGGGGTAAGACTTTTTTACTTGATAATGTATTATTTCAGCAGTTACATTTTATTTATTTCAATTCGAATTTATTCTCTTGTTATTCCAATGTTTTTATTTTTGTTTAGATCATTCTATTTATACTGAGGCTGAGCTGAGATGTAATGTGTATTACTGTAATACACATTACATAAGAAGAATGTATTCAAAATCACAGTTTTAACACTACAACTCTTCCTTTTCATATTGGATCATTACATAAATAAAGTGAAAGTATAAGAATCGGACATGGATCTTCTTCTTCACAAGAATCATTCAAAAGGTAAGAGAGAAATGACGTAATCACAACTTTTTTTTCTTTAACTCGAGCACAATTTTTTATCCATGATATAAAAAAAAATAAGTTTTTTATTGACGTCATCAGGACAAGAAGGATGAGAGGGAAAGTTTGGTAGAGAAAGCATGGGAAATTTAGACCAAAAAACTCACTCTTCAAGCGTCATGATTTCCTTTGAGATCTTCCGTCTTGACAGCCAATCCTCTCATTACGTATAAGTATGATGTGGTGTGTGGTCTTTGGTATAATAATGATCCCTAGTTACACTCCTTTCATTTATATTTAACTCACCAACATATTTTCCTTTTGTCAACAAGGATGACATAACAGTAAACGAGATTCAAATTTACCTCTCTTTGACCTAACTTCCCAATATTGAATTAACTCAAGTAGTATTCTCGACTTTCCCTCTCAAGTAACACAAAATTACACACCAAGGAAAATCTTCCGGATGAATTTGCATTTAATTAGTCATAAATAACTAAGTGAAAAATTGAAAGTACAGTGTACGACGTTTATTAGAGCATCCTATATAAGAACATTCGGGTTATAAGAGCAGAGTTTTGCGGGTTTGGTTTGCTCTAATTTATTTAACATGGGACATTAACGCCCTATAAGAACAATCTATATAAGAGCAAAACGGATATAACAACTGTCTTTTGCTGGGTAATTTTTGAAACGGGAGTTGGATATAAAGAGCAAAATTCAAATCTTAAACAAAAATAATCTTTTTATATCTTCAATTTCTAAAAGTACTACTTGAAATCATTTCAGTTGAAAAGTCGTTCTTGTAAAATCTGTACAAAACTTTAAATAAGAATTAAGCAATTTCAATTTTTGACGAAATTGTCGACGTTAATTTTAGTCGATAAATTTATATTAGATTTATACTATGTAGTACATTGTTTCTGTTGGTGATATGGTTGGATGAGCAGTTGAAAAAGACATTATAGCGGGAGTCATTGTGCGAAAAAAAAAGAAAAAAAAAAGGATGGGATGAAGTTTTAGTTGAAATGGATCATATGAGGCGAAAAAAAAAGAGTTAGATTTTCTTTTTATAAATTTTTGAAACAACTTTTTACCACATACTTTTTATAAGGTCATCTTGATCTAGTGGTGAGTGCCTTACAGGCAGTCTGAAAATGCCTGTGCCTGTGCCTGTGTCTGCAGGCGTGGGCCAGGCGGGCAGTCAATAATAGAGAAAGTAACAGGCATGAACCAGGCGGGCGAATTATGCCATGGGCACAGGCCAAGCAGACATATCCTTTTTTTTCCACAGGCGCCNAAAAAAAAAAGAAAAAAAAAAGGATGGGATGAAGTTTTAGTTGAAATGGATCATATGAGGCGAAAAAAAAGAGTTAGATTTTCTTTTTATAAATTTTTGAAAAAACTTTTTACCACATACTTTTTATAAGGTCATCTTGATCTAGTGGTGAGTGCCTGTACAGGCAGCCTGAAAATGCCTGTGCCTGTGCCTGTGCCTGTGTCTGCAGGCGTGGGCCAGGCGGGCAGTCAATAATAGAGAAAGTAACAAGCATGAACCAGGCGGGCGAATTATGCCATGGGCACAGGCCAAGCAGACATATCCTTTTTTTTCCACAGGCGCCTGTGGGCTCTTGTATAAAGTTCACACAATGTGTGGTCCGATGCATTTTTCAGAACCAAATCTTTTCCATAATTTTCATTTTGTCTCACCACTGCACTACAGTTGTAGTGGAAATACTGATACTGTAGTGGAAAGTTGTAGTGGAAATACTGTTTAAGGCATGACACAAATGAAGTCATACAGGCATAGGCACGACCGGGCGTACTTTCTGTGAACCACAGGCCAGGCGGGCATGACACATATGAAGTCTTGCAGGCACAGGCACAGGCGGGCACACCTTCTCACAGGCACAGGCCAGGCAGGTATTAGAAAACCTTGCAGGCGCTCACCTCTACTTGCTGTTATAAGCGTTGTAGGAACAAAAGGTTATAAGATCAGGATTTCGAAGCGACGGAAGGGTACTCGTGTAACCGTCGTGCAATGTAATAAGTAAATAAGCATACAATTTCAACTGGGTTTTAATTTAGATCCTTTAGTTAGTACCAAATAGTATGCCAAATAAAAATTGATTTTTAACCAAAAAAAAAATATTTTTTTTTTTGGTTTTTCTCTTTTTGCATTACCATTACTTTTTTTTTAGTTAGTTGATTGGTAGAGTGGAATACNGTAACCGTCGTGCAATGTAATAAGTAAATAAGCATACAATTTCAACTGGGTTTTAATTTAGATCCTTTAGTTAGTACCAAATAGTATGCCAAATAAAAATTGATTTTTAACCAAAAAAAAAATATTTTTTTTTGGTTTTTCTCTTTTTGCATTACCATTACTTTTTTTTTAGTTAGTTGATTGGTAGAGTGGAATACGTAATAGTAGCTCGTTGATATAAAAAGTACTACTACTACACATTATTATAAATTACATCCATTTCTTCCAAACTTTCTCTTTACCATGTGCCATCGGAGAGTGTTGTGAGTCTTCTGGGGGTCCTTTCTCTTATATTTTCAGACCACTACCACCAAGAACTGCTAAATTTCAGAGAAAGGTTCCACTCCACCACCAGAAGGACTTTAAGCAACGTCCCATTCCACACATAGAGTTCTCGTACCTAAGTTAGAAGGTCTTATCTTCACAAAATTCAAACTAAAAAAAAAATCAATAATATTCCCATTGACTTGCGCTTTTGAGTCTTATAGAAGTAACGAACGGAAGGAACCTTAGGTTTAGCTAGGACTAGGACTAGGACTAGGACTAGGACTCGAAAGCCTGGGAAAGTAAACTGAGAGTTGAAGAGAAAGCAGAGAAAAGACAAGTCTAAGGATCGATGGGGAAGAGCAACTGGTTGTCATTCCCTGAACACTCTGTGTCAAACGTGCATGTAATAGATTATACTTCCGAACCAACTGTAGTAGTAGTAGAGTCCTAGTAGTACCTACTACCCCTTATGTCTCACAACTACGACTCCAACTCTCTCTCTCTCTCATACACTTTTCTACTGTTTTGAGATTTTCTCTTTTGTTCTCTCCTCATCTGCCGCAACTTTCTCCACTCTCTTACTCCAGAGAGTTGAAGTTACATTAGAGAAAAAGAAAGGAGAAAGGAGAAAGAAAGAAAGAAAAATGTACCTTCGTTATTAAGGGTCAAAAGACAGTCTTGTTGAAGGAGTTGTCAAGAGGGAAGAATTTCATAAGACAAAAAAAAAATTATTATTAACTCACCAGAAAGGACGGAAATTGAGTGAAGAGAAGAAGAAAAACTCTCTGTTGTTTAATAATTCAAAGTGAGAGTGAAAGCATTATTATTTATTATTAAGAAGTAGAGTGGGGGGGAAAAACACCAAATGTGAGCCGCAGTTTTTTTATTTTTTTTTTGTGTGTGGTTTTTGATTCAATAGTCAAAAAAAAATTTTTTTTTTTTTTTTTTTTTTTTCTTAACCCTTTTTGAAAATTGAAGACTTTTTTTTTTTTTTTTTTTTTTGATTGAAGAGGTTCATCACTACTAATGTGATCCTTTGAAAGGAAGATAAATGCTTTTTATTATTGTCTTCTGGGACCTTATTCCTCAACGAGACGGAGGACATAAGGGATCCGTTGAATTGTCAATTCTGACAAATCCATATCCATTGTTATTGGTTTTGAAGAGATCAACATGTTGTCACCAAAGATGCAGAGAGCAATCCGTGTCAATGAAGCTCAACTCCTCATGTTATCAGAGAAAGCAAGATTTGATAATGCAATGACAGGGTATTTGTACAAGAAATCACATGGAGCTTCTAAATGGACTCGGAGATATTTTATCCTCTTTCAGGTAAAAAAAAAAAATTTTTTTTTTTTTTGATAATTTACTTCATTAGTTACATAATAGATATAACTAAGTAGACAAATGTACGCAAATGTACATAAATGTAGACAATTGAGACAAATGTAGACAAATGTAGACAAAAAAAAAATAATGATGATATTCAATAGTTTACATAACAATCATCCTATAAAAAACTTACCGTAATTGCTCATNTGGACTCGGAGATATTTTATCCTCTTTCAGGTAAAAAAAATTTTTTTTTTTTTTTTTTTTTGATAATTTACTTCATTAGTTACATAATAGATATAACTAAGCAGACAAATGTACGCAAATGTACATAAATGTAGACAATTGAGACAAATGTAGACAAATGTAGACAAAAAAAAATAATGATGATATTCAATAGTTTACATAACAATCATCCTATAAAAAACTTACCGTAATTGCTCATTTTAGATTTTTTTATTTTTGTAAAATCTCAACAATGAAATTAGTATACTAAACTTTGACCAAACTCCACAAAACCATAATTAATTTCTAATTTGATTCTTTGACACTTTCATAGAATCTTCTATTTTACTTTGAGGCTGAAGGTGGAGTTAGACCGTCTGGTGTAATATTTCTTGAAGGTAATACTATTATTTTATAATTGAATCAATTTACTTTAACCAAACTTTCTCTTGGTCCTTTTACTAAATTTCTTAACTGGTGATTTTAGGTTGCTACTGTGAGCGACTGATATTGAAAGAGAAACATGTAAGTCAGTAATTTCATAATAATTTATTATAAATTTTTTTTTTCAAAATTTTGGGTTTTTGCTTTAAAAAAAAACTTAATCATTGTACCCTCCTTTGATAACCCTTTTCAAATTCTAATGTATCTTTTTGTACCATTGGTATAAGGTTGTTAGGTTAGGGTTGATGGGTTAATTTTGAACTAATCATGTTCTTTAGGTATTAACAAAGTGACTGCTTTTTGGGTATTTATCATTAGGTTAGTCCTGTATTTAATTACACTCTCCCTTGTGTATTTTGAAACTTATTGTTTCGTGACTGCTGTTTTTACCAACATTCAACAGTAACCAATACTAATACTATTATTTCGAACTGTTCGTTCTCATGTATTAATCATTTACTTTACTTTTAGTGTGAAAATGAATAAAGAGATTTTTTGTTTAGCTTACACGATTTTTGTTATACAGTGCGTTCGAATAAGAAAGCGAATTTCCCGCGTAATGAAATCACAAAAAATTCAAAATTTATAGACAGTCAGATGTTTGCACCGCTCAAATGTCTGACTCCGCTGCTGACAGTTTATCATTCTGAAAATCATTCTCGTTCATGAAAATGATCAAAATTATCATTCTAATTTTATTTCAAAGTGAGCAACACTGTTAAAACACTGTATATCTCGTATTTCGGATTCAAATTTGAAATATTTCCTAATGCTGATTAATTGTTGTCTAAGTAAATCACCGTATGCTGATTGCAATTAGCCGTAAGTATCAGTCCATTTCTTCTAAGCAAATCAAACTAACGGAAAATCTTAACACTAGCGCAATGGGTTGATAAAATCAGCGGACGGTGTTTCTCTCCCTACTAAAATTTATCGTTGATGAATACTTGCTTTGTAAAGATGTCCTGCAGAATTAATCCAGCAAAACCAGAATCTAAATTGTTAGGTCGATTCAAATAAAATCTGTCCTGAAACAATTGATTTCAATTGTTTTAGGTAACTAAACTAAGAAAACATTTTAACTAAAGTTAAAACAAAACGAGGATGGGTTTGTTAGTAGATGAAAACAAATTGGACACATAAAATTTACCTTGCTCTACTCATAATCAAAATTAACATTGTTGGGCATCGTAGCAAGCTGAATTTATATGATTATCAAAAAAAATAGCTTTATGATATTGAGTTGTTACGTAATTGTTACACGTTCTAAAGTGTACTAGAATTTCTTCGAAAGAGTTCNTAGCTTTATGATATTGAGTTGTTACGTAATTGTTACACGTTCTAAAGTGTACTAGAATTTCTTCGAAAGAGTTCAATGAATTTCAATTTTAATTGAAATTTATTTAAATCTTTCGATCAAAATTGAGTATAATAATTAGACTAGATTATGCATGTGGAAATAGCTTAGCTAAATGTAACTGAAACGGATGAAATGGAAGAAAAGTATGCTCATGAAGTTGGTAAGCATGGCAACTCNACTTAGCTAAATGTAACTGAAACGGATGAAATGGAAGAAAAGTATGCTCATGAAGTTGGTAAGCATGGCAACTCAATACTTCAATGATCCATAAACAAATATATTATTATAATAAGCATTAACAAAATTAGTCTAGTTTGTTAATTTTTCCAGTTTGGTTTAGTCTCTTATTTCTTTTAGTAATTTCAAACTTTTTTGTGAGTTTTTTGCAAATGAAGGTGTACGAGTAACGCATTTGTAAATTTATAATATTTTCCCAAAATTATTTCACGGGAAGTTCGCTTTTTATTCGGACGCACTAGTTATTTNTTTGTAAATTTATAATATTTTCCCAAAATTATTTCACGGGAAGTTCGCTTTTTATTCGGACGCACTAGTTATTTCCACATGAATAATCTAACCTAATTATTTACTCAATTTTTGATCGAAAAATTTAAATAAACTTCAATTAAAATTGGAATTCATTGAACTCTTTCAAAGAAATTGTAGTACATTTTAGAACATGTAACGTCTACGTAACAACTCAATATCATAAAAGCTAAATTTTTGAAGTTTAGTCAGGCGAGGTTCATTGTGGACCTGAAGCCTGCTAATAGTGCCACTAAGTGAGAGGAGCTAAAAGTAGCCCTCCGTGCTTTCCATGACCATAAGTCGGTCAGGAGGGAGGCTAAAATGGGGGCAAGTGCTGTCCATTTTGTGGACTGCACGTCTGCTGGGGACTATGTTTCCAAGCAAATGAGCTTCTTTGGCGTCATGGATCCGTTCACGTCTGACGCCAAACAAGTAGACAAATTGGTAAAAGGTTTGCCAATTAGTCGCAGAAACATTATGTATTGTTTCGAGCCTCACAATGCAAATGAGTTTTTGCATAAGCTGAGAAAGTTGGAGATACCGGAGAGGCAGGCGCCACTCGATACGGCTTTACGTAGGCCGGGGAGAGGAGGCGAATACCAATGCGGTCATTCATCTGCCAGAGTTCTGTCCAACTTGTGTAGTTTGGACAGGAGGAAATCCCAGGGGGTGCGTAAGTCGCACATGTCCAGGGTAAAGTGTTATTTGTGCCGTAAGTCGACACACGATACGGGTTTGTCCCAAGAATCGTTTAAAGGAGGAGCCTTGCTCTTCCAAAGCATATGGTGTGTCAGTGGACACTGCCAAGCGTCATCCAGAATCCCTTTTGTTGGGAGCAGACTGGACGAGACGCTCCTCACCATTGAGTATGGGTGAGGCAGGCAGTATCCACCGAGTTAACATGAGTGACTCTCCAAGGCTTAGTTTATGTAACGGCCAAGGTGAGTCAGCTCCAAAGCCATTGAATTCAAATGATTCAAAGGACATTTCCCCTGTCGATTGTGTAAGCGGCAGAGAGAGAGGGAGCAAGGAGTACACGTGTTCTTCAGCAGAAGCTGTACTCATTGCCCCGAATCCAATGAATCTATGTAATTCAAAATGGCGTCTCTCACCACTAAGTAAGGGTGAGAAAGACGCAAGGAAAGCTGAGACTTCACAGAGGCTTAGTTTACGTAACGACCAACGTGAGTTGCTTTCGACCCATGTGAATCTACATGATTCAAGATGGCGTCCCTCACCTTTAGGTATGAGTGAGGCCGCATCTTTGTTGAATGAGGGTTCACCGAGGCTTAGTTTGAGTAACGGCCAAAGNGCTCACCGAGGCTTAGTTTGAGTAACGGCCAAAGTGCGGACACCCTCGACGTAGGGAATCTATGTGATTCAATTATGAATCTTCCGATTGACTTTGTATGCGATCGTGAGAGGGGGAACAGCAGGNTTTAGGTATGAGTGAGGCCGCATCTTTGTTGAATGAGGGTTCACCGAGGCTTAGTTTGAGTAACGGCCAAAGTGAGGACACCCTCGACGCAGGGAATCTATGTGATTCAATTATGAATCTTCCGATTGACTTTGTATGCGATCGTGAGAGGGGGAACAGCCGGTGCAAGTGCTCTTTAGGAGACACTGTACGCGTTCTCCCAAGACACGCTGTGAGAGTCAAGGTGAAGACACCTGACATCTCGTCTGGTGCTGTGATTTTGTTTCCAGCATTGCCAGATAAGGTCCTTCTACCGTGTGTGTTTGCGGTCGNTTATGAATCTTCCGATTGACTTTGTATGCGATCGTGAGAGGGGGAACAGCAGGTGCAAGTGCTCTTTAGGAGACACTGTACGCGTTCTCCCAAGACACGCTGTGAGAGTCAAGGTGAAGACACCTGATGTCTCGTCTGGTGCTGTGATTTTGTTTCCAGCATTGCCAGATAAGGTCCTTCTACCGTGTGTGTTTGCGGTCGTTGTGGATCACGTAACGGATGTATGGGTTACAAACGTAGGGCGTTTTCCGGCAACACTGCCTAAGCACATGGAGATGGCAACCTTTGAGTTGTGTCTCGGTGGAACTGAGTTTCCCCGCAACACGTGTAGCTACGAGGGTGGCCAGAATGTAAGTCATTCTTTGGTCGCTGAGTACGAGCAGACCTTAGAGGCATTGGTGCAATGCTTTGAGAATACTGCTCTCACTGTAAAAGCGAGTAAGTCTCGTATATTTGCTTCCAAGATTGCGTATCTTGGTAAGCAAAAATTAGAGAAGGGGGAGAAAATCCTCCGAATGCATGTACCTACTGTGGGTAAATCTCCAGTACGTAATCGTGTGGCTCACTTCCGTAGTGAAGCCATAAGTGAATCGGATTCGTCCTTGAGTATGTCTCAGAGGAGAACCGAGAAGGATACCCGCTTGAGTTCCTCATTAGTTGATGGGACTATTCCTAAAGGAATTGAAAATAGGTCTACTGGTATGTCCAGTGTAGACAAATTATTGAAGTCTACTAGTAGTTAAATTATTCAAGTCTACTAGTAGTTAAATTATTGAAGTCTACTAGTAGTTCTAGTAGGTTGAAGATTGGTTCTTCAGATGCCCATAAGTTGGTAGCACCTGTAAGTCAAGTGCAGAAACTGTCGTCCGACCTGTGGAAGTCGTATCCACAGAGTTCCAGTGACGAAGAGGAAAGAGTGCCTGTGCGGCGCTCGATTCGTCGATAGAAGCCACCTCGGTGTTTCGATTGGTCCGAAACAGACACTTAGTGTGTCGTAGAAAGTAAGTACGTTATGACACACAGCCATTCACATGAAACCTTCACGAATTTTTTTAATGTTTTCTCTTTTATTCTTTTAGCCAACATTTGGGACATGGAGGACGCGGTCGCTGCCACCGACGGGAACAGGATTGTATTCCAACGACGATGGAGCCTGCGTNACTGCATGAGGACAGTTTTCCATGTCAGTCGCGTCCTGGCCATAAGTTGGCCAAGATGTGTTTTAGTCTCTCTCTCCTGAGAGTTTTTGTTTAAAATAAAGTTGAGTCTTTTGTTATTCGTCTGTTTGTCAGTGAGTTCTGGTTATTGTGTGGTGTCATCGGGTCAGGTCATCGGGTCGAGTCATCAGGATCCACTCATCCATCAGGTCGGTTGTTCGGGATCCGTTGGGTGGGTCAGAGTTGCGGGTTCGGTGTTGTACTCTGTCTCTTCGTCTCTTGTCCTGTCAGGAGACAGGGCAGAGAGAACACATCGCAACAATATATTTTTTTTTTCATTTTTTTTTCACTTTCACTTTCACTTTTACTTTTATTGAGAAGACTTTGAAGGGTGTTTCTGAAGCAGAACGGAAGTGAAAATAAAATCAAAGAGTTGACAAAAAGTTTTGTAAAGTTAGTAGTATAAGATAAAGTTGATGGTAAAGTTTCTTGTTTGTTGAATCAGGATTCTAGCTATCGTGTTTTAGATTCATTAGACTAGGGAAATAAAATTGGATTTTAAGAGGATGAACCCTAATGTATTTATTTACTAGGGTTAATTTTCGGAAATGAGACATAAGGTTATTATTACTTGTTAGATTTTGATTTTATTTGGGTTATAAAATAAGAATATTATAGGACCATAAAGGAATTATGATATTATATGTAATAATAGACTAAGACTACATCTACTTACAAGTGACAGGATTTGATGTCTTTTCTTTTCTGTTACTTACTTTCCATTAAAATAACATGTAGAAAGTAGAGAAAATATATATTAGAAAGTGAGAAAATAATAATAAATAGTGTAAAAAGAGAAAAATACATATAGAAAGTGAACAAAGTGGTTCTGTTTTTTCTAGTGAGTTTTTAATCTTTAAGCGCGCTGGAAGCTACTTTTGTCCCATGCTCTTTGCTGGAGAAAGGAGTGCGCTTATAATTTGGGCCGTTTGTCTTCTAAACAAAATTTTTTCTGGGGAAATACTTTTCAAATTCAGAAAGACCATTGAAAAGTAGCGTTTGACGTCAAAAAAATCAAGTCTCTACGATCGCTAGGAAAGAAGTCATGATTTTTTGAAAGTTGAAAATCTTAGACATTTTTTTGAGACGATGTACTAAGAGATGGGCATGTTTCAAAAGAATATCAAAAAAATTCAGTATTTAATAAATCATAACTTCTTGCCTAGCGATCGTAGAGACTTGATTTTTTTGACGTCAAACGCTACTTTTCAATGGTCTTTCTGAATTTGAAAAGNGCGATCGTAGAGACTTGATTTTTTTGACGTCAAACGCTACTTTTCAATGGTCTTTCTGAATTTGAAAAGTATTTAACCCAGAAAAAATTTTGTTTAGAAGACAAACGGCTCAAATTATAAGCGCACTCCTTTCTCCAGCAAAGAGCATGGGACAAAAGTAGCTTCCAGCGCGCTTAAAGATTAAAAACTCACTATTTGGTTAAAAGGAGATGAAAAAGGAGAAATTTTTTTTTTTTTTTTTTTTTTTTTTGTGGAAATTTTGTTTCTAAAGAAATATAATTTAACAATAGGGGATTGATTAATTAGACAGGAGGGACATGGGGGAAAAAAATGAATAATGAAATTTTTTTTTTTTTTTCGGTTTTGAATATTTTTAAAAGCGAAAACGAAAAGAAAAAACGAAAACGGAAAGAAAAACTTTTACTTGTTCAAATTTAAACCAAATAAAGTTTCATTTTCATTTTAATTTTAACTTTAACTTTCTCCACTTTTGTTTTGAAAAATCTTGAGGTAATTTGGCTCAAAGAAAATTTAAGAAGTTGTGGTGAAAGTCCCTATTTCTCATTTCCTTATGTGTTATGTTACTTTATACTAAAAACTGGAGAAGAAAGTAAAGTTATTGATTTTTATTTTAATACATTTTTCGCATTATAATGACTCGTGTAGTCTTTCCTCACATTACATTATTATCCGATTCATCACCACTTTATTTGCACGAATAAAAGTGACTTTCCCTTGAAAAGACCTTGGTCTCAAAAAAAAAAAAAAACCTTGAAAACGTTAGTGAAAATTGACAAGAAAAAAGAAGAAGAAAAAAAAAAGTTGAGTTTCACTAGGTCTTTCTCTTTTTTTTTCTCTCTTCTTCTTTTTGGCACAAGTTATCAGAAAAACAAACAGCAACTTTCATCATACTTTTCATTTCATTTTTTTTTTGTTTTAAATGCATGTACATAATAACAATAATTTTTGAATTTGCCTCAAAGAAACATAATGATTATATAATACATAATAAATTACTTAGTTCAAAATTGAGTTTGGAAAAAAAAGTTTTGTTTCTAATAATAAAAAGTTCAATTTTCTCTTAAGTTTGAGTTGGAAAACAAAAGAGAAAAAAGTTTTCATTGCGCATGAGAATTGTTTGTTAAAATGAATNAAAAAAAACCTTGAAAACGTTAGTGAAAATTGACAAGAAAAAAGAAGAAGAAAAAAAAAAGTTGAGTTTCACTAAGTCTTTCTCTTTTTTTTTCTCTCTTCTTTTTGGCACAAGTTATCAGAAAAACAAACAGCAACTTTCATCATACTTTTCATTTCATTTTTTTTTGTTTTAAATGCATGTACATAATAACAATAATTTTTGAATTTGCCTCAAAGAAACATAATAATTATATAATACATAATAAATTACTTAGTTCAAAATTGAGTTTGGAAAAAAAAGTTTTGTTTCTAATAATAAAAANTAATTATATAATACATAATAAATTACTTAGTTCAAAATTGAGTTTGGAAAAAAAAGTTTTGTTTCTAATAATAAAAAGTTCAATTTTTTCTTAAGTTTGAGTTGGAAAACAAAAGAGAAAAAAGTTTTCATTGCGCATGAGAATTGTTTGTTAAAATGAATAAAATATGAAACAAAAAAAAAATTTTTTTTAATATAGTTTCTTCACTTTAGTGTTTTTTTCTCACCTTTTGTAAAAGTGAAAGGCATGAAGAAAATTGGAATTAGAATGAAATTTGATTGAATTGAAGCAACAGGATAAGCCTGGAGGACTTTTTCTCTAGTTATGTCTTTTGTNATTAGAATGAAATTTGATTGAATTGAAGCAACAGGATAAGCCTGGAGGACTTTTTCTCTAGTTATGTCTTTTGTGTTGGTAAAAGTTTACTTTCACTCTCAATTTATTAATCTACGACTCACTGACTTTAGAGTTAGACATTTTTTTTTCTTTTTTCTCTTTATAACCTTACACGTTCTCTTCAATTACGTCTAGCTCAATGAATGGTGCTAAATTAAGCCAAAAATCATTGGATTTCTTCTTTTTTTTTTTTTTTTCATGTTCTCAAATCTCAATGTCTTCAAAAAAAAGCCAATTTTTTTAATCCTTTTTTTTTTCTATTGAAAATTGTCCAAATTGAGTATATTATTTATCAATTACACCCACTCCAATCAAACCTTAAGTTTTTTTTTTATACTTTTTTTTTGTTTTATTTTAGCAGTACTACTTTGGTATTACTTACCGAAGAGAAAATCTCCGTCATTATGAATTACGAGCTGAATCTGAATCTGAGTGTAAGGCATGGATTGATGCAATCAGAGTTGCCAGGTAAGATATCTATGGTAACCAAATTAGTAATTGAAATTTTTAGCAGAAAGGAATTGGATTTAAGGAATTGAAATTAAATTAATTCATAATTGATTTTCTTTTTCTTTTTTTTTCTTCTTAAGTTTCAATAAACTTTTACTCCAAAAGGAAGAATTGGAACAGAAGTACATTCATTTACTTCAGGTAAGAGTATTATTTTAGAAAGTACTTTAATAATTTTTATAAGTATATATATTACAATTATACAAAGTATATTTTTAAATTATAAAATTATATAAAATAACCATGTAAAATTTTAAAAGTGAGCTAATTGTGTATTGATTTGTAAATGCCAAAGTGAAAGGGAAAGCAGCAGAGGTTTTGTTAGTCAACTTTTTGGATCA
The DNA here is from genome assembly GCA_002738285.1 of Holacanthella duospinosa. Lineage (NCBI taxonomy): Eukaryota > Metazoa > Arthropoda > Collembola > Poduromorpha > Neanuridae > Holacanthella > Holacanthella duospinosa. The sequence goes on along the minus strand of NIPM01000087.1, from coordinate 73,600 downwards.
CAAAAATAATAACATGATTATAAAGTTATGACATCTAAAAAAAAAATTTTTTTTTTTCTATTTTTTTTTTTTTTCTATTTTATTTTCTTATGTATTTTATAGATTGTAGAATCGGAGAAAACAGCAAAATGGCAATATACAGTTCAATGTGAACAACTAGCATCAGAAATAAAGAAATTACGGTCTGAGGTAAGTGGATTTCAAAAAAAAATTAATTTAAAAAAAAAAAAAATTTTTTTTTTTTTTTTTATAATCAACAATTTTGATTTATCTCAAGTGTTTCTAATACTGTTAAAGTCTTGGTTTTTTTTTACTTATTTTAATAGTTATGTGCCCTGAAAAAAGAATGGAGACTCGGTGGTGGGTCAAATTCGGGTCATACGCTTGAATCTGAAGACTTGAAAAAAATTAAAAAAGTTCAAAGTTTTTTTCGTGGTTGGTTATGTCGACGGAGATGGAAACAAATTGTCGATGAATACATCAAATCCCCCCATGCTGAGGCTATGAGAAAGCGAAACAGGTAAATTTTAATAACCTTATAACTTTACCTAATTTTAAACTTTCACTCTATTTTTTTATTGGTTTTAACGAATGGTTTTGTTTTTGGAAAGTTTAAGAACCAAAAACACTTATTAGGTTCTTAGATTATGAGAATTTCAATTGTTGTTTTGAATTATATACAAANGTTTAAGAACCAAAAACACTTATTAGGTTCTTAGATTATGAGAATTTCAATTGTTGTTTTGAATTATATACAAAGTGATCAACTAGTACTTCTTTACCCTAAGAATCAAATTATGAGTTGACCTACTTTCATTTTATTACATATTTGACAAAAGAGAAAAGGAAAAAGTCTCTTCCAATCAACTTTCTCCTTTATTAATTTCACTTCCTAACTTACACAAAGAAGGGAATAAAAGTAGCAGATTATCTATTTTTTGTCAAAAAAAAAATTCAATTTTATGTAAAAAAAAATTCAATTTTATGTAAAAAATATTCAATTTTTCATTAAGAACTGAAAATTTGAGTTTGAAATCTACAAGGAAGTAATCTAAAGGCTTGCTTAATATTTAATGATTTTTTTTTTACATAAAATTGTGAAATATTTAGAGAAAGTTAATTTTCTCTTTTTGCCTTACTAAAATTGTTTTTGTAAAGACCTACTTTCTCTGTAATAATAATAACTTATTTTAGTAGGAAATGAATAGGATGGTTGTCATTGTAATTCTTGCCAAAAATGTTCCTAAATGTAACTCTTACCAAACATGAGCCTTGAGCCCTGAGCCTTGTTTTTCTAGTTTCTAAATAATGGTATAGAGCCATTGCCAAAAAAAAAAAAACTTTTTTGAAAATGTATTTTCACCTACTTTCTCTGGACTCTATCCAAAGAATCACATTAACTTGAAATTATCTAAGCTTTTCTGATTCTGAACAAAAAGATTTCTTTTATGAGAGTTCTAACTAATGCTTCTAAAAGTTCAGTTGTACATGTATAAAAAAAAANGAACAAAAAGATTTCTTTTATGAGAGTTCTAACTAATGCTTCTAAAAGTTCAGTTGTACATGTATAAAAAAAAAACATTAATAGTGAATAGCTTTCACTTTTAAAACTAAAGGTTTACATTTGAATATCATTATGTATGATAGTCCAGCTTTGATTACTTTTAAGCAAAAGAAAAGCTACTAAATTGAATTAAAATTTAGTTTAGAAATTAGTAATATTTTAACCAAAAGGAACCACTTTTTAATTAATTCTATGCATTATTAAAACTAATTTCAAACTTAGTAACATATAGTAACCATATGTATGTTATGTTATGTGGTAATACATAATCAAACATTACATTATATTACACAGTAAACATAATGCTTCAAATTCAAATTTAACTTAGTAAATGTAACATAATTTAAAAAAAATTCTGGGAAATAACAATAAAGTAAAAGTAAAATGGTTCTAATATTCACAGACAGACTGTATTCAAATTTTTAAATATTTTTTTTTTCTTAACTCTTTCCAGTTGTTGTTAATTTTAAAAAGTCTGGAGATGAAAATTATTTTTTAGACGTGGTTAAATTAGTTTAGCTTAAGCTAATAGTTTTTTTTTTTTTTTTTGAAACTTGAGTTTTTTTTTTTTTTTTTTTTATGAAGAAGCAGCTTATATGAAATTTAACAGGTTTTTTTTTAAATACGTACTAATTGATGAAATTGTAATTAACCCTATTTACCCCCACCCTTCATTTTCATTGCATTTGCATTGGAGTTGGAGTGAAAGCGGTGAAAGTTGAAAGTGTTTTTTTTAAGTTAGGAATTCTAGCATGATAGTATTTAATTGCGGTTAATAATAATTCAAATTCAAATTTTAGTAAAAAGTACTAAAAACTAAAAGAGTTTTTTTTTTTCATCTTTAAAAGTAAAGTTTTTAAGATGAAAANATCTTTAAAAGTAAAGTTTTTAAGATGAAAATTTTTTATAACTTTCTCCAAGTTCTAAACCATAGTATAGAATTAGATAAGATTAAAATCTAACCAGGAGGTTTGAGGTCTTAAGACTTAATATTCATTCCCTACCTCTTCATAATCAAATAATAAAAAAAAAAGTTCATAGTCTCAAAGTTTTTTTTTTGGATAACAATATTGAAGGTTAATGAGACATTCTCTTCAATCTGTTCAAAATTTCTGTTTTTAAGTTAATTACATGGAAAAAAATGGAGAAAGTTAGTTTTTCAACTTTTAACTTTGAAATTATGAAAATTTAAAAGTTTTTCTTCTTTTTTTTATTCTTGTAACAAATAAACAACATTTTCGTTTCTTATTTGGAAAGTTAATAAATATATGTACATAATATATAATACATAACATCTAAACACTTCCAGCTATCTGGGTGTATGTACGTTACAATAATTTCTGGGCCCACTGCATCAGCACTCTGTTATGTAATATAACATGAAGGTTTTGTTACTAACAAAACTGTATAATACAGAGGGGGTCTAGCAGTTTCCTTTTCCTTTCAAATGATACACTAAAACCAGCTGCAAAAAAAAANTGTATAATACAGAGGGGGTCTAGCAGTTTCCTTTTCCTTTCAAATGATACACTAAAACCAGCTGCAAAAAAAAAAAAAACACCCAAAGAAACAAAAAAAAAAAATAAAAAAAATACCCAGGTCTTTTTGGAATTTCTGAAGTAAAAAAAAAAGTCCATTCAAGTGGNCAAAAAAAAAAATAAAAAAAATACCCAGGTCTTTTTGGAATTTCTGAAGTAAAAAAAAAAGTCCATTCAAGTGGTTTACTTTCACCCTTGAGATCCAGATCAATGACAAAAGGAACCGCTCGAGCTCTAGAAGGAGCTTAGTGGGTGTATTTTTTCTCTAGCTACAATATCACATATATGCTAGCTGCTAACGCTTCTATTATCATCATCATCACATAGCAACAAACATTGGTTGCTAAGGTACAAAAAAAAACAAAAAAAAACCTAATGTCAATTCTCTTCATTTCCGTTTCTAAAATGAGATTCATTTATTTTTCTCAATGGTTAAGAAATTATGTCACAAACTTGTCTTAAGTGATTGAATGAGAAGATAGGAATCATCAATCATGCCAAGAAAAAAAGCCAAAAAAAAAAAAAAAACTAAAGTTCAGTTCCAATTTTGTTATTTACTAAGAATCGCACAAAAAAGTAGTCAAAATGTCACCTCTTTGACCTTTTTCTGTTGTAAAGTCGTATTATACCCATTACTTACTACTTACTATAACATAACAAACTATGATTATAAAGATGTAACTCAAAAAACTAACTTTTTTTTTTGTTACCTAAATTCAAAGGTCAAATTCATTTCCGAGTTGTTAATTAATTTCCGTTTTAGTTTTTAGTGTGTAGTTTAGTAGTAGTAGTAGTAGTAGTAGTAGTAGTAGAACTTTATTAAGAACCCAATCACATGTTTCATTATTTCTTCTTCCTAAAACTAAGATTACTTCCGTTCGCTGATGTTCGTTTGTTCTAGTTGATGAAAGTTAAAAAAAAAAAAGGTTCTGTAGTAAATGTTTCCGATGGAGAGAGAACGGATATGTAAAACATATGTTAAAATAGAAAAAAGAAGAAAAAAAAAGTAGGAAAAGTGAGGTCAAAGGTCAAGGGAAAATTCAAGTCTTGAAGTCCCTAGTGTATCGTTCCTTAGCTCACTTGTTAAGAATAACAAGAGAGTCAGTGAAGAGAGAGAATCAAGAGAATAGAAAGATAAGAGAAAGTTGGCTCATCTGCCCGGATGTTGCCCTGAGCAACAACTATACAATTCATAGAGCTCTATTCTAACAACTTTACTAAAGAAGAGAAAGTTTCAAGAGAGAGAGAGAGAAACTTGTAAAAGAGCCTATAAGAACTCCTTCGTCCTTCCTTTCCTTTTCACTTTTCCAGAAATGTAGCAAAATAATATTAAATATAACCAGAGAGAAAGTCTAGGTTTTGGTTAATTTTTTTTTATTTTTTTTTTTGGTCTTATGTTATAAGAGAAGAAGTTTGAAATTTGAATGTTTAGTCTTAGTTTTCATCCTTTAGTCTTTCCATATGTACTTATCATGTGGAGAAACCGGATGTTCTAACCTCCGTCTCCATCATCTCACTGACAGGGAATTCTACCTTTAACATTTATATTCTTCTTTTTTTTTTTTTTTTTTTTTTTTTTTTTTTGTAATTCCCTTTGAATGAAGAGGAAGTGGACTTTTCACTCTATTTTCTTCCTTGCCATACTCCAACTCAATTTCCGTTTTTTTTTTCTTCTTTTTATAAAATTTATATGTTAGTAGTAGTAATGCTACAAGGGAAAGAGAATGAGGAGGAAAGTGAAAGTGAGAGATTCGGTTACATTACGAACCACATCACCCAGACTTGCGGCTCAATTTCTGCGGTACGCAACTCCTAAAATTTTACATAGGTTTAACGTTGCTAAAACTCAATTTTACGAGTAGTGTACATCAATTTAGTACTAGTAGATTCTTTTTCTTTTTTTTTCCAATGAATGTAAAGGTTTAGGGAGGAGGGNAGTAGTGTACATCAATTTAGTACTAGTAGATTCTTTTTCTTTTTTTTTCCAATGAATGTAAAGGTTTAGGGAGGAGGGAAGAAAGACTTGTACTTAAGTATTATGCTATTTGATAGCGTAGTATCCAATGATTTTGGTTTTATTTTATAGTAGAGTCTCGTCATTGCATTGCATTGTTAATGTTAATTCACGATGACTCTTCTCGTTAGAGAAAGGGTACTTGACGTTTGAGACTTGAGAGGCTCTCCTCTCCATGTTGAGCTTTCACCACGAACCCTGGCATTGTGACTGGAAGGCAATGAAATACGACAGCTTTCAAGTGTTGGTTAGGGTGAGAGAGAGGTAGAGAAGTATGACGTTAGTATGCCTTTGTGAAGATTGGAGTTGATAGCGAAACTTATTTAGAAATTGTCAGACCTTGGGATTGAACCCGGGACCGCTAGTTGAAAGAAGAACGTCCTAACCCTAGGCAGGAAAAGGCTGGCGTCGGTTACACAGAATTATTAACTCCATCTAACAACACCTACACCCAATACTTATGAACTGAACATTTACCNAGGCAATGAAATACGACAGCTTTCAAGTGTTGGTTAGGGTGAGAGAGAGGTAGAGAAGTATGACGTTAGTATGCCTTTGTGAAGATTGGAGTTGATAGCGAACCTTATTTAGAAATTGTCAGACCTTGGGATTGAACCCGGGACCGCTAGTTGAAAGAAGAACGTCCTAACCCTAGGCAGGAAAAGGCTGGCGTCGGTTACACTGAATTATTAACTCCATCTAACAACACCTACACCCAATACTTATGAACTGAACATTTACCTTAAGAATATTTTAGGTTTCTTAGGTTTATTATTCAATCTTTAGTTTATTGTAATTTATAGGTTCATTTTAAAGTTTCGGTTGTCTGAAGTCTAATTTCAGGTTGCTATAATCTTAATTAGTCAAAGTTTCTAAAAATTTTTTTTTTTTTTGCAGTGGCGAATATTATGAGTGATATTGATTTGGCCCACCTATAGTAAAGTAAATTGCGTTGTGAATAATTCTAAATTTAAAACATTATTCTAAACAGTATCGTAATTTTTTTTTTGTGTACGAAGTGTGTCTGTTTATTAAAAGTTTCATAAAGAGCATTGAAAAGTAAAAGTAGGTTACTTATTTTATTTTATTTAAGAAACTCTATAGAAAAAATTATTATTGTAAAGTATAGTACTCCACGATCACTTTTATAACAGTTTTTATAAAGTTTTGATTTAAAAAAAGATAAAAATTTTCAAAAAAATTTTCATTTGAAATGAATCATTTGAAATGATCTACTGAGAGTTTTATTCTTCTCAAGATCCAAAAAAAAAAAATTTTTTTTGAATTTTCATAAATGCCTAAGGCTATGTAGCTAACTTATGTAAGAGAGTACTAGTCACCCAGACACACAAAAAAAAAAAAAAATTTTTAACATTCCTACTTCATTCAACCAACCGGAAATCAAGTTAGTTCTAACATCATTTTCATATCATTACTCCTCTTTCACTTCCGGTGGATTGTAAAATAAACAAGGTAAAGGAAATGAGAAAAAAAAAATTGAGAGAAAGTCAACTTCCACCAGTCACCATTTCTAGCGGTTTTACTCTAGTAATATGTTATAAAAAAATAGTTCAATTTACATTAGTATGTACATGGAGTCACATAGTTCATGTTTGCAGTTTTGATTGAATCAATATATGCTACAGGTTTTTTTTTTTTTTTTTTTTTTAAAAAAAAAAAAAAAAAAAAAAATCAGGATTTTTTTTTATCCTCCCACACACTCAAAGTAGACACCGCAATTGGATTTATGTTATACTCTACTTTAATCTATCTTACCACTTCCATCTTCCCAAAAAACTAGAAAAAACGAACCTATTCTTATACTTTCTTTTTTTTTTACACACTTATTGAAATTTGAGAAACGTTTTGGTTACTTTACATTATTGATTAGATAAATTCTATTAAAAAAAAAAGTTGAATTTTGTTTAGAACAAGAAGTCTACTACTGTAGAGAAAATATTTTTAATTTAGTTTGAGTGAAAAAGTGAAAAAGTAGAGTCTATTTTTTCATTTTCTTTACCATTGGATCATGTTGATTTAATAGAATTTTGAAACCAGAGGGAAGGAAATTAGTTTGAATTTGATTATTATCTTGTATACTTTTACTTATATAACTTTATATTACCTATTTATATATATTTATAAGTTGTTATACAGGGTGTTCAAAATAAAACGTTACTGAAGAAAGTAGCTTTCACTCAGAAACATTTGAGACATCCTTTTAGCTGGCGCTAAAGTCATAAAAGTGGAGGGAGTGTAGCCAGCATCAGTATTATAAACATACCCAAACAGTTAGGCTCAGGTCTATAAAACTACGACAACGTATCAAAGCCAATTACAATTACTCTCCAAATGTAATCGATTAAACATTACAGTAATTGGTTGCTTGTAATTATAATTGTGTAATTGACAATCAACTAATTACGTAACTGTGTTATTGACAATCACACAATTACGTAATTGTTCAACCTATATATCCATACTTTTTTGATAAACATTCAGGCCGACAGTTTTGCCTGCCCAAGTCGCCGTTAATCTCGGTNCATCAGTATTATAAACATACCCAAACAGTTAGGCTCAGGTCTATAAAACTACGACAACGTATCAAAGCCAATTAAAATTACTCTCCAAATGTAATCGATTAAACATTACAGTAATTGGTTGCTTGTAATTATAATTGTGTAATTGACAATCACCTAATTACGTAACTGTGTTATTGACAATCACACAATTACGTAATTGTTCAAACTATATATCCATACTTTTTTGATAAACATTCAGGCCGACAGTTTTGCCTGCCCAAGTCGCCGTTAATCTCGGTTGCTCCCTAACTGCCAAAGTGAAGTTATTTGAAAAAAAAATAATTGAAGAAGAAAATTTGTTAATTATTAAATTTATAAATTTAATAAATAAGAATTTAAAGTGATGGAAAGTCTATACGGTTAAGCTCACAGATCACAAGGACAACAATGTTTTTGCAAAATCCATCCAGCTCTTGCACGTCTTGTAAGTCCCTTACAACCGAATCAGCATTTTTGTTTTACTGAATATCTAAAATATCTTTCTTAGACGCGAAACTTCATTTCATTGAACCAATGTCATAATCTTATTTTGTAAAAGGTGGAAGTCACTTATTGGTATCTGTATTACACGTACTATTTATATTTTGTTGGGTTTGTTAGATTTTTTTATAGTTTTTATTTTGTACTTAAATGTAAGACAACTTCACCCAACTGCCACAGAANTATTTTGTACTTAAATGTAAGACAACTTCACCCAACTGCCACAGATAGTGTAATTTGCTGGATTCAATCAATTTTGGTGAAAGTCGGAGAAAATCAGTAACGTTTTATTTTAAACACCCTGTATAAAAAGTATATAGTAAGAATAAGAGTTTGAGTTGGATTGGATTAGAATGGAGTTTAGTTGTCTAATATTAAATAAGAGAAGAAGCTCTTTTCCAAACTTAAATTGAATTTGAAGAGTAAAAAGAGAAAGTTTGTGTGTAAAACATTAATAAAATTTAAGGATCTTAATTCTTAAGAGAGTTATTTAATATATTGTTATAAGAAGTGAAGTTATTGGTTTAATTGATTGATTTTATTATTTTATTTTTAGTCTTGTCTTCCGAATGGTTGAAGCAGAAGAAGAATACGTAGAACAACTTGAAGTTGTTGTTTCAGGCTTTCTCCGACCTATGAGAATGGCGGCAAGTTCAAAGAGTCCACCTGTAACTCATGAAGACGTCTCTTCAATCTTCTTAAATGTTGAAACTGTCTTATTTTTACATCAAATATTCCTCAAAGGACTTACAGCCAGAATTGAGAGCTGGCCGTCATTGGTTTTAGGTATAGGTACAGTACACTTTACGGGGGGATTGATGAATGAATACTCACAACCTACCCTAATTTTTCACTTTCGTCGTGTCGTAAGTTTGTGCATGAAATGCTCTTTTGTTTTTTAAAACTATCTTCTTCAATTATTTAACTAATTTGACGAGTTAATAACAAAAATATACAAAATTTTGATTTCCTTTTTCTTCTTTCTCTTGCAAAAAAAAAAAGAAACAAAAAAAAAGCTGTGCTTTCAATTTCTATTCATTTTTTTTTAAGTAAATATACAGTGCGGAGGAGATTTTTAAGAATAAGGTTGGGAGCTACTTGTGTCTCATGCTCTTTGCTGGTAAAACAGCGTTGTTATACGATGGTTTTATGTTGGGCAAAAATATATATATTATATTTCTTGAAAAGTAGTGATTAACGTCCAAAAAAGCAAATCCTCGGCAATGATTAGATGAGAAGTTATGATTTTTTGAAAATTGAAATTTTTGGGTTATTTTTTTTGAAACATGTTTGAATACGAGATGAGCAATTCAAAAGAATGTTCAAAATTTTCAATTTTATACTAAAAATTATAAATTCTTTATCTAATGGTCGTAGAGAATAATTATTATTATTGTTTTGAAGTCAAATGCTACTTTTCAATAAACTTTTTAAAATTGTTAAGACTTTCCCGAGAAAATTTTTTTTTTTTTTTTTAGTTTTATTTTATTGATAATGATAAACTAAAAAAGGTATTTTCTGAAGTATTTTTAAGTATTTANTTATTATTATTGTTTTGAAGTCAAATGCTACTTTTCAATAAACTTTTTAAAATTGTTAAGACTTTCCCGAGAAAAATTTTTTTTTTTTTTTTAGTTTTATTTTATTGATAATGATAAACTAAAAAAGGTATTTTCTTAAGTATTCTTAAGTATTAAAAAAAAATTATTCTCTAGCAACGAGCATGAGATAATAGTTATGTAGTTTCTAGCGTTCTTAAGAATCTGTGGAGTACTGTACTTTATATGTACAGTAGTCGACGGATATAAGATGATTGAATTATAAGACCATATTGGCTATTAGACCTAATTTCCAAAATGTGTTTTTGAACTAGTGTAATATATTTGGCATGAGGGAATAATTCGTCATAAGACCTAATTAGTTATACAGTGTGTTCAAATAAGAAGGCGAAATTTTTGAGAAATGATTTTGCGGAAAATCAAAACTCGGTTTTTATGTCATAATTTTTCACACAGTATGAACTGCTCGCTCAAGCTATTGAACACCGTTACTACGAAAGCTTAGTTAAATTTTCTTAGTTTTAAAAGTGTTAGAAGAGCCTAATTTGACAGTTTTGAAAACTCTAGAAAATAAACAGCATATTTCAAAATTTCGATCTACTATGACTAACATTTCTGAAAAGAGCGCAATAGACTACTAGATCAAAGAATGTGATGAAGTTTAGGACATCACCGATTAATAAAATAAGTAACTTCCACAAATTTAATCTTTCGGCTCGTTTTGCAAAAAAAAAACTACCTCTCTTGCATAAAGATCAATTCAATTGAGCAACATACAAAAAATCTGTGAAATTTAAAACATTCTCATTTTGGAATACTCTCCCAAAAGATTAGAACTTAGATGAAACTTCCAGTACTAAATTTAAAAATGTTGTATATAATTTCTAAGTTGTAAAACGTAGCTTATTTTTTTTTTAATTAAAATTTTGTTTATAAATTGTTAGATACTTAGTCTTACAGTGGGGAGAACAGTTGATAGATTTATCTAATAATCTAATAACCTAACAACCTAACAACCTAACAACCTAACACTGAAACTGACTAAAGAATAAATAATTTTTTCAAATCAAATCAAATCAAATCTAGTCGCGAATTTTTGCCTTATTATTTGAACATCCTGTATAAAATCTAATATTTTTGGTACAAAAAAATGATATTATATCTGTAGACTACTGTATTAAAAATTTCATAATTTCATCACTCAGGAGCCATAGTTATTGAAAAAGTAATTTTTTTTTTATCTTAAAAATTTCAATTATTTACAACAAGTCATAAAAATATTTTTATCATAAAAATAGTTAAAAAGTTTACCATATTTAAAAGGTGGAGTCATCAACCCTTCCTCATGTCACTACTTATCACGACATCACGACATTTTTGATACTACCATATTACTTATAAAAATTGTTCCTTTAGAATAATTATATTCCAATCTTTAAAAAAAAAAAAATGTTAACCCCAGGGAGAAAAAAATAAGACAAAAAGGTTTTTTTTTTCTTTTTTTTTTTACTTTCTTCAATCTTGTCGTCAGGTTACCATCATGTCTTGTGCCATATTTCATGTCAAGTGAAAAGCTTTAGTTTATATCGTCATCACAACTGTCTCACAAAAAAAAAAAAACCTACAGATTTGAAAAAATATATAAAAAAAAATATAATATATATTTATTATTATAATAAACATAATGTATTAAAAAAAATTCGCTTTCGAAAGCTTACAGTTACAGCTTACACACTACTTTCTCTTTTTCTCTCTGGTTTAAAAAATATTTTATTATTTTCACTTTCTACTGTACTTGCTTTTAATATCGTCTGATGAGAGTAGCCTGAAGTGATTCGTCATTAGAAAACCAACGAACGAACGTCTTGCACGTGTTTGATTGTTACAAAAATTAATTAATACAATTTTTATTATTATTACCTGTTCGTCTCTCATTGTCGTGATCGTGGTCATTGAGGGACGAATGTTACCTGAGCCCTGCGGATTCAAGTTTTACTTATTTAATTCAAAATGAAAAAAAAAAATACTTTTTTTATGTAATTTACTAACTTTTTTGATTATGATTATGAAGAAATTATTATTGTTTTTTACAGCCATGGNTTTTATTATTTTCACTTTCTACTGTACTTGCTTTTAATATCGTCTGATGAGAGTAGCCTGAAGTGATTCGTCATTAGAAAACCAACGAACGAACGTCTTGCACGTGTTTGATTGTTACAAAAATTAATTAATACAATTTTTATTATTATTACCTGTTCGTCTCTCATTGTCGTGATCGTGGTCATTGAGGGACGAATGTTACCTGAGCCCTGCGGATTCAAGTTTTACTTATTTAATTCAAAATGAAAAAAAAAAAATACTTTTTTTATGTAATTTACTAACTATTTTGATTATGATTATGAAGAAATTATTATTGTTTTTTACAGCCATGGGTAATGTTTGACTCGTTTTTTGAACTTATTGACGTGGAAAGAATATTTTTTATTTTTGAAAATATGTATGGATAATGAGGAATGTGTATTACTGTATTTTTGATCATCACCACTTCTTTTTTTTTTAATTTTTTTTAAATTTCTTCCTTTCACTCTTCCTATTGAATTTCCAAAAATATTTTTAATTCTAGTGATTATGTAAATGTAACCTCCTGATCAAAAGGATGGTTATCATTTTATTTTATTTTATTTTTTAAGTTTTTTTCTTCCTTTCTCTATACCGGGGGGTTGAGGATTTAGATTTAAAAATAACACTAATTTAGACGAAAAAAAAAAAGNACCTCCTGATCAAAAGGATGGTTATCATTTTATTTTATTTTATTTTTTAAGTTTTTTTCTTCCTTTCTCTATACCGGGGGGTTGAGGATTTAGAATTAAAAATAACACTAATTTAGACAAAAAAAAAAAAAAGAAAAAAAAAAATGAAAAGTAATCCTTAGAGTTACTAAAACTTACTAACAAACAAACGCAAGGCTCTTCATTCAATTTTTAGAAAGTAGAGTAGAACCGCAGTCGCTTGAACTGAACATGTTAGGGTTTTAGAGATAAAATAACTAATTTTAACTTTCTTTTTCAATTACTCGCGGTTTTAGGAGATCTCTTTGACATGCTTCTACCGATGCTCTCTATCTATCAAGAGTATGTACGAAATCATCACTACTCACTACAGGTAAGAAGAAAAAAATTTTTTTTTTTTTCGTTTTTTTTTTACTCTATTTTTATACCATTTTCTTCAGAGTAATTTTCATTTTTTTTTTTTTTTTCGGTAAAAAAATTTTTTTTTTTTTTAGTGTATAGGTTTATACAATCGCGTGAGTCTGTCTGTGGCTCAAAGTACTACATTTATTTTATAAATGGAAAAAATTGAGGCAAATGAGTATAGATTTAGGTTGTTAGGTTGTTAGGGTTTGAAAAAAAAAACGAAAACAATAATTTTATTTACTTAACAGTAGGGTAGTGGTTTAGGAAATGTAAGCTTTCAGAAACAAAGTCAATGATGACGTAGTATTTTGTCGAAATTTAATTTTTTATTTTTGTTGAGATTATATGGAAACGCTTTGAAGTAATAACAAGAGTAAAAAAAAATATAAGTAAGGTTTGAAAATCTTCTTGAGAACAAGTCCATATGTTATTCCTTATTTGTTTATAAAAGTGTAAATATTTGTGTACGTAAGTAATGATTCCTAGGGAGAAAAAGTGAAAGCAAGCTTTCACTTTTTAAGTTTTTCAAAAATTTTTTTTTTTTTTTTTTGATAAATGTTGGATAACAAATTATTAGGGGTTGTTCGGTTGTTCGAGCGTTTCTAACTACCTACTCTAAAACGTCGTAATTGTCAAGCTTTTAGTAGTAAAAATGNTTTTTTTTTTTTTTTTTTTTTTTTTTTTCAAAAAAAAAAAAATAATAAATAAATACAAGCGTTTGGTAAGTTAGATGATGAGTGAGTGAGTAGTTGGATGATGGATGATAAATTTTCTCCTCCTCTTTTGAAAATCGAGAACTGAAGCCCACCTTTCACCAAGTTTTGAAGTAGGAGAAAGTAAAAAATTTATACTATACTATTTAGATGACACTTTAGTAAGTTCCTAGCTTCTGACTTTCACTATACAACCTCATCATCAGTCTTATAGATTTTACATATTCAACAGAAGAACAAGAGATTTTGAGATTGATTTAGAAAAAAAAAAAAAAAAAAAAAAAAAAAAAAAACTAAGAAAAAAAAGTCATAAATTCCGTATCAGCCTTCATCCCTGTGCGCCATACTTTCTCTTTGAGATTGTAGAAATTAACCCTTTGACTGTCCAACATTATATTCCTAATTTATTAATTTATAATTATTAAAAATTATAATTTTTTTTTTAAATATTATTTTAATATTAATTTAAAATTAATACATTTTTATCCAGGTTTTGACTGAATGTAAGCAACATGCTCAATTTGCTGGAATTTTGACAAGACTCGAAAACAAATGTGTCTGTCAAGGTCGTTCCCTCGAGACTTTCCTTACATACCCTATGCACCAGGTGAGTTAATTTTGAGTCCTAATTCTTTAAATTATACTTATTAGGTTCATTCCAAGCATTTTCATTGGTTAGTTTGAGTTTCACCGGTATATTGATCTAATTACATATAATAATATATAAATATATATTTTTGTTTAGATCCCACGATATATTATCACACTTCATGAGCTTCTGGCCCATACGCCATATGTAAGTGATGACCTTGAATACTCAATTTTATAAAAAAAAATTTGTGAAATTTTGAAATTTTAAGAGAAATTTTAAAAATTTTGAGAAAAAAAAATTTTTTTTTTTAAATTGATTCTCTTCTGATTGGTTAATAAAACTATAGGATCACGTTGAACGAAGAAGTTTAGNATTTTTTTTTTTAAATTGATTCTCTTCTGATTGGTTAATAAAACTATAGGATCACGTTGAACGAAGAAGTTTAGAAACAGCAAGAACTCAATTAGAAGAACTATCACGACAGATGCATGATGAAGTCAGTGAAACTGAGAATTTAAGAAAAAATTTAGCAATTGAACGTATGATCGTTGAAGGGTGTGACATTCTATTGGACGTCAATCAAGTATTTGTTCGTCAAGGATCCTTGATTCATTTAGTTGATTCAGGGAAAAAAAATCGTCCAAGAATACTTAAATTAGAAAAAGAAGCTGTTCGACAAGCATTTCTTTTTACAAATCATTTAATTTTAACAACACGAGCAACCAATGGGAGACTACATCTTGTTCCAGGTGTAGGTAGAATAATATTAGCTGATTCAACATTAATTGAAGATCCATCAGAAGGTTTTGAAGTTGAACCTCCAGATAATTTATCAATATCATCACAATCAAGTTATTCAGATTCAAGTAATTCACAACTTATTAAAAAATCAATTGAATTAGCTCATGGTGGACTTGATTTTAAAATTATATTGGATACAAAAAATGGTCCAGTAAATATTCATCTCTTAGCTCCATCAGCTCAAGAAAAACAAGCTTGGATCTCAGATATTTCACAGTGTATGGATGTAAGTAATGATTTGAAAATGATTTGATTTTAGAGTCTTAATTTTGATTANTCAGATATTTCACAGTGTATGGATGTAAGTAATGATTTGAAAATGATTTGATTTTAGAGTCTTAATTTTGATTATTTCAATGTGTCAATTTTTAGAACGTACATTTCAACGACCTTCTCCATGGTTCAGACTCCGCCTCTGTGGCTGTANCTTCTCCATGGTTCAGACTCCGCCTCTGTGGCTGTACCACATTCAGTAAGGACAGATCCAAAACTTTTTAAAGATGATGTAGACATTCGATTCTCAAGGACACTTAATTCATGTAAAGTACCACAGAGTAAGTAAAAAAATTGTTTTTTATTTTTAATTTAGGTCATACTGATTTGATTAGTTAAGTTTTGAATATGGTTATGTATTTTTTTTTGATTGTTTGTGTATTTATTTGTAGTTCGATATGCCACACCCAAACGACTGCTGGAANTCAGATATTTCACAGTGTATGGATGTAAGTAATGATTTGAAAATGATTTGATTTTAGAGTCTTAATTTTGATTAATTTCAATGTGTCAATTTTTAGAACGTACATTTCAACGACCTTCTCCATGGTTCAGACTCCGCCTCTGTGGCTGTGCCACATTCAGTAAGGACAGATCCAAAACTTTTTAAAGATGATGTAGACATTCGATTCTCAAGGACACTTAATTCATGTAAAGTACCACAGAGTAAGTAAAAAAATTGTTTTTAATTTTTAATTTAGGTCATACTGATTTGATTAGTTAAGTTTTGAATATTGTTATGTATTTTTTTTTGATTGTTTGTGTATTTATTTGTAGTTCGATATGCCACACCCAAACGACTGCTGGAACGTCTTACAGATTTGAGATTTTTATCAATTGATTTTTTAAATACATTTTTACTTACATATCGAGTCTTCACTGACAGTATTACAGTTTTGGAAGCACTCAAGAAAGTTTACTACTGTGCAGAACCATTGGATTCAACTGGTGAAAAGTATGTCCTTAATAATTAGTTATTATATAATATGTAAAGATACTCTTAGTTGTAACCTTGGAGTATTTTCTGAACAAGTGTGTAATTTTTATATTTTATATATATATATATTTTTTTTTATTTTTTTTTTGAAATAGTATTGATGGGATTGTAAAAGAAGATGACGTGAGACTCGAAGGGTACCGTAGAATTTCTACAGCTTCTACAGTTTCCGGTTATGGAACAGAAAGTGAAAGAGATCCAGCACTACTTTATGACTCAAGAGGACCACATTGGCGTTGGAGTTTTCGTAAAAGTAACTCACTGATAGAATAATTTTCATTGTTGAGCTTATTAGTAAGTAGTAGGTCAATGTTGATTTTTTTTTTGATATGATTTGGGTGTATTATAGTGGAAGAAGAAACAAAATGTCTTCATTTACTTCCTACTCCTGCAAGTCCTCCATCTAGAAAGAAATCTGTAACCTTGAGAGTTGAAGATATTGGAGGTCACTTATTGGTTCCACCTGGAGGTGGAGTTTCAGCAAGTAGTGAAACATTGACAGATCAAGTAAAGATAACAAAAAAAAAAAAAATTAATCATGAAATCCAAATCTTCTGTCGATGAAAGACATTATAATTTTGATTACTTGTTCTTAGCGTATTACAAAGAAGCGACATTCAAGTGTGACATCATTAACTTCTGAAGATTCTGACGAAGACGTACAAGTACCTCCATCAAGCAGTGCAACCAATTGTAAGTCTTTCTAACATACAAAAACAAAAAAAACAACAAGATTTTATCCAAAATGTCAATCAAAGTGTTTCCATTTGTCAATCAAACTCAAGTAAAAGTGTCAATGAAAATGTGTGTGTGTGTGTTTGTTTTTTAGCTCCTTCACAACTACGAAAAGCATCTTCTACCTCAATTTATGCCTCAATCCTTCAACGTCGTGCATNTTTTTTTTTAGCTCCTTCACAACTACGAAAAGCATCTTCTACCTCAATTTATGCCTCAATCCTTCAACGTCGTGCATCCAAACAGAGACCATCTTTTGTTGAATCTGAAGGTGGTGGGAGTTCAAGTACACCACGATCTTCTTTTCAAACACATGGATCTGAATCACCACAAATGAGTAGTAAAGCAGGTGTAGTTGTCACAAGTTCAAGACAATCTCAAAGAAGATCTTCATCTGCATCAGCAGCAGCTGCATTTGCTATTGCAACTGCTGGATCACAAAATTCAAGAATTCCTGGACAGACAGAGATTGTTTTACCTGAAAATGAAGAACTTAAATTTGTTAGACCAAGAAAAGAGAGTGTTCTATCAAGTGCTGCAACAATGCGTGTACTCTCTGTTTTACGTCATTGGGTAGCTAAACATTCTCAAGATTTTCAAGATGATGAAACTACGGAAGGTAAACCATGTTCGAAATCATACAAAGTTAATTAGAAAAGTGTTAATTTTCAAAAAAAAAAAAAAAGTTTTTTTTTATTTTGAAAATTTCTAGCTTCCAGACAGCAGCAAGAAAGTCCAAAGTTGCGTGACTTGACTGTATCATTTCTTGAAGATATCCTCTGTTCTCCAGCACTTCTTCCAACAGAAAATAAAGCTGCTTCTCAATTACTTCGTTTACTTACTCGGGATCAACCAGAGAAAACAGATTTAACGACACTTTTTATGCCCAGCCAGAGTAAAGAAAATATTGAGACTTTGTCAGCTTTAGAAATTGCAGAACAGATGACATTCTTGGATCATCAGATATTTGTCTCAATACGATCAGAGTAAGTAGTAGTCTTAAGTCAAATGTTATGATGATCTTAGTATTAGGTGTCATTTTGTAATTGTGTCAATTTCTTTCAACTTGTAGAGAATTTTTGGGACAAGTTTGGACCAAAGAGAATAAAGATGTGAGAGCTCCTCATATAACATTGATGACAAGACGGTTCAATGAAGTAAGTCGATTGGTTGTTTCTGAAATCATGCGAAGACCTACACAACAAGCACGACTTCAAGCTATGGAAAAATGGGCAGCTGTTGGAGATATTTGTCGGGTACTTCATAATTTTAATGGAGTTTTACAGGTTAGTCGTTGAAATGAAACTCTTTATCGAAAGTTTTTTTTTATATAGTAAATTAACTAAAAACAAATTAATAATTTTGAAATATTGTTATTTTTTTAATTTATTTTGAAGATTTGTGCTGCATTTACTAATTCTGCTGTGTTTCGACTCAAAAAAACTCACGACAAACTAACCAAAACGGTAAAATTTTTTTTTTTTTTTTTTTTAATATTAAGTGCTAATCATAAGGTATCTACAAGAATTATGTGAAATTTGTGCTAATTTTTTGTATCATAGACTCGAGGAACGCTGGATCGTCTCCACAGTCTTGTTGGTGGAGATGGTAGATTTCGTGGACTACGTGACGCCCTTCACAGAGTGGATCCTCCTGGGATTCCCTATTTGGGTTTGAAATTAAATTTTTAATTCTTGAAAATTTGAAAATTTAAAAAATTTGAAATTTTGAAAATTTGGAAATTTTGAAAAATTTGAAATTTTGATTTTTTTTTTTGAAAGAAATCTGTTTAAAATGTTTAAAACTTTGTTTTTTTAAATTCTAGGGATGTACTTGAGTGACCTCACTTTTATAGAAGAAGGTACCCCCAACTTTACCCCAGAAGGACTACTAAATTTTGCAAAAATGAGAATGATTGCTCACGTAATTCGAGAAATTCGTCATTTTCAACAAACTCCATATAAAATTGAACATGCACCCAAAGCATCAAATTACCTTCGTGACTCTTCACTCCTGCTCGATGATGATCAGCTATACAAACTAAGCCTTCTCATCGAACCCAAACAAGGTAGATTGACCTCACAGTCATCAACAGATCGGAAAATTTGAGTAATAACCTAAAAAAAAATCAAATCAAATCAAATCATTTGACCATATAAAATGAAAAAAAAAATCTTCATAATTACACGTCAACGTAACCAATAGAAAAAACATACATGATCAAAAGAGTAGTTAAAAATAGTCTAATAATTTTTACAAAAATCAGACAGACACATTAGAGAAAATTGAAAAAAAAATAATCGTTTAGCGTCCAGTGTTTTAGAAAATTATTATTAGTTTTAGTAGTAATAACTACTAATTAATTAGAAAAAAAAAACAAAAAAAAAAAACAGAAAAATTTTTCACCTTCTTCCTTCCGGTCCACCTTATTCCAAATTGTGCCCTGTTCTTATAAATTCAACCTCATCTTCCTTAAAGACTCACACTAGAAATTAATATTATGAAAAACAATTTCAATGAAATTGTAAATAATTTTTAATTAATTATAATAATTAATTTTAAGTAAATTTCAAAATAAGATGTTTCAAAAAGGGTTTTAAGAGTTTTCTGGTAAAACTTAAAAAAAAAAAAACCCCTAAAAAAAATTTGAAACAAATTTGTAATTTAGACTTTTTAGCTCACCTGTATTTGTCTTTCCATGAATTCTTATCAACATTGTACCAAAAAAAAAAAAAAAAAATCTCTAAAAATTTAAAGACAATCCAAGACTTTTTAGTTTTATAATTTTTATTTTGAACTTTATATAATTATTAATTAATTAATCAATTAATCAATTATTAATTAATCAATAATTGATAAAAAAAANAAATAAGATGTTTCAAAAAGGGTTTTAAGAGTTTTCTGGTAAAACTTAAAAAAAAAAAACCCCTAAAAAAAATTTGAAACAAATTTGTAATTTAGACTTTTTAGCTCACCTGTATTTGTCTTTCCATCAATTCTTATCAACATTGTACCAAAAAAAAAAAAAAAAAAAATCTCTAAAAATTTAAAGACAATCCAAGACTTTTTAGTTTTATAATTTTTATTTTGAACTTTATATAATTATTAATTAATTAATCAATTAATCAATTATTAATTAATCAATAATTGATAAAAAAAAATAAGAGATCTGGGGAAATTAATAATTATTATTACTAATCAATTTGTAGGATTTATAGGAAAAAACCTCCCTTTCTCTAATCAATAATGTCTTCAATAATTATTATATTATTAATTAATTAATTAATATATTATATAATTTTTTTTTCTTCTCATTATTCCTGGATTTATCAATTAGGAGACAGAATCTACAAATTATTTAATTTAGGAATTATGATTTGTAACAATTATTGAAATTATTAATTGTTGTTGTGATGATGGGTTCATTCGTAATTTCTCTTTTTCAATAATAATTATTATTATTATTGAAATTGAGTGCATGGGAGTCAAAATGTGAAATTGTGACAAAATTAATTAATAAATCAAGAGTAAATTAATAAATTAATAATTTGAAAAAAAGTGGAGGTAAGAATTGGGGTTGTCAAGAGAAAATCAAAAAATTTTTGCTCCCGATATTTTGATTTTTTTGAGCTACTTGGGACCTTTCATTGTCATTTTTGGATCTGCAGTGCCCTGGACGAGATAACTTTTCATCGGAATCTCATCGAATCTCCCTCTTTTGGACTTTCATCTCTTCAGGCAGTTGACTCCCAGTCCAGTATATGCTGGGTCTTCCACATCTTTTCGTCAGAACAGTGAAAACTCTATGATAGTGGTTAAAAGTTATATACTAGGACAATCAATCTACTTCTAACAATTAATCTCTAAACTGAGTTTTGTACGGGACCAATTCATAGCTGTTACAACATTCACAGTAGGCCACTAAATTTCCTCATCCACTCATTAATGACAAGCTAAGTCCAATTTTTATTTTCAGTATATGATATGATCCGAGCTACTACGAAATCCAAATTTTGCAGAAAGAAAAATCAAAGATACTATCATATCTCCCTTTTATATCTAGGACACCTGAAACCATAATTTCCTT
>NIPM01000087.1:24186-51733 GCA_002738285.1 Holacanthella duospinosa | reverse complement strand
GAGGAGCTGAAGCTGGAGCCCACGCCGCTAGGACTTACTTCACTAATCCACACAACTCTATCAAAACCTTCATGAAAATTGACTTCAAGAATGCTTTTAACGAAATCAGAAGAGATACACTATTGGAGATAGTAAAGAATAGGCTTCCTGAAATCTACAACTTCGTATACCAGTGCTATCGTCTTCCAAGCCAAATTTTTCATGGGGAAACATCAATTCTCTCAGATCGTGGAGTCCAACAAGGAGATCCCCTAGGCCCAGCTCTTTTTTGTCTTGTTATCCAACCTATAGTCGAACAAATCTCCACCGAATTGAATATCTGGTACCTGGATGACTGTACTATCGCAGATAGCCCAATCAAAGTCCTCGAAGAGGTGAAAAGAATTTTCAACACAGCAAAAGATATAGGACTTTTTCCAAATTTCTCTAAATGTGAAGCATCGATACTTGGAAACTGCGAAGCCGAAGAACTTAATGACATCTATTCTAATCTTGAATTAGTAGTTCCAGGAATCCAAATAATGCAATCTCCCAATGCTTCTCTTCTCGGAACACCAATTTCAAGTGAAGCTATTCAGAATTGTCTTCAACAAAAAATTGAAACACTCAAAACTTTTGGTGAACGCCTGCTGAACATTTCCAAACATTCTGCATTCTTTCTACTACAAAAGTCTTTTTCAATCCCACGATTAATATTTTTCCTCCGAAGCTCTCCAACATGGAAAGAAGAAGATAGTTTAAGATCTTACGACAACACACTGAAATCAATTCTCGAAAACATCACTAATTCTAACCTTTCAGACCAAGCCTGGCTACAGTCATCACTCCCCGTAAGACAAGGTGGACTTGGAATTAAACACTCTGTTGATTTGGCGATTCCGTGTTTCCTAGCGTCATTCAACAGCGTAGAACCCCTCGTATCAGCCTTGCTCCCTTACAATGTTCAAGTCGACCCTTCCGTGAAGTCAGCTGAAGATCTCTGGATTCTAAGAAACTCCGAAAACATTCCTGAAGAATCACTCCGAAAATTTCAGAAGTCTTGGGAAGAACCTCAGAACAGAAAGAGCTTTCTCTCCATCCTTTCATCAAGCTCCTCAGATGAAGACCAAGCTAGAATCTTATCCTCAACCAATCAAGAAGCTGGAGCCTGGTTAGAAGCTTTACCTTCCCCCCAACTTGGAACACTTCTTTCAGATGAAATTTTCAGAGTCTCTTGTGCAATCCGTCTTGGTTCTCTAATTTGTTTCTCTCATTTTTGTTCTTGTGGTTTAGAAGTGGAAGAATCAGGACGACATGGACTTTCTTGCAAGAAAGCAACCGGAAGATTCTCTAGGCATGATGGGATTAACGAAATCATTCTTAGGTCCCTCCGAACAGCCGGCATCCCAAGCATCAGAGAACCCCCAGGTCTTTCAAGACAAGATGGAAAACATCCTGACGGAATGACTCTCGTCCCTTGGTCCAGAGGTAAATCATTGGTTTGGGATTTCACTTGTGTCGACACTTTTGCCCATTCATACATCTCATCCACTAAACAAAACCCCGGAGCCGCTGCTATCATCGCCGAAACAAAGAAAATAAAAAAATATATTTTCATCCCTGAGAACAAATTTCTTTTCGTGCCAATAGCAGTCGAGACTAGTGGAGTTTGGGGACCCAAAGGATTGAACCTGATAAAGAAAATCGGAAATTTAATTCAAATAGCTACTGGTGAACCTCGCTCTACCTCCTTTTTGATTCAGCGCATTAGTTTGGCCTTACAACGAGGGAACGCAGCTGCTATATTGGGAACGTTACCTAAAGGAAAACAGTTAGATGAAATATTTTTTCTTTAATTATTATTTTACCTATACTCCCTATTCAGTTTTAGNTGATAAAGAAAATCGGAAATTTAATTCAAATAGCTACTGGTGAACCTCGCTCTACCTCCTTTTTGATTCAGCGAATTAGTTTGGCCTTACAACGAGGGAACGCAGCTGCTATATTGGGAACGTTGCTTAAAGGAAAACAGTTAGATGAAATATTTTTTCTTTAATTATTATTTTACCTATACTCCCTATTCAGTTTTAGTTTCTTTATGAATAAATAATTTTAATAGATAGAATTGGAATCACATGTGACTTTTTGCAAAAAATTTTCTTTTTTTCTTTTTTTTTTTTTTTTGCAAAAAAATTGCACATGCAAGATTTGAGAGGATTTTTTAACACAAAAAAAAAAAAAGTCTTTAAGCTTTATAAATCTACGCGAAGACGGAATTAAGACTACTACTATTTTGTGTCAAAATTTTAAAAATTCCGTAACAATAATTATTATTATTATTACCAAACGGTTCACACGGTTCAACACCCTCCTTACAAACTGGTTTTGAGCTCATCAAAGATTTTTAGCATATCAAAAAAGAAAAAAAAAATTTTATTTTTTTTTCGCAAATATGTAAAAGTCCATATTAGTAGTGTTTAGCAAATAAGAGAGAAAAAAATGTCACGAATTAGTTTGTTTGATGAGCTATCAATAATATAATTATTCTTCTGTTGACAATGACCTGTTAACTTTCATTGTTTTGACGACATTGTTGACTTGATCAACAATTAATGTGAAAATTTTCTTTTTCCATATTTTGCACAAACATCATGAGATCTCTGATGAACGCGTAGAGTCTAAACTTTAGACTAAACAACTTAGAAAGAAGCAATTTTAATTCATNCATGAGATCTCTGATGAACGCGTAGAGTCTAAACTTTAGACTAAACAACTTAGAAAGAAGCAATTTTAATTCATATCACTAAACAACATTGTATCGTTTTTCTTTTAAAATTTTTTGGAAATTCAGATTTTTCTATTGAAAATCTTCAATTTGAAAAAAAAAAAAAAAAAATTTTTTTTTATCAATCCAATAATTATATTGTCATTGGTCTACATATTATGCAAAATCCGATATTTTGTAAAACCAATAATTAAAATTTTGACAACTAGTATTTACACCAAAAACAACAGCCTAAAAAAAAATTTGACCCCTCATTTTCATTTTCATTTTCATTTTTCAATAATTTACCGTTTTCCTCTACTACATACAAATTTAAAAAATTCGGTTTAAAATTTTAAAACAATTCGCTCTCACTAATAATAACCTAATAAATTTACCCTTTCTTACTAACTTCAAATTTTTTAACCCTTTCTTATAAATCTGAATTTCTTACTTACTAGATGCGTTGTTGTACGCAATGTGCGTACATCAACCTAAAAAAAAAAAAAAACTCACCTAAAAAAAAATTTTTTTTTTAGAATAAAAATTCAGGTGTGAATTATAATTCCTTGCGTTCGTTTGATAAGTTGCATTAACGCAAAGTATGGATTCTCATGCGGATCACGAGAATCATAATAATAAAATCTAGTATATATAAGTAAGTAGGAAATCAAAAAAGTACACACGTGGAATGCCGTCCGGTTCAACTCTTCGTTTAANACTCACCTAAAAAAATTTTTTTTTTTTTAGAATAAAAATTCAGGTGTGAATTATAATTCCTTGCGTTCGTTTGATAAGTTGCGTTAACGCAAAGTATGGATTCTCATGCGGATCACGAGAATCATAATAATAAAATCTAGTATATATAAGTAAGTAGGAAATCAAAAAAGTACACACGTGGAATGCCGTCCGGTTCAACTCTTCGTTTAATATGCATGTAATGGGTCCTCTGGTTTCCATTCTTGCTGCATGATCATATCACCTAAGACTTAAGACTTGAGACTGAAAACAACAAAACATATACGTTAATAAAAAAACAACAATAAAAAAAAAAAAATCAAAAAAAAAAAAAAACACAAAAATCAAAAAAATTTTTTTAAATTAATCCTTACATATCCATATCCATAGTTAATCTCCAGCATCCTATGAAATAATTCTCTATTTCAATTTCCAATCTTTGAGCTAAACTTCCAAATAATTTATTACTCTCATTTATCATCTCTCAATTTTTAGTAATAATATAGGTTTTGTCTTTTCTGTTACATAACCCTTTCATTTCTCAAAACAACAACAATAATAATTATTTTGTGGTAATAAACAAAAAAAAAAAAAATAAAAAAAAAAAAATAAATAAATTTTTTTTTCAAATTTTTTTTTCTTCAAATTTTCATTGTTACTTAAACAACAACAATCTCTTTCAATCAATAATAAATAATCGTTGGGATTCATCAATTAATTATCATCATTACTTATTCAATGAATAATATAAAGAAACATTAACTTACCGCGGTAGTTCCTTAATACAATAATTATAATAACGAATAGAATTTCTTTCTTTTTTGATTTCTTAGCTTAAAATTAGCGTTGATTTATAGGATCCTAAAGGTAAGGTATAGAATTACTGTGTAAGGTTTTGTACAATATAGTTTCCTGTCAATGGGCAGTTCAGTTTCATTTTTGAAGAGTATAATATAAAAAAGGTTTAGTAATTTGTTGACCTCTCCTTGGCACTAGATTATCAGGTTTTGAACTCCAGCAGGGTTCGGAAAAAAATTCATTATTAAAATTTGAGCTAGGAATGAGGAAAAAAAAAAAATTTTTTTTTTGTCAGACCAATGTTGAAAGCTCGATTGTTGGATTTGGAGATACATCTTGTACTAAAATCCGTTTATTTGTCTTTTCCTATAACAAAAAAAAAAAAAAAAAAAAAATATATATAAAAAACCAAACAAGTCAAATAAAGTATTGATGACAATGACAGGGTGAGAAGTATATCTAAAAAGTTAAATACTTA
Source organism: Holacanthella duospinosa (assembly GCA_002738285.1). NCBI lineage: Eukaryota > Metazoa > Arthropoda > Collembola > Poduromorpha > Neanuridae > Holacanthella > Holacanthella duospinosa. Next base: position 46,976 of record NIPM01000087.1, on the reverse strand, counting down.
TAACTTTTACTTATAAGGATAGTTTTTTAAAAATCTTACCCTTTGCCATGTGAAGACATGATATACCATAGCACATCCTCCACAAATTATTGCTAATCCAACAATTCCTGTTGTTACAAGAGCTGGGATTGCAAAACTAAGGTGTGTAAATGTATACAACACTATTGCTGCTAAAAATAAAGGAATTGAGAGGAAGAATCCACCGGTAGCTCCAGCTCGAATTAACGTTACTTTATGTAAAAAGCTCGTCGTACCCGGAGACCCTGTAATAAATAAATAATACATCAAGTTCACTATGTAAATCAAGTCAAAGTCAAGCTTCAAAAAAATTTTTTTTTTTTTTTTGACAAAAAACTTACCGGAAATAGCAAAAAAATATTGCGCAGAGGTCACTAAGAGTACACATAGACTTATAGAGAGACACATGGCTGCAAGACAAAGCGTAACTTCATACATCAACTTGAACTCACTGTCACTTCCACCACCTATCGAGATTCAAAAAAAAAAAAAAAAAAAACGGAAATGAAGACATATGAGAATTGAAAACAAAAAAAAATTTTTTTTTTCCAATCAACTCTTTTTCTTAATTACACTAGTATCAAAATCACTTCAATTAAAATTACTTGAGAGCCAAGTTACTTATTATATTATAGCCTCTGAGGAAGCTGAAGTTAAAGCTGAAGCTAAAGCTGAAGCTGAGTTGCAACATTGTATTGTGATTAGACAACAACAATAAAGCAAAACTGACTACATACTCACTTCCTATTGTTGATACAGATCTTAATTACTTTCTTTTTCTTTTGTTCTCTCTCTTCATTACACATTACATGTACATGTAAAAGGAATGATAATTCCAGTCAGAAATTAGAGTATTAACATTTTTTTACAAAGACGTTCTTAGCACCTGTTAAGTTCATTCAACTCAATAATAACTAAACATAGTTTCATATTGTTGACGATGAGCTACTATTTTATAGTCTTTGAGCTAGAGCTTTTAAAGAGTTTATAAAATTAGCAGCCTAAGGAGAAAATTAGAATAATGAAATTTGAAATCATAATAATAGTATTGTTGAAAAGTCATTAAAAAGAAAAACAATATGAGATTAACCCTGTTGAAAATTATATCAGTTGATTAGCAATAAGTTTGTCTTTAATGCTATTTCTATTTACTTAACACATCGTTAGTGTCATTCAACCCTTAAGGGTCTAGCGTCTAGAAATGTATCAACCCCATTGCATTATTAGTCTTTGATATTATTTTTTTTTCTCTTTCTTACCGCTCATATTGAGTGGCCAAACAATTTTCAAAAGGAAGATGAGTGAATTGAGTGCTAGGAGTAGAGAGAGGACTGACAACAGTGAAAGAGACCTGAGTACTCCTTGTCGAAAAGTACTCCCAGCTCCTGCATGGAGATGTGGTGTTGAGTGATTAGCTGTAGTTGATGTAAGATCAAGATGATGATGGTGGAGACTTGGTGGAGGTGGGACTGTATGTGGTGGTGGATTTGAAGTAAAGAAAACATTTCCATTTTGTTTTGGTTGGGGTGAGGTAGGAGTTGTATGACTCTGACTGTGGTGACCACTTTGTGATCGAAGGTAAGGGTGGTGACCTTGTCCACGAGACCCCCGGGAATTATCCAAATAAAGTCTAGAATTATGTGTACTTGGGTAGGACTGATCCAAGTAACCTAGGAATCAAATAAAATAAAAATTATAATAATCTCAAATCTCAACTAAAACAACAACGTGAAAAATTCTTTAAGCTCTTATGTAATAATTCACACAACGACGAGAAGCAAACAACTGGAAATTCTTTGGACTTAATCTTTTGGAATTTTTATAATCAGTAATGGACCCAGTACTCTTTTTTTCTTGTTCTTTTTTTTTTATACTAAATCCAGCTATTGTTGGACCACGTAGTATCAAGAAAAATCTTTATGATACAAAGATACTAAAAGAACAAGTCTCCCAAAAGTCCAGGAATTTCTCTTTTGTCATGTCCAGCCAAAAGTCATGACAATCCAGCGAGTCATCAAGAATGGACTTAGAAGAACTACACAGCTTGATCTATGTAATGTAACTAGTAGTTAATTGTCCCGGTTTTTTTTTGTAACTACCTGAGTCATAGAATGAAAAAAAAAACTTACTTTGACTATGGGAATGAGCATGAGCTGGACTAATATGACCTTCAAGGAACCGTGTAGGATCGGATATATTTTGTTGATGAAGTAGTCGTTGTTGATCCTGATGGATTTGGACACGGTGAAGAGATGCAGATGTGTCACCTGAGTGGGACGAACTTGTCAAGGGATGTGGGGTAGGCACTGTCACTCCACTAGTTGTACCATAGTGACTACTAATTGAATGCTTCAACATTTCTAAAAATAAAATTTAAAACAATACAGATTAATTACTATTATTATCAGTAGGAAAGTTGGGAAGGGGACTTTAACTCTTTAAGTTAGGGTCAGTGACCGTTAAAAATTAGACACTTAACGCCTACTCACTTGTGACAAGAATCAAATCCGAGAATTCTGGGCACGTGGAGAGCACTTAACTGTAATTTCTTCATTACTGAAATGATGATGCCCTTTCAGAAGTTAAAATTTACAAAATAACTTAAAAAATATTCCCTGCTGTGATTTCCTAAATAAAAACTCTGGGAATGGATGAAATTTTACCAGACATGGAAAAGCGATGTAAAATGATTGCAAAAATCCTTCATTTCTGGAGCAAAATTACAGTGAAAACGCCCATTCTTTTTGTAATAAAGTAATCGTAGACTCCCACGGAAAGTAAAAAAAAATGACATGAGATGCGAAGTGAACGACTAAAGTTTCAATTACCACCGTGGAAACTGTGGTTTCCCTACCAGCTGGAGATGGATTGAAATATTTTCTACTCAAATTCACCAGATATGCTTAAAATCCTTGTTCATTTTACATTTTGCTCATTCTAAACCGGCTTTTTTAGACTATGTAAATTATGAATATGATGTAGTATGAACAGAAAAGATCCAATTCATATAAAATACATAGAGAAATTACAACAATAACCCAGCTCTGTTTCTCCATTGTCATCGACAGTCTCATCATCTTTAAAAATATGCAAAAATACTATCTACGCCTGGATGAATTTGGACTAGAGGCAGATGTGACTTGGACGTGTAAGTTATCATCCTAAAGAGACTCACTCAGGTCATTTGATTCAACAGTTTGGTTATCTCCGTTTGTTCTTCTATGATGCCTGAGAAAACAATAGGCAAAAGAACGCCCTCCAGAAACCAATTACATCTCAGAGCCAACAAACAATTTCACCTTCTTCTTCACCTGCTTCTAATACATACTTTGGACATAATCTATTATACATTCAAAATAAGATGAAAAAGATGATGAAGAACCTGAGAGAGTCTCATGGGGTGGGAGCTCAACAGATTCGATTACTCACCAAAAAATCACATTCCTCGAGGGAAATCATCAGTAATCAGAATGACTAAATTTCACGGGTCCTTTAGTATTATTATTAATCCTAGAATTCCCAAATGAGTATTGAATCATTTTACTCACCAATTTTTTGCACTTTAATCAAAGGCTTACAAATATGTCCAATTAGGAAGAAATGCTTCATCTGCAGAAATGTAATCATGCAAGTTATGAGTTATGTGATGATTCAGAAATAACTTCTTACTAGTAAAAACAAATTCAAAAACACTGCACAAAATTTGATAATTAGGATTTTTTTAAATTGATTTACTTTTTACTTTACCAATAACTTTACTTTACTTTACTTTATTGATTTACTGTTTACCAATAATTAAGTTCAAAAATTCAAATCCTTCATTTTTCAGCCAATCAGAATCAAATAAATTTGAATACTCAAATCTAATTGGTTAAGATGTTTTAATTTTGAAATTTTGAATTTCCCTCCTAATAAGAACAACATATTTACCACAGATGTAAATTTGTCAAAAATAAAAAATCGAAATTTATTTTTCCACAGTTATCCACAACTGAAATTAAAACCGACAAAAATGAAATCAAAAACCAAAATTTTTGTTTTCAAGTTTATCTGAAACCGAAACCGAAACATAAGTTTTATAAATCAAAAACAAAACTAAAACCTACTTCATCGAGTCAACGTGATATTAAAAACTAACCGAAACCGAAACTTCTCCAAAGACAAGATTTATTTCATTCAACAAGTAGGTACAAAATTTCAATTTAAAACTTGATTCTTAATTACAAATTTATTTTTTATTTTTTGTCCACGAAGGTAGTACAAATTATGTTAAACCACGCAATATTTCAATTAAAGAAAAAATAAGCTACCTAAGAAATTTACTCACTGCTAAAATCGCATTTAACAACTAAAAGTCATATATTAAAGAATTTCACAAGATTATATACTATACAGAATTGTATTTGCTAGTGTATATTGAGGAAACACAGTGTGAATATTTATTCAATTCTTATTTCAATATTCAATATTTATGTTGGATTTAACCAAAAAATGATTTAACTTTAACAATTTCTAACCAAATTTCTAACTTTATCGATGAAATATAATATTAATGAGAAATTCTTCATTATGTTGTTATGTAAAATTCTTCATTATGTTATTTAGTTAAATATAACCAATAAATCCAAAATCCAAAATCGATCCAAAACCAAATTTGAATTGGGTGCATTTAGGGTGGTCGAAAAATTTCAGTTTTTAACAAAAAAATATTTTTTTTTTTTCAGATTTTTGCATATCTTTACAAACCATGACATTTTAAGACGTTTTTTTTTTTATAAATAATACTAGTGTTGCCCCGAAGCTTCGGCTGCCAAATCGGCCATTTTTTCAATTTTACCGAAGCATCTGCTTCGGCGTTGATTGTTTCAGCTTCGGCGGATTTGCCGAATCACAAGTCGAAGCAGATAATGTGTGGAAATAGTTAATTTATTCCGGAATTAATTATTATAAATTCGTAAATTATTCAATTCATTGAAATAACCTCCACTTCCTCTTCTGATTCATTCATGATTCGTGTATGCTGATTTAATTTACTCGTATGTGTGAATTTTAACAAATCGATAGAAATTTCTAAAGTGGTAAATATTAAGATTTGAAAACTAGTGAATGACGTAGACGTAGTAAAATCGACAACTTCGAAATGTAAGAAGAAACAAAAAAATTGTAATACGCATGCGCAAGTGATTCGGCAAATGCTTCGGCCAAAGCTTCGGCAAGCCGAATCAATGGCAGCCATTATTTGAACGAAGCCGAATCACAACTTTTTCCGCTTCGCGGCAACACTAAATAAAACTGTTTCAAACTTCTTCAAATGTCTTGATTCGTGGAAATATGCAAAAATAAAAAATTTTTTTTTAATTTTCGACCCAACCCAAACTCAAACCTGAAACAGAAAATTGTTTTTTTCGGTGCCAACTGACAAAATGAAATTGAAATTGAAATCGAAAACTGATTTATCATCTCGATCGAAACCGAAATCAAAATTTTTGTATCGAAACCAATACCAAAACTAAATCGAATATTCGATTTCGATTTCGGTAAAAATTACATATGTGATAGTTACTCATGACCTAATAATTCAAAACCCCGCGAAAATTTCAAAATTTTAAAAACGTTTTAGGAAATCTATTGTCATTCGCATTTAAACTCACCTTTTCAAAATTCCAATTAGAATTAATCAAGATTCAAGAGTGTAGTTAACATCCATCCGTAGCACTAACAAGAATCAAGAATCTTTCAAGACCATGACAAAGTGATAAATTTATCTTCATCAAATCTTGTCTTGAGAAAAATACTTAAAAAATTTGTCTTGTGATCTTGAATAAATGGAAGGTGTGGCAGATTGCGGGTTGGTAATGACAATAATATCAACAATCCCTTCCTTCTCATTGTTAGAGACGCTCCTCTTGCTTCAAATCCAATCACAATATGACTCCTTCAATGACTGGTAAGCAGACTAACCTTAAATAATTGTTTTATCTTTCAACTGTACCGTTTCACTAACAAAGTCTTCTTCAATTTCGGTAGAACTCGATGACAACATAAGAGGATAAAAACGAATTTTTGCACCACTATCAATAACTACCACCAACCATCATACCACTGCACCACCACCGTGCTCGGCTATGTTGCTCCAATTGTATGTATATGTAAGTATTTATAGCTTGGACGTGAGCCAGTGTACCTTAGAAACCTGATGGTGATGGTATTTTAGAAGCTTCTTGAGTCTTGGTCCATTGACCATTATGGACATTGCAAGCTGAGTTGCTTCCTTACTCCTTGCTTCTTGCTAGGTTCAGGAAGGACTGGACGAGTTGTTCGTGTTCCTAGTGAAGTGGAACTTTTAGTGAATTGAATAAAATGCTTCATCCCTCTTCCCTTCGTTATCCATAAGTTGTTGTGTCTACCCGGTACAACATCTGTCGTAGTCAAAATCAACCGACCGACCCCTCCACTTTACAAATATTTTAATTATAAAGAATTTGACCAACATGAGTTTACTTGGGCATTTTTTTTTGTCAACTTTCACTCGACCTGTAGTACATAAAAAGTGAACGTAATCGATGTCTTTTTATGGTTTTCAGGATTATGGTGAGTTGTGGTAACTTATGGTGCTTCATCATCATTGATTCATCGCTACTTTATCATCATCATTGATACTTCTTAAATAATGAAGTGAAGAGAACAATCGGTAAGTAATGAAACTGATTCTTTATCTTTAACCTAAGAGTTCAAGCAACGACAGCCTGAACTGTTATGTTTCTGCATAAAGCCTGGGCCTTTTTTTTTTCTATTGTTTGATGAGGTAACCCCATAGAACTTAAAGATTCAAACCTCGGGTTTTTGAGCCAAAGAACGAAGAAAACTCTGAAGGTCGGTTGAAAATCCCTCGTGGAATGCCGGTTGAACCAACAACTTCTACTTTCTTACGTACTCTCTCTGGAAGTGCAAGAAGGGGTTGAGGTTCTTTTGATTTTTTTTTAATTCCCTGCTTCAAACCTTTACTACTACTTCATTTCANAATGAAACTGATTCTTTATCTTTAACCTAAGAGTTCAAGCAACGACAGCCTGAACTGTTATGTTTCTGCATAAAGCCTGGGCCTTTTTTTTTCTATTGTTTGATGAGGTAACCCCATAGAACTTAAAGATTCAAACCTCGGGTTTTTGAGCCAAAGAACGAAGAAAACTCTGAAGGTCGGTTGAAAATCCCTCGTGGAATGCCGGTTGAACCAACAACTTCTACTTTCTTACGTACTCTCTCTGGAAGTGCAAGAAGGGGTTGAGGTTCTTTTGATTTTTTTTTAATTCCCTGCTTCAAACCTTTACTACTACTTCATTTCATTTCATTTCTAGACATTAAAGAGGTATTCCTCTTCATTCAGAAGCATCTCGCACAAGCACGACGACATTCTTAACAACTGTTACTTTGTTGTGAATGATTTAACAAGGGTCATAAAGCTGATATTTTGGGTTAAGAGTTTTCATTCAAAAACAAAAAAATTTAGCCTTCAAAAATCAGCACTATTCGGAGACACTTTAAAGGTATAATTACTAACAGAATCCTAAAAACCGGCTTTACGCTTCACTTGAAACAGTTTCAATTGAATACAGTTTTGAAATGATATGGCTCATTTAACTTTACACCGAAAACTCTGTCAGAATTAGACAAAAAAAAAAAAAAAAAAAAATTTTTTTTCAAGGTGGTACATTTTGACCATTCGATTTACCGAACATTGTTTAAAATGGACATCAAAATAATTTTTTTGAAACTGTTATGTTGACATGTGATGTGAGAGGTCACCAAAGGTCATACTGATTTTGAAGACAGAGACCTTCTGAGCATTGGACTAAATACTACAAATGACAAATTAGATCACCATTGGTCAAAAAAAAAATGGTCGAATCATTTTAAGGTTACCACCATTGGTAAAGAAAATGGTCGAATTGTTTCAATGCTAATTTGTCGAGAAACTAAAAATTTCTTTGTGCAAAATTTCGTCCAATTNTTTTGAAACTGTTATGTTGACATGTGATGTGAGAGGTCACCAAAGGTCATACTGATTTTGAAGACAGAGACCTTGTGAGCATTGGACTAAATACTACAAATGACAAATTAGATCACCATTGGTCAAAAAAAAATGTTCGAATCATTTTAAGGTTACCACCATTTGTAAAAAAAATGGTCGAATTGTTTCAATGCTAATTTGTCGAGAAACTAAAAATTTCTTTGTGCAAAATTTCGTCCAATTNGAAAATGGTCGAATTGTTTCAATGCTAATTTGTCGAGAAACTAAAAATTTCTTTGTGCAAAATTTCGTCCAATTCTGACACCACCTTTTGTATCAAATTACTTAGATATGTATCATGTTCCATTCTGTTATGAATTCATTAAAAATTTGATGTAATAAAGTATGGGTCTACACAACCCTTTACTCTTTACATGATATATATGGGAGTACACCTGTCCTATAGCTTAATAGCTTAGCTCCTTCCGTTCGGTTTGTAACCGTTGACTTGGGGTTGGTCGTTGGTTGGTCCAATGATAAAATACTACCGGATATAAAATACTAAATACTATGCTAAAGTTTTTTTTTTTTTTTTTTTTTTTTTTACTCTACTCATGAGAGAGTGAGTGCATGAGGAATTGATTTCCTGTTTGTATTAATATACAATTAAATTTTGAAATGAAAAAAAAAAAGTCCCCAGGACTTGTTTCGTAGATATCAGTCTGCTATTACCTGTGAGTACTTCACTTCAACCAACGGTGAATGCAGCAGGTGAAGCGGTCAAACTGCTTCAAGGTAGTGGTAGTGGTAGCGGTAGCGGTCAAATCCATTCTCTCCTTTCGCAAAAATTTTCATTATGAGCATGACCATGAGTTATAGTATAACCTATTTGGTTTTAAATTCAATAATAATAATTAATAATTTCATATTTATTGACACAACTTTGATTCATTTTGTAATAATCCCAACTNCCTGTGAGTACTTCACTTCAACCAACGGTGAATGCAGCAGGTGAAGCGGTCAAACTGCTTCAAGGTAGTGGTAGCGGTAGCGGTCAAATCCATTCTCTCCTTTCCCAAAAATTTTCATTATGAGCATGACCATGAGTTATAGTATAACCTATTTGGTTTAAAATTCAATAATAATAATTAATAATTTCATATTTATTGACACAACTTTGATTCATTTTGTAATAATCCCAACTNTAAATTCAATAATAATAATTAATAATTTCATATTTATTGACACAACTTTGATTCATTTTGTAATAATCCCAACTTAAACTAATTTTAGTAAATTACACCTATACACATTTTACAACAATTAGTAGTCAATCTCAAGTAGTTGATAATAATAAGAATGAACAAACTACAAAAAAATTAACCCTTTTGCACAACAACAAAAAAAAANCTCAAGTAGTTGATAATAATAAGAATGAACAAACTACAAAAAAATTAACCCTTTTGCACAACAACAAAAAAAAATTTTTTTTAATAGCTGAAATTACTCGTCACTAAATTAAATAGTAGATACTTGTGTTGATAACAATAGAAATAAGCAGGAGGTATTGAAAAAACTCATTTGATTTCTATTTCATTGTCTTTTGGTAGTGAAAATTCTGTTTTGGAAAAATTGAACATTAATTAATTGTTGACTTGACTACTCCTATTTAAGGACTCCATAAAATGCTTTTAGTTCTTATTTGTACATTTTTGAATAATAATAATAATAAGTTGTTATTATTATTATTTATTCGTACATTGTTCCTGCAAAGCGTTAAGGAGATTGTGTTGAAAGCAATAAGCATGGGAAAAAGGATTTTAAATTACATAGAGAGGTAAAATTGAAACTAAAAAAGCAATTTTGATTTCCCATAATGTTAATTATTACAAAGAAAATTACTACCTGGATGTTATGGACATTGTTAGAAATATTGAGTCTAGTCTTGTTCATTGTTGATTTTTGATTTTTGATTATTAATAATTATTAATTACAATCTCTCAGAGAGAATAGCAGAACCCCGTTTAATTGGATTAGTCCGTAGAACCCAAATCATAAGAATCATTGAAGCAATTAAGACCACTCCAAGTGTGTTAATTATCACGGCTTCTGTCACTTCCAATCTGTACTTACTGTTTGGTTCCGCTTCTCTAAAGGAAACAAAAATTACCACATTATACTTAAAAAAAAATGAATTTAAGGTTTCCATTTGTAAAATCAGGTTTTAATTGGAATTGTAATAATAACCTTGATTTCAGGTTTATAAATGATCATATTAAAAGATTGGTTTTTGATTTTGATTTGATTTCTGTAAGGATTTCAAAATTTTTTTGTTTTTGATTTGATTTCTGTAAGGATTTCAAAATTTTTGGTTTTTGATTTGATTTCTGTAAGGATTTTAAAATATTAAATCACCTTCTCGGACTTTTCAATTGTTGTTCTAATTTGAAAAATATTATCTTATATTTAAGAAACGAAGGGATTATTTTTCATNTATTAAAACACCTTCTCGGACTTTTCAATTGTTGTTCTAATTTGAAAAATATTATCTTATATTTAAGAAACGAAGGGATTATTTTTCATTGTTTTTGTTTCCAAATTTTTGTTTGGCTTTTGGCTGTAATTCTGCTTAATTATTAACCGCTCAAGCTGGTGCTGTATTATTGATTATGATTAGTAAGTAAGTAGATTTTTTGTTAATTATTATTTCTGCATTATTAAAAAATTTGGCACATAATAGTGTAACCATTAGCCAAGCTATATAGAACTCGCTTTTTTTTTGTTAAATTATTAGTGAGTAAAATTGAATTAGTTAATTGGAGGTAAAAGAATTAAGAAATTATAAANTGCTGCATTATTAAAAAATTTGGCACATAATAGTGTAACCATTAGCCAAGCTATATAGAACTCGCTTTTTTTTTTGTTAAATTATTAGTGAGTAAAATTGAATTAGTTAATTGGAGGTAAAAGAATTAAGAAATTATAAAACATAAGAATAATATTTGGATGCTCAAGCGATATGACTTGACCTTGACATACAAACATTACAATACATACAATGCCTCTCATAAATTTAACTTAAATATATTTAAGTAAAATACTTGATTACAAATACATTGAGATCAAATCAAAAAGTCAAATTAGAGTGCTTTCTATCATTCATTATTAGTGGTATGGTGGTTATTTTATTTACTTTGTATTTGTATTTATACTTTTTGTGTGGTAAAAAGCACGGAAATTTTAATTCTTTAATTCAATCTCATTGTATTTGAAAATGAACGTAACAGAACATAACGATTTGTTATGGCTAATAAATCTATAGGACGTAACAAAATAATAAGCACAACAGAGCACACTTATAAAAACTGATAATTTGAATCTTTTAAAAAAATGTAATTTTCTTATTATTTGTTATTATGTATTTTTTTTTTTTTTTTTTTTTTTTTTTTTTTTTNTGTCCTCTAAAATAATATGGTCAGAGGTCAGTATGGTAGGTCATTCTGAGCGGTGCTCTTCTGCCAGCACGTGCATTGATTGTAAAGAGCATAGAGATTGCAGCCGCTGCAAGTACTGCTCCTAATACATTAATGTAGATTGATTCTTCAGTTTCCCAGATTTCATAGCCTCGGTAATTGTTGGAAGAGTTGCTGTTAATGAGTTAAAATTTTAGAATAAATTTGTAACCATGACGACCGTTTTTTTTTTTTTTTTTTTTTTTGAAACTAGATGCTATTTATATAATTTTGAATTTAGGTAAAGTGCAGTAGATTTAGTGTGATTGCTGTAGTTCGAATAGTTTAATGGAATTTGATGATTCTAACCTCTGTGTAAACAGTAAGGTTACGTAACTTTATGTTACATAACCTTATGTTACATAAGGTGAGATCATACAGGGTCAATTTAACGCGCTTTATATAATAATTTTTATAATTTGTTGCTTCATTTCATTTCCTAAAAAAAAAACTATGAGTTTCCAGGTGTAAAATTTTTGAAAATGAAATTTTTACACTTACTTGTAGTGTAGTCATTAGGAAATGAAATGAATTTAATATAAATTTGATGAAAATTTTTGGTAATTTTCATACTTTAGTGAGAAGAAAGCAGTTTCGGTCAATCCAATAATAGCAGTAATACAAGCCATAACAAATGTGATGATACCAAATGTGGAATGTGTTGGAATAAGAGCTGCTCGACAGGCAGCAGTTCCACCTTCACAACACAATAGAATCAGGAAACTGAAAAAACCGACCACGAACTGTCAAAAACAGAAAGAAAAAAATTGATATTATTATTTTGAAATTGAGTCTTTTTTTTTTGTGTATTATTAGAAATTATTATTTTTTTATTTACCTGAATAGCAAAGAGTCCCATTGTGGCGAGTCCAAGCCATGAATGAAGAGAATAGAAATGTGGGATTTTTGGAAATGCTAAATCATGCGACTCCCAAATTGTTAAAAATCCAATTGCAATACAAGCAATTGCCAAAGAATGAAAAATTGTATGGAGTAATTTAACAATCAACTTCCGACAGCATGTCATCAGTCTGTAGAAGAGCATAGCTAAAAGAAAGAAAAAAGAATTCAAATAAAATTTAAACTTATTCGTAAAGTATTAAAAGTTTTTTTTTCTTTTTTTTTTATGTTTTGTCAGTAAAGGTTAGGTTTCTTACAGAATCCTGAAAAAAAAATGAAACCACCAATCATAAGTGTCGGATGGAAATTGAATTTGACTGGGAACTGATTCAATTTCGGATGTCTCATGATGTCATCCTGTAATATAGAAAAAAAAAATGTAGAAAAAATTTTCAATTTTCAATTTTGAAAACACCGGAGGCAGTTTTAAGCGGAAGTTAAACACCATATTATTATTTATTAAGAAAATTTTGCAGAAATGTGTAAATCTGTCTCTTTTAGTTTTTTCAAGTTCGANGAAAGAAATGTGTCTCTTTTAGTTTTTTCAAGTTCGAATTTCAACATAATTAAAAAAAAAATTATTATTTTTTACTTCATTGTTTTAATTTTATTAATAATTTTTTTTAAATTATTATTGATTAATTTTATTAGGTTGTTAGGTTTTTTTTTTAGGTTGTAGGTTATTACTTACCCAACCAAATCCACCTCCGTACATGAGAACCCAAAACAAAATCAAGGCCAAGGAAGCAATGAGGAAGACGCTTGTCAAGAGCATCGAAAAAACAAAACCTATTTTGCTCACCATCCCCACTGACTCTTCTTCTTTTGTCCTGTAACAATGAAATTATATAATTGAGATGATTCATTGTTATTTTTAAATTTAATTGTTTCCTAATTTTACCAAGTTTTTTTTTTTTTTTTTTTTTTTTGTTGCGAATCGGACACCTTGTTATTAATTAATTATTTATTTATTTCGTCATTTAGACTTTCACCACAAACTTTGGAATTAGGAAAATTTATACTTTTTTTTTTGTTGTTGTTAATTATGGACGAGGAAAAGATTTTTAGGTTATCCAATTTCTACTCAACTTTGACTGATGATGTCAACCGGAAGTAATTGATTAGTTTAAATTTGGTTACTTTTGGTTTTTCTTTTTTGGGTATAGAATTGGACGAAAGTTGTTTGTTTTAAATGTTTAGGTTGATTAATAATGTATCACTGGAGAATAGAGAGAATCTGGGAGTTCAATATCCCATATCCAATATTCATAGTGGTTACTTTTTTCAATGGTAGAATTAGAATTATTTGCGTCGTTAAAAAAAAATTTTTTTTTTCTTGCTAATTTTTTTTATTTTTGTCAAAAAGTTTGAAAATCGATAGGATTGATTTTTTTTTTTTTTTTTTTTGAAGAATTAGTAAAGAATTGAAATTGGGTGCGTGATAAGACCATCGGATGATACGGAAATGATATAAGTTAGAGACATTAGTTTAGTTTGAAACGCAATGTCTTTTTGAGACCTTGAAGACTATAAGACTGAATGAATTTGCGGTTTAAGTTGAGTTTTGTGAATCATAAGAGTTCAATCAACCCTTTGGTTCCTTATAAATTATTATTGAATTTGAATAATAAGAATGAAAAAAAAAAGAAAAAGAAAGAGAGTAGTTTTTAGTTGTAGTGGTCTCATCCATCAGGAATGGATTGACTACTGTGTGAATTTCTCCAAAAGAATTAAAATTATAATGGAAATTAAAGATTAACATTTGTAAAGGTTTTTCTAAACAAAAACAAAAATCCATTAGACAAAACCACTTTCACTTTTTTTTTTACTTTTTGTGTAATTAAAATGAGACAATTTTACTTGGGGTCATTGACTTGAAATTATACTTCTTTTAGTAATTAGGAATGGTAAAATGTTTTGAGTTGAAGAAACGAGAAGTAAATAAATATTTATGTGGTTCCTAGAGTTGTTTTTCTAATTTTAACTTTCAAGTTTCAACTGTTAGGAAAACAGTAAGATTTTTTTTTTTTTTTTTTTTTTTTTTTTTTTTATTGATACTGGTTAGAAATAGATTTTATAGAAATTTACTCCCACACCTTGATAATTTAAAATAGTAAAATGAGAAATAATGATAGATTTTTTTAAGTGTAGATTTACTTAAAAAGGTAGTAAAAGCACAGCTCACAGTGTGTCATATTGTTGTAACCCTCTATCTAACAATCTAACAACTTCCTTTTTGAAACCTTGGAATAAGATTAGATTTACTCATATCACGTGTAACAAGTTGTTGGAAGTGTTACATGTGATACTGGTGGTAACAATGAGTATAAGGCAATAATGGTAATACCTTAAAAGTTATAGATGTAAAGATTATGGTTTACTAATAATAATTATTCAAGGTGTGTGACAAAATTAATAACAATATGAAGGCTGTTGAGGTAAAAATTGAACTCTTGATCTCCTATTGTTAACTATTTTTCTATGGATATATGCATACAAAGTTTATAATAGTAGACTTGAAATTTAATTTTTTGATGAAACTGTGGTAATTTTTGACAAGATTCAAATTCAAAATCTTTAACTTTTGTTTTTGAAGTAATTTAATAATTGAAATGATACATTTATTTATTTTATTATTGTTGTCGTTGCGTGTCACTTGTTAACTTTCTTTTTATTTAAATTTTTGGAATTTATACCTAACATCTCAAGTTTTAACTGTTAGATGGTAGAATTCAAATATTAAATTTTTTTTTTTTTTTTTTTTTTTTTCTTTTTTTTTTTTTGTTGTTGTGCAAACGGCGTGGTGTCGTTTGTTTAAAATCTATTAATTTGATTTTGCAAATAATTTTTGATTTAAAATTTTTTATGGATTGTTGGACTATTTTCAATATTTTTATAGTCAGACTATAACTACAGATTTATTTATTACTGGTTGGCATCATTCATTGCTTAAAATCTGAGTTATGTATTAAAGTCATATGACTAATGGAGAAGTTTAGTATTGTTTTCGTGTTGAACCAACTAAATTTTCAATTTTGAACGCTTCATGTTGGTTTAATTTTTAGTTTCTATACCTTAATGAACGGCATTAAATGAAAAAAAAAAACATCAACAAAAATCTTGTCTTGTCTTGTGGTTCCTAATGAATTTATAAGGAAAATACCATGTGGTTTGTGTTTTTCACACACCCATCATCCTTAAATGGTAACTAGATGAGAATTCGCATTAATTGAACAATATGCTAATTTTTTTGAAAGAGAAAAAAAAAACAATGGATAATATTACATCTTAAACATTTTACACGCTGCTGTTGGTATTCACATGATTATTAATCAACAACGGTTTACAATACAAGATTTCATTCCTACAGTAGTTTACTCAATAATAATAACAATCATTTACTTGTAAAAACTGGTTTTTTAAAATAATAATAATATGTAATATGTAAGAATAAGTTGTATGAAGATTCGATGAAGGAAATTTAGACGCCGAAAATCCGGTTTGTAAATTCGACATCCAAAATCCGGTGTTGTTAATCCGAAGTTTAGAAAATTCGAAAAAATTTTTTATTTATTTTTTTTAAATAGTCTTTCAGAAAAGTTTTAAAAATAGGCAAGTGAAAAGTTAAAAAAAATACTCATTGATATAGAGTAGCGATATGCCAATATTATAATAATTTTGAAAGAAAATCATTTTTATACGAACTAAAAGTTTCGGTATCGGTTTTTTTTTTTTTTTTTTTTTTTTTTTTTTTTTTNGTCGGATTTTTGTGGGGTAAATTTTAACAGGTAGGATTTTTTGTATATCGGGTTTTCATATAATCGTAACAATAATGCGGTCGGATTGCTAGAGGCATTATAGAAATTTTTTTTTTCTTCACATATGCATAGATAGGAAGATGAATTCATGAACTTAATTACAGGTTGATTAAAGCTATGTAAGCTCCAAGGTTTGGAAGACCTATTAAGTATAGACTTATCCACAAAGTCCCGTTTTTATACCTTTACAAAATACCTAAGATAAGAAAATTATAAAAGAATAATTAAGTATTCTGAAAAAAAAACCTTATGTTAGAGAATCAAGTCATTCCTATTGAGTTTGACAAAAAAGAATCAACCAAGTGACACTTCAAATTACATAGTNAACCTTATGTTAGAGAATCAAGTCATTCCTATTGAGTTTGACAAAAAAGAATCAACCAAGTGACACTTCAAATTACATAGTTTAATACTACTTTTTTTTTTTTTTTGGAAAACTGTAAAGAATTCTTAGATGTTCATCAGGTGGTAATTATTGTTTTATAATATNCCCGTTTTTATACCTTTACAAAATACCTAAGATAAGAAAATTATAAAAGAATAATTAAGTATTCTGAAAAAAAACCTTATGTTAGAGAATCAAGTCATTCCTATTGAGTTTGACAAAAAAGAATCAACCTGACACTTCAAATTACATAGTTTAATACTACTTTTTTTTTTTTTTTTTTTGGAAAACTGTAAAGAATTCTTAGATGTTCATCAGGTGGTAATTATTGTTTTATAATATGTAATTTGGCAAAATAATCTGGATTTACTACCGCAAAAAAATTATATGGGAAAAAAAACATAACCAAAAGATAGTTCGTTTTTTTTAAATGTTACGCTAGTTGATTTATTTGTTCTGATTCTCATTTTGTCACATCTATATCTATGAGATTTTTTTTTGTACTTACTTGAATTCAATCACACTATGACTATGACCAACTTATAAAATTATGAACTGATCTAGATCTAATTTACACAACTATGTAACGAAATTGTGAAATATTTCTTTATTTTTTTAGTTCAAATTTTATAATTACTTTCTATTTAAAGAACTTACAACGGAAGTAGAGGAGTTGGATAATATGAATCAAAATTAAAGTTTAAGAGCTTTTTTTTTTATGTAATTTCACACTTTCACATTATTCAATTCTACTATTCAACTTGGTAAAACAATAGCAATAGGTAATGGTTTTAATTTTAAGAATGTCTGAAACAGACTGAGATAGACTCAATTGTTTTAAGTANCAATAGCAATAGGTAATGGTTTTAATTTTAAGAATGTCTGAAACAGACTGAGATAGACTCAATTGTTTTAAGTAAAATGTAATCAACCAAAACGGAAATTTTGAATTCTAACACCTTTGATAAGGTCCTGGGTAAACTTTAGAGAATTTAGAATTATTATAATTAAATGGAGTTGATTCAGTTTTAACACTTTCACATCAATGAAGAGTTTTAGTTTGTTCTTTGAATTTGAATTTGAATTTAAATTTGTTGATAGTGAATACAGTAATGGTTGCCAAAAATTTCAAAGAACAATCTCCATGCGCGCTGAATTATTAATCATAATCATCTACATTGTTTTTTTTTTTGTTTTTTTTTTGTTTTTTTTTTGAAAAAAAAAAACAAAAAAAAAAGTTTTTTTTTTGTTTTTTTTTTTGTTTTTTTTTTGTTAACACTATTGCGTTTAGCTAATTGTTCACAAGAGTGTACTATTACTGACGATTTAGTCATGGCATTAGTCATAAACCTGGAGTAATGCTCACGCATTCATTGGGAATTTATGATTAACTAATTATACAACTATTACTAAATTACTAAATTATAATCAACAGAGTAGAAAAGAGTTATGAGAAATTGAAGTTATGGTGTTATTTAGCATGAATTTTAGGTAATTTTAAAATTTTTAAAGAATTTTTAATGTTAAATGAAAATTGACACAAGAGTAACTGGAGTATTTAAAATTTTTTAATAATATCGCAGTAACTGTTCAAGTTTCTGTTTAGGTTTTGAAAAAAAAAATTAAATTTAACAATAAGATGTTTAAGTAATTGGATTAATTTTAATAATTTAATGGAATTGGTTGTAATTTGTAATTTAGAAGGTAGTCAAAAAAAAATTTATAAATTCGGAAATTAATCCAAGATTGTTTTAAATAGATATTTTTTGAAGTAGATACTTTTTGTAACTTGTTTGAGAGTTTTGTTTGACATTTGACTTGACTGTTATTAAGTGAAAATTTGTAGGAAATTTTTTAGAGAAAACAAAATTTGAGAATTTTGGGATAATAATAAAATTATTTAAAATTAAAATTTTTACCTCATGTTGTTGTTGTGTTGAGAAAAAGAAATAAAAAATTCTGTAGTTTCTTGTCAGTAGGATTAGGATTAGTATATATGGCACAAATTTTTGTTTTTCTTATCCACTGGTGAAAAAAATTTTTTTTTTTAATTTCAAATCAGAGTGAATTTAGTTTTAAAGATATCTTATCTATCACCAATTTTTGAGTTTCCAGTCACAGTAACAATGACAACAATGGAGTCCCAAAAAATCAAAACCCCAATGGCAACTTATCCAACCTTGTTTCTTTTCCTTTGCCTTATTCTTAACTTGTATCCTTCCAAGTCCCTTGGTAGCACTTCCTGTTGTCCCTTTCGAAAAAAAATTTTTTTTTTTTTTTTGTGTTCCCTTAAGGTTTTCTTCTTTTCCTACCCTCCCTGGTGACGGTGGTTGAACTGAAGGTCCACTTTTTACAGTTTTTCGTCTTCTTTTGATCCCTCTACACTTCCCTTTGTTGTAGAAATGTTTGGAGAAGACAGTTGATCTCTTGGAAGAAGGGAAAAAAAAAATATAAGTTGAGTGTGAGGCTTCTTCGTGTAGAGTAGTAAAAATTTTTTTTTTTTTTTTTTTTTTGAGATGAAGGGGAAGACGCACCCTCGGATCTTGAATGTTGTAAATTATTCCCCAAGGGATGAAGCACCAGAACTAAGAACTTAAGCTTAGTTAGATGAAGCTAAAGAAGCAGAAAATGACGAGACCATGCTTCTGCTTCTTCTCCTTCAACCTACAAAACTAGCCCTAGTTGTTAATAGTGTTAGTATAGTAGTGTTACTTCTAAAGTTTTGAAATTATAAACTTTTTTTTTCTTTTTCTTTTTTTTTTTTCGTTTTTGGTAACATATAACTTTGGTTTTAAAAGTTGAAGTTTATTTTTTTTTTTTCTCTACTAAGTTGTTTTACTTTAGTTTTATGTCTAAAAGTCTAAGGTAACCCTTCTTCTTATAACTTTCAACAGTAGGGGTTAGTATTGTTGTTTTTAGAATTATTCTCTATACATCATCTTCTACAATATAATACAATAGACTTGGTTTCATAAATTTGACCAACCTCTCTCCCCCATGTTGTTCATCTTTCATTCATTAATACCAGAGATTTGTGAAATTTTTTTTTTTTTGTTCATAGCAACGGCATTTTGGAGTTGACTTAAGACTCAACAACCACTTTGGTTGGTGTCTTTTTTTTTTCTTTTTCCTTCCAGCTAACTTATTTAGTAATGTGAAATATGTCAAATGGGACTTTAAGTTTGAGGGTTTCACTTGAGGGTTTGTTAATATTTTCACAAGGTTATACTAACTAGAATGACAAGCAAAACTAAAGTACATGTACTATGTAGTCATGAATAAATAATATGATTGATAAAAACATGTATTTTATATCCTAGTGACCTAGTTTATAATGAAGACGGAGTTACATGACCCTTTACCTTCTTAGCAACCCTCTTCACCTGATTACACGACTGACATATTTAATTATGTCAATTTTTTATTTTGTGTGTGTATTGTGTGAAAATTGTAATGTAATAAGAAAGGTGAGGATTTGTTAGACTAACGGTACAGAGGAGTGTGTGATATGAAATAAGTAAATTATTCATTATTGTATGTACTATTCAAATTTTGATAGTTGGACTATGTATTAACTTCTCAAGTTTAAGTGTGAACTTTGAATTTTGAATTAGAACAAATTTAGGGGGAGGGGGCCAATCCAGACGGCGATCATAGAGAAATCAATCTTTTTAGAATTGGCTTCAAGAAATTGACTTATCTTTTTACAATTTTTAGAATGCTGGAAAAAAAAATTTTTTTTTTTTTTTTAGTTGATGTTAAAGCCTATTATAAGGTTTGAATAGAAATTTTGTTTAAATTTTTAATAATTTTGAGTTGGAAATTTTTGTTGTTCTAAAAATTTTGAAATACGGAAATCTTAGTCTCTCTTTTTTTTTTTTTTTATGGTGAAACTTGCAACTCTTCTATATAATATATTTAGATCAAATATTATATAAATTGTGTGAAGATTTATAGTAAATCTTCTCATGATGGGAAGTGAGGCAGAAAGTAATTTTTCAAAACCGGAACAAGATTGCTTGTCATCTCTCACACATCAATCAGAAAATCTAAAAATCAAATCTAGGCGTTAACAATCTGAAAATAGAAATCCAATTCCTATTTTTTTTTAGTTTTTTTTTTGATATAAAAAATACTATTACATTATATTTATTTATAAACCAATAATATATTGTATAATAATAATCTGTCGAAAACATGAGGTGAAAGTCTCATCTTTTCACTTTTCATAAGGTGAAAGTTGAGAAAATTCATTTTTTTTTATTATAAAGTGACTCCACTCCAGATTCTTGAGAAAATGTTTTACTTTTTTTGCTGAGTGAATAAATACATGTAAAATATTCTATTTTGATTTGTATTTTTAAAAAGGTGAAAGTTATTAATGGTTGTAAATGGGAAATTGAAAATACAATGTAGACTCAATTCTGATTATGATGAACTTTGACAGAATTGAATAGGAGAAAGTTTTAGTTTTAGTTTTAGTTTAAGTTTAGCATGGGAACTTTAACTTTTAAATTGAGTCTAGAAAGTCTACATTTTAAGGATACCATTATTGACCTGAGGTGGTTGATTTGAGTAGATATTTAAATAAATCTTGTGCAAAATTTTATGCAAGACTTGTGACTTGTTTAGAAGTAGAGTAAGTAGAGTTTTAAAAATTTGTTGTCAATTTGATAGAAGTTTTCAATTGAGGAAGTCTCAATCACTTCCTAATTTAAACTCTTTCATCCCATACTTTAAAAAGTAGGACTTAATAATTTTGTCTTTATCACTTTCTTCCTTTTTGCCAAATTATACATATAATACTAACCATGAACGTGTATCACTTTTTGATTTATAAATTCTACTCCACTTCTATACTAAATTACTGTAGTAAGTTTTTTTTTTGTTACTAGAAAGTCAATGAAATAAAGTTAACACTTTACTAAGGATAAGGATGATACTAAGATAGTAATAGTAATCAAAATTGTAAAACTTATATAAACAGAAGAGTGACAGGGATTTGGATTTATTATGAACGAATTTTAGAATTGAAATTTTAGAAACTGGTGATGATGTGACGAAAGTTGTTTTCTGTTTCCCTTTTTTTTTTTTTTGCTTTGCAATAATTTATTATTTATTCGAAGCGGTGGTAGAAGCCTTTGTGGTTTTAGTTTCTATTTCTATTTTGGTTTGATTCGAATCTGATTGGAAAATTATTTTTNTGGTAGAAGCCTTTGTGGTTTTAGTTTCTATTTCTATTTTGGTTTGATTCGAATCTGATTGGAAAATTATTTTTTTAAAGTACATCTTCTGAATGTAAAATTTTTATATTTTATATTGCATTTTATATTTTATATTTTATATTTTATTTTATTTTATTTTATTTTATATTTTTAGCAACAATGGATTGAAATTATTTAATTATTCTGAATCCTCATCAGTCTTGTACTCTATAAGTTGAAGTGACAAATTTTTATAAACGAATGACGCCAGAACTCCATATCTTTTTTCTATACTATCGTTTCTTAATTTGGCTCATTGTTTCTTGTCTAGCGCGTCTTCTAATGAGANTGGTAGAAGCCTTTGTGGTTTTAGTTTCTATTTCTATTTTGGTTTGATTCGAATCTGATTGGAAAATTATTTTTAAAAGAACATCTTCTGAATGTAAAATTTTTATATTTTATATTGCATTTTATATTTTTTATTTTATTTTATTTTATTTTATTTTATATTTTTAGCAACAATGGATTGAAATTATTTAATTATTCTGAATCCTCATCAGTCTTATACTCTATAAGTTGAAGTGACAAATTTTTATAAACGAATGACGCCATATCTTTTTTCTATACTATCGTTTCTTAATTTGGCTCATTGTTTCTTGTCTAGCGCGTCTTCTAATGAGATCTTGATGAGAACCCGTTGTTAGTTTGGAGTTGGGTTGAGTTAATGAGTTTCTTTTCCTCACAGAAGTAAAAATTCTCTTTAAGAAATGAAAGAAAATGAGACTTGAGGGATAGAATGAAGCAGAAAACTGTATTGACAATGGGAAGCATTGTTATCACCGACATGCCCTGTTTTCTTAATCTTAAAAGATCCTATCTTGATTGATTAAGTGGAAGTGGAAAATCTTACTTGTTAGCTTTTTAGCTTTAAAAAGGTTTTTTTTT